>VZRU01010138.1:81738-97033 GCA_013398155.1 Pedionomus torquatus | reverse complement strand
CATTTTCTTTTTTTTTTTTTTTTTTTTTCCCAGGAGTCCAATGTGCTGATTGCTGCTAACAGTCAGGGTACAATTAAGGTAAGTTATTTCATGCATCTCCTCTTTAAACATTTGAATCTGTTGTTAGTAAAGAGCAAGGTCAGAGAAACTGTACAGCCAGGAGAAACCATTAGAGGAGGTCATCCCAGCTGTAGAACTTTGTAATGTAAATGATGTATTTGCCTCTGGCACATGGTGGAGCAAACAGACAGTGCACCAGCCATGAAACAGAGTTAAAGCACCTTGGTGTAGAAAAACTGCTGGTGGCCACTCAGCACCTGCTGTCCCTGCACCGCTCCTCAGGGTCCCAGTAGCACAGAGTCTGGTACAAGTACCTCCCCAGGCTTGTGCTGCTGCTTGCAGCGGTGCAGGCTGGATGTTAACTTGCCAGCACTAACCAGAGCCTGTCTTCTGGCTGCTGCTGCCAGCACTGGGTACAGCAGAGCTGAAAGCGGAGCTCCTGATGTGCAGCCAGCTGCAGCAGTGTTTGAAATGAGCAGGGATGCTCCCTTGCTTTGCTTACTCCTGGTGCCTAGTCTGGCTGTAGCAGACAGCAGCTGCCAGCACAAGGCCTTATGAAAGCAACAGCCTTCCTCTTATTCCAAGAAGCCAGTGTTTTGCCATGTTTTCAGCACTTGAATTAAAGTGTCTGTTTAACCTATTTATATAAATGAAATGTAAAGTAATATGGAAAAGATTTTGTCCTTCTTTATGTGTCTGTCAGACAGTCAAGCAAAACCAGTACCCAAACCCAGGCTGGCACTCATTCTCTGGAGAACTGCAGTTCTGATGCCATCCCAAATTGTACACAGCATGACCTCCGCCGTGCTTCTGAGGCTTGGTGGCTAATGCCACAAGCTTGTGGCACAGAGCCCTGGCAGTTTTATGTAGCTGCTCATAAAGGGGTTTACTTGCTGCTTGCAAAGTTGCACGCTGTATTGTCACTCCCATGAAGGCCCTTATCCTGATTTCTCCTTGCATCCCTGTGACAATAATAACTCTCTGGAAAAAATCACAAAAAAAAGCAGATAACGGGGGAGACCACAGTGGTCTGTTTGACTGCACATCAGGATTTTATTTTTTTCCCTTCCTTTTTAGGCCATGAGTGGTTATTCCTGCTCTTGCAGCGTTTGATGCTGTAGCCTCTCATTCCTAGGCTGTGGAGTTGGTTGCTCATTACTTTGGTCACTTCCTTCTTAGTAAAATGGAAAAAATGCTGCTTCTGATCTCTTGAAGTGAATCCAGCAGCAACAGAAGAGTGATTAGAGAGGAGACGTTTTGCTTATGCACTTTGCTTGTTAATGAGAGAAGGTAGACAGAAATGTGCAAACAGCCAGGGCTGTCAGAACTCTGGTATTTCCATTTGCTTTTGGCAGCACACAGTGGGAAGGTGGGATGGTCTGGGAAGGGACCGGGTTTGTACAAACCCACTCCATTCTGGGAGTAGATGCCATGCACCCATGGGCTAAAGTTTTCCCCAGTAAAACCACCCTGCGTTAATAAAGGCTGTGCAAGTCACTCTGTAGGTGACAGCCCTTATAGTCACTCTTCTTCTGCTGTCTCTAAACCATGATGCAGAGGCTGCTGCACCATCGTAGCATGGACATAAGCACAGAGAGCTGAGAGGACAAAATCTCTGATCTTCATTACAAAATTTCCAAGAGCTGGTTGATTGAAATGAGTGGAAATGAGACAACTGTGGATGGTTTTGCTTCATGCCATAATTTATCCTAGCACAAGCACACATCAAAATTGGGATTCTTGCCAAGTGCTTATCCCATTTGCGTGATATTACTGCATGCTGTTGAATAAAGGGTACGGGGTGGAGACAGAAGGGTCAGTCCTGTCCTAGTGATCTATGTGCTGATGTAGGAGATAATGAATGTCATAAAATGCTATTCTAAATGTCTTGTCTTCCCTACTAATCAGGTACTGGAGCTGGTATGAAGGGTGTTCTCTCAAGGCATGAGGTACTTGGTCCAGCTGATATGCTACAGTATTCATCTGGGATCCTCAGCGGGACAAGAAACCAAAACCACCTTGATGTTCCTCCCAAAAACCATCATGTTTGGGTTGTGGTTTTTTTTTTTTTCTTCTCCATTTATGGACTTTCTGGGACATTTTGAGACACTGGAAATACCAGTGAACTGTCTGCCATCAACATTAATTCCACAGACTTTGCTGCTGCTGGTGGTGGTGGTATGGTTGTCTAATTTTTATGATGAGAAAACAAATTCTTTTAAATAAAAACAAAAAGGAATAATAAAATTTATTGAGCCACAAGCTGAAGCTGGAAGATTCTCTCTTGTTGCATATGGGAACAGATTTACATGGGAAGGGAGTTTACAGGACCACATAGGGCTGTCCTCAGTTGTACATCTCTGGTTACTTTCATCTGGACTGTTCCTTCATCCCCACTGGAAAAAGAAAGTCTCTAAGCCTTACCTGGACATGCAAGCAATCTGCTTTGAGATCCCATAACAATGTGGTTTAGTTGTTCCTTTGATTATTTTTTTTTTTTTCTCAGATGCTTTAAATGTTGAGTAGTGTCACCCAAGCTGACACCTCTGGAGATTGAAGTCCTTTGGTCATCAAGAAGAGAAGGGCAGCTTCCCCTTCTTTCTCTCCTTAATGCCCCTGCCTTGATCCAAAGGGGGAGAAATATATTGTCCTGTCCACAGAAGTCCAGGCCTCTCTGCCTGCCACCAGCAGCATGCTGATATGGGGTGACCTGCAGTTACCTGGGACCTGAACTGACCTTGCTAAGATGTTGTGGGATAACAATCTCACTCACACTTACACATACAGTGCCCTGGCTGTGTCTGACTATCTTGGGTAGAGGAGGAAGCTTCTAGATCCAGTTACCAAAGCCCTGCACCACTTAATTGCCTGTGTGGTCTGGTTGTGTTTGCCCTTCTCTGCACACCATGGAAGCCAAGCATTTTGAATGTTGTAATAAGAGAGGGGATGGAGTTGTTTTGTAATGTGTTTCAGAGCCATGATATAAGTAGCCTTATTTTTAATGGTCATGCATACACTTAATTGTACATACAGAGGAGGAATAAACCATGATGCTAAGAGTCGTCGTTGCTTTGTTGGCAGGATAGCGGGAGGGATAAGAAGGTGCAGACGTTCTTCACAAGTAGCAGTCATGCTGAGCTGTCAGGATTGCTGCCAGAATTCATTAAGCTTGAAAGTGCAATTGGTGGGTGTAGCATCTTTTCCTAGCTGCGGGTGGCGAAGGTGCAATGTATACAGTGATACCTGTAGGAAGTGTTTCAGTTTGCAAACAGAATCGCTGTGTTCATTCATCGCGGTACATGTGGTCTCTCTCATTCACCTGAGGCTGAAATTGCTGCAGGGACTCCTCTCTGTGTCAGCAATGCAAGGCCCTGCTGCAGTCTCAGACCACTCACTGAGGAGCCATAACTGATGGTGGCATGTGCAAGGTGTATCTCATCTTCCAGGTGTTAAAAGCCCAATTCTGATCTTCTCAAAAGGGGTGTGAGGTCTTTTGATGTCCTTTGGTTCTTTTGGAGAGAAAATTAAAACAAGTATGTTCTTAGGGGTATGAACAAAAAAACAGGATGAAGCCTCAAAAAAGAAATGGGGCAGATCCCGTCCTGATTCAACATTTGTGCTTGTTTCCAGCAGAGTCATGGGAGTTTGTATGCTTCTTCAACTGACAGCTGTGACTCTAAACTAGAAGAGTGTGTGGGAGACTGAAATTGCTGCTGGCTTCTGGAGAGTCTTGTCCAGCGAGAAACAACATGATGCTCAGCTCCAGGAAGGGTGTGGGTGGCCCCTAAATGCTGTGGGCTGTTTTTCTGTGGTTTCTGATGTACCAGTGCAGAGTGAGAGCAACAACAGAAGAGATTGTGCTAGTGTATGTCCTGCTCTGAAGTGCTATCTGCAGGTCTCCATCATGAGTCACCCGAGTTAGAAGGACTATGGCAGAAGGAAATTAAATTGGTTCCTTCTGTCTAATAGCAGCTGATGTGTCCCGCTGAGCACTAGCTTGATTTCCATTTTGCTGCATTTTAAGATAATTTGGTGCTGGGTGACTGTGCTGGGCTGTACAGAGGAGCATCCTTCTTAGCCGACCACCTCTGAAGGCAGAGCCAGCTTGAGGAGCAATGGCCATTGCCCTTGTTGCTTTCCCTGGTTTCTGGTGTGGGTTTCCCTCAGCCTGTAGCTTGTTTATTGATGCCTACTCTGTTCTGTGCTGCGCGGCTGCTGCTTGGCAGATGACCTCATTCCTTCTTGCCCTGCATTTGAAGGTCTTCTGTGTTTTAAATTGAAATCACTCTAATGAAGCTGAGATCTTAGAAACAGAAGGAAAAAAGCAGCTATTTTGAATGCTGTAAGGTTACTCCTTGAATTAAACAGGAAAAACTTTAGCCGCCTTTATTTTTTTTGGTTTTCATTCTGTTTCAATCAAGATAAAAAAGTAATTTTGGTGTCTGGCCCTAATTAGAAACACAGCAGCTCATAAACACAAGTCAATTGCATTTTTTGTCTTTGTCTCTTTGTCACAAGTGGTATGCTTCGTATTTTAATCCCCTTAATTTTCTTTCCTTCAGGTAAATCTTTGCAGTTGACATATTAAGTCTTGTGTAATTAGTTACTGTAGTTTGTTGGGTTTTTTTGGTTTTTGGGGGCTTTTTTTGAACAGCATTTGCTTAATTTTTTTTTTTTTTTTAAATTAGACACCACCTTGAGAAATGGCCCCTGTCAGGTTTTCAGCCTTTTTAGAGTCAGTGATGGGAGTAATTGAGTTTCAGGGGGATGTCTGGAGGCCTCCAGTCTAACCCACTGCCCAGAGCAGGGCTTGCCTCTAAGTTGGATGAGGTTGCTCTGGAGTTTGGAGATGTTCACAATTCAATTGAGTAAGGATTGGAAATTCATAGGTCCCTCTGAGAAACTTATTCCAGGGCTTAACGGCTCTCCTTGTAAAATTAATTGCAGATGGTGGGTACTTACAGTTATTATTCTCATTTTCTTCATTTGAAGGAACAGGGTTACAAAGCCCTTGGCTGGAAGCTGCCCCAGAACATCTTTGCCTCTAACACTCATGTCCCTGCGAGAGGTGTTGGGTGAGTCAGATTTTTCTTTGAGAAAGGAAATTTAAAACCCTGCCTGGCCAGCCAGCCTCTTTAATTAATTCTAAAGCATTTAATAGAAGAGTAGGAGGAACATGCCTTGCTACGGAAAAGAAGTTCAGTGCTGGAGGGAATCAAAAATGATGGTCAAGGGGAAATTTAAATTAATATCAATATGTCAGGACTCTTCAGCAGTGAGTGTGAATGGCTGCTAATACCAGCATTTGACTCGAGCACTGGAGCCTTGTTTATTTAGGGTAATTTTGTTTAACTATGGAAGGTCATAATGACAGCAGCAGATAATTGGAAAGGCAAATCTAAGTCCTTCCTTGCTCAAAAGTCCTCTTCCTTTTCTCGTTTCTTTTTGGAGGCCAGAAATGCCCAGCAAGGTCCTGTGCAGCTATCCGAGGGAAAAGTAGAGAGTTCACTGCAGCACCCACGTGTCCAGGCACCTGTGTTAACCCTGGTGTCCAGCAGAGGTAATTGCATCCTGCCTCCTGCCAGTCTCCAATGCTGCCCACAAAAACTTTTACTTGATGCCAACCTCACAAGATTCAACTTGTTTGTTCTTCTAGAGGGGTTTGCCTTCCTCTCAGCAGTGCAGAGCCTGTGCCCCATGCTCAGTCATGGATATAGGGCTATTACAGAGCATAGGTATGTATGCACTCAGATACTGTCACCTGCTGTAAACATTGAGGAGCTGAGGGCTCTGGCTAGTGGGAAGATGGGTTTAAAGCCATGGGAAGCCATGAACTGTAGCAGGATTTATTGGATAAGGACCAGTACCTACATCTGCCTTTCAGAAGTAGCCGTACTCCCCACATAGTTTGCTTTAGTTTTGCTTTCAGAGTGGGCTGCAACAGGTTCTTGAAGTGAAGGTCTCCTCATGCTTATCTCTGTTCAACAAAAAAACGATATTTGGGTGTTCTGGTCTTTAACATCTTCATAAAGGAATTAAAATGTTTGGTTGGGTTAAAACAAGAACTTCTTCCTCTGCTCCTTGTTTTAATGAGACATTTGAGTTGAGTAGGTTTTGCCAACAACCTATTTTAAATCTTTCCAGCTTAACTTTCACACCTTAAATCTGGGCCTGACTGATGTTTGGCCATCATTACTCAGCAGGGGCAGGACAAGAATTCATCCCAACATGCTCCAACATGGAGCAGCACAAAAAATTCTTGGGAGAGGGAAAGAGCAATCTTTTTGACATCCTTTTAAATAAATGACTCCAAAAAAAAAAGGTATGCCCCTTCCTTTGCTGATCTGCATTGCAAGGGGAAAAGGTGATTCCAGCTCTTCCACGACCACAGCTTCTCACAGGGCTCCATGAACCTTCCAGGTGAGGGAGGGTTCCATGCACCCATCGTAGCCTCTTTTAATCTGCCTGGATAGCAAGTGTGTGCAGAGTGCCTGCTACAGACTGTGGTGGGGTGGGAAAGAACAATCTCATCTGAGATAGTTGCTTCCCCAAAGCCTCTGATCCGTGCACCAACAAAGGCAGACAGCGGCAGGGTAATTTTTTCCTTTTGCAGTTTTGCCTTCTTTTAAAGGTGTTACTGTCTCCCCAGTCCATTCAGGCAGATGTACTAATATTGATGCTCTTGTTTGATTCCCAAAGCATGGTGGTGGAGACCAATGGGACTGGCTTTTATCTGGCAACTTGCACAAGTAGCAGAGGGGTACAAGCTCCATGAGTGTCTTTGACCCTGTCATCCTCCACAAAATCCCTCCAGTACCTCTACCCCTCTGAGGGCTGGGAGCATGCTGTCACTTAGTCTCTTAAAATCCTTTCAGGCAGCCAAGAAAAATAATTTGGAGACTTTCAGAGAGAAAAAAAAACAAAAAAACAAAAAAACAAAAACCAAACAAACGTAAAGGCCATCCTTAGGAGGCATGAGTAATAGCATGTGACAGCTGAAACCAAGCCAGCAGTGCAAGCTCAGTGCAAATCCCAAACCAATGCAAATCCCAGTGAGCACCAATGTGCCCTTCCAGCCTGCCTTCCCTCCCATCGTCCATCCCCACACCAGGAATCTTGCTGGGAAGGAAAGCAGTCCCAGGAGATTATTATTCTGAATTCAATGTGTTCATTTAAAGATTACCTTGTCATAACGCTGTCGGCATCATGAGCCTTCAGGAGGGGACTGACCAGTGCTGTGGCGCTTCAGGGAACCACAAGCACAGTGTTGGGCTCTTATGGACCAAATCCTTCAAGTATGAAGGCACTGGACCATCCCATCTGTCCCCTTCTCCAGATCCTGCAGTGAGGATGGTGACCACCAGAGGATGAGCAACTGGTATGCCCCCGTCCTACCATCCAGCCCTCCACCCGTGAGATATGCGGCACTGAGTAGGGAAACTGCACAGCAGCTCTGATTTGTCCTCAGGGGCCTTATTTAAACAACGAGTTTTTCTTGTTTATAGTGTTTAATTGGAGTTGTCAAAGTCCCCATAAAACCTTTAAGTGTTTAAGAGGGAAAATACTCCTAGAGCTCAGCAGAACTGGTATGAAGCCACCAACCCAGCTGCTCCTGTCCCATCACCCATGTCCCAGGTCATAGGCACAAGCTGGGGGGCTGCCTCCAAGGACAAGCCCTCATTCCCCTAGCTCAGTGCCAGGGTTTAGCTACCCTTAAAATGCAGTGATTTATAGAGTCATTTATTGTATACATATATATATTTAATTGTTATTAAGAGCCAAAGGCTCTTCCCTGGTCCTGTGGTGACCCAAAAACATCCTGAAGCTGGCATTGATCTGTGGAGTGTAGAGTGACCCATGACTTAATGGGGTGGGGGCTGTAGAGAGGAAGCAAAATGGGGCTGACCCCTCAAAGTCATCAGAGCATCACGCTTGAACTGGCACCAGACGGGCACCCAAGCTGGGGTGAAATGAGCCAAAGCCCAGCAGACCGCGATGGTGCTGCCCCAGGCACAGCCTCAGCAAGGGCGAGACGTGGACTGGGGGCAGTACATCCTGGGTGAGGGACATGGGGCAGCCCTATACGTGGCTGGCGGGAAGGTACAGCTGCATCCTAACCCCTTCTCCTGCTCCCCAGCTCTGCTTGAAGGAGAGCTAATTTCAAAGCTCTTTAAACATGATGTGATGGGTTTATGTTGCTGGCAAAGGGTGGCAGGACTGGAAAACGCTGGGAGTGCTACATCTGTTTTGTCAGATGTTAAGGAGCAGCTTATGTCTTGATGTTAGTGGAGAAGACATCCCTGTATGTCCAGCTTACTCAAAACAAGAAGGAGGAGAAGGCAGCAGTGGTTACAACCTGTGTCATCTCCCCACCTTTTCTCCTGTTCAGTTTTTTTCCCATAGGAGATTAATGGGAAGTCTTTGTCTTCTAACATGACTGTACCTTATGAATTCTGTGTCTCACCCTCATCCTTTAAATTATCCACATAATAAAATATGTATTCAGTGATTTCAGGTCATAATTTTATCTGCTTAGGGAAGAAAAGGAATGATGGAGAAGGATTACCTGCATGCTCTGCTCTCCTCCATTTATCTTTATTTATCACCTTTTTTCCTAATAACCTGTGCGCAGCCAAGTGCTGAAAAGGCTGGTACCCATGTGCTGGTTCCTTCCTGTCCTCTCCAGCTTGGCAGGACCAGGTGAGCTGCCATGGCTGCCCCCCAACCCCAGTCTGTGAGCCATCCTAGTAATTTCTGCCTTGCCCTTGCTACTTCTGGGCTTGATTTTACCCAGCTGTAAAATGGGTCCAGGCAAATCCCAGGTATATGGTGGTTCCTGCAGAAAAGCAGCTCTGCATGGGTAAGCTGGAGGGGCACATGAAGCACCTGGGATGTGCCTAACCTGCTGGTAAAGGTGGGATGGCACGGTCTTATCCCGAGGCAGAGACATGGGGTTTAAGAGCCTTCTTTGGTCTCACCTATGGGGCAGCCATGGGGCTGCTGAACAGCATCAAAGCTGCCAGAGTTTCATTTTAATGCCATATTTTAAGTCTGAACATGGTTTTTAATTCCTTCAGCACTCTCTTGTGACATCTAAAAGCCTTACATGTGGCAACAGCAGTGCTAAAGGGCATTTTGCATTGTAAAAAAACCCTAGGAACCTGTAAGGCTCAATAGTGCTGGGGGATGCTGCAATTCCCGCCATGAAGCTGCCTCTGCCCCACGGGGCTGGGAGGAGGAAGGAGAGAGCACCCAGCACCATGCAGCAAGCAAGGAGACTTCCCCAGCGCTGTGTGACCAGGCGGAGCCCACCGCCACCCCACAATCCCCACCTCCCCCCCCGAGGCACCAGCCTGCCACGGGAGTAGCAAGGAGACCGTTTGGGGGAATTTTTGACGTTGTCTGCATGGAGGGACGGAGACTTGGCTGCATTGCCCCAGTGATCATGCCAAGAGCCCATTGCACTTGTTAGCAATAAAAAGTAGAGTTTAAAATCCTTGCGTTTAGCACAGTCCTTGGACCGATATCCCCCAGGTGCCAGTTTTCCTTGTGGCTGTTTACGGAGCTATTTGTCTGTCTGTGAGCCTGCAAAGCCTCTCCTTACAGGGATGCAAAGCCATGGGTTTCAGCAGCACTGGCTGGTGGGTCAGCATGGCTGCCTAGCGAGGTAGGGGATTTGGGATAAGGTTTCAAGAAAGGGGGATTTGATGTCTTTTCCTCTGAGGGCCCCCCTGGCCCCCACAGGTCAGGGCTGTTTGCCTCTTGCCTCTGCTTTTAAGGACTATTTATTCCAGTGATGGAGATGCTCTCTGCGTGACCAGTGTTGCTGATGGATAAGAAAGCAAAGGCTTGTCGTGGCAACGATACTTTAATGATGATGAAGTGTTAGCATCTGCATTACTTACCCTGGACAGGTGAAGAGAGGGAGAAAAAGCAAATAGGTGTCACCCGGCTGGCTGCCCTGGGGAATTTTGAGCAGCTAAGGGTGGCCTTGCTGCTGCACCTTCTGATGCATGCATGGGGCATGGAGGGGAAGGAAAAAAAATGGAAGACAATGTCCCAAAGCGCCCAGTGTGATTTGCAAAGCAAGGAACCATCATGCTTTGCCAGGATGAGAGCAAATAGGCTTAAATAAACCCTCCTTTTGGCACCCCTGTGGGGAGCAAGGGGAGATAGCCAGCTTGCTTTGCATAGAAGAATTTCAGCACACTGAAGAGGTTGGGTTGTGTTTTGCCAGCAGAGGAAATGTGCAACCCAGTGCCAGCTCTCAGTCCCTGCCTGCCCTAATTTCCCTGCTGCTGCCTGCAACCTGCCTGCTGGGCAGGCTGGTGCCCCTGTCTCCTGGTTAGCATGGGTACCACTAGATGCTTTCCAAGTTTTCAGTGAGTTTTGAGGCTGCAGGGTGACAGCCCTGCGGCAAAGCCCCCTGCCATCGGGATATAACGTGCTGCCCCATAGCGCTGCCAGCCTGGTTCAGGTGCAAAGCTTCCCACTGGGGTCTGAGCTCCAAGAAGGGCCCTTGGAGGAGTCCATGCAGGGTGGCTCCTCTCCTTCACCTCTCCCTGTGGTGCATAGGTCCAGGAACTGGCCATCTCAAATGAGATGGAGAGGTATTTTGGGGCTGGGTCTGAGCACAGGGCTGCAGCAAAACAACTCATCCACCTGTAGGTCAGGGTGAAATGAAAAGTGTGGCTTCTTCCATAGCAACAACACCTCCACCCGTGATGCTTTACTGTCTTTAGGGATGGTTGAANGGGGGGGGCGGAAATTACTGCCAGCAGTGCCCTGAAATCACACCCCAGCAACAGTGACCAAACTCGGAGCTGCCATGTGGGCAACTGTTGTCTGGGGCTCTCCCAGGGATGCTTACCCAGTGGAGGCCATGGGAGTGGAGAACATGGTGGACATGAGCAACATGTAGAGCCCAGAGGTATCCCATCACTGGGACATCCCCAACACACAACAGATCTCTGTGCTCTCAGCAGCAAACTGTGTCCTTCCTTAAAATGTGAAATGAAAAAGTCCATTTGGTTTCTCATGTGCTGCCAGTGATCTCTAAGCACAAATTTATTGGATGTTTTCTGAAAGCTGTCCTCTTTTCATAAGCATTGTATGTACAGCCATGTCAGCTGTCACTCACCAGTTGAACTTCACACTGATGCCATACGAAAATATTAAAATTTATTATTCACATATGAAAGGTTAGACAAACTGTTTTGTCAACAAAAAAGACAAACTACCTGTGGCTTTGCAGCAAGGCCATTTGCTTCTCACCAGCAAGGTCAAAAGCAGAGACAACCCTGTGGGCACACAGGTTGTAGCCGCCGGCACATTTCCTACCCGAGCTAGCCCATGTTTCCCCCTCCTGGAACATCTCAAGGTCTTTCTCCTGTGCCTCAGAAACACAAAACCCTAGAATAATGCAGTACTTTGCAATGAGCTGCCCACCACCAGGAGGACTGAGGTCTTGGTGCTATGAACCAATAAAACACATAGGCTGCCTTGCCGTAAAGCTCATATTTATCTTGCAGTGCTGTTTTCTGACTCTGCCACTATTCTCCATGCCCCTTCCATTGCATACCTTCATTCTGCTTTTGCATGATAGCAGTTAATTTGGGGGCTTTGATTGTAGAGTATTAGACTTTCTCTTACTACCCGTGGACCTGGAGCCTTGTGTGTGCTGCAAATTCCTGGGCAAGCTGGCACCCCAAGCATCTACCCCAGGGCTCAGAGAGTCCTCTCTGTTGCCCCAGGCATCCCCCCTCATGGCCTCAGGCAGAACCCCCACGACTCCAAGCCTCCCCGAATGATCAGAGAATCATAGAATCATCTAGGTTGGAAAAGACCCTTGGGATCACCCATGCCTCCAGCATTCCCACACAGCCCTGAACATTCCCCCAGGACACAAAGCATCCTCCCACAGCAATGAGCATCCTCCTGAGGCCCTAAGCATTCCCTGCCAAAGGTCTCACTGAGGCTGCAGTGTCCCAGGTGCTCTCATGCCCAGGAAAATTGCTGCAGGCTGGAGACCTCTCCAGGGTTATTCACCTTCTGGGGTCTGCACAGGAAAGGCAATGCCTGCCTTCAGCTGTGATTGAAGTAGATGGCATCAGGACGGATCAACGTCTAATTCTTCACCTGGGTGAATGGAGACATATGTTTAATTTTCTGGTAATTCAGGTTGGGAGCCCCATCTTATTCCTCTGTGTGCACGTAAGGATCACTGCTGCCAAGAGGCAGTTTTGTTTCATACACATAGGTCTGTGTAAGATCTTCCCCCGGGGCTGCCATCTCCAACATCAGTGATGGAAGAAGAAATAAAAGCCATTTTCCAAACATACTCTGCAAGGGCAGAGTTCCCATCACCCTGCACATCCAGGGGAAATCATAGGAATTTTCAAAGCCCAGGGATGCAGGTGGGCAATAGTGATTGAGAGCTGTGCTGGAAGAAGAACAGCAGGAGGAGAGGGACAGAAACAGCAGCAGCTCTTTGCTGAGTATCTCCCCAGATACGACTGCCCAGGGAAGGGTTTCTGGGGGTTTCAGGCCAGCCCAGAACATCTTGTTCACTAGAGGGTGCTTTTCCCTACTGTATCATGTTATTGCGGGGATGGAAACCCCCATGGTGGCCAGCTGCAGTTCAATTCCTGCTGTCATCAGCAAGGCAGGTTCAGGAAACCTGTGGGTGCTTGGGCTACATGGCTACATGGGTGGTTATGGCCCAGAGCCCTAAAGAGCTGGAAACAGCACAAGTAAAATGGCAGGGTAGGGTGGGGTGGGGAAGAGATTTGAAATGATCTCTCCAAAGACTTCTTCTAAATTAAGATCTCTGTTTTTTCCCAAAGAGGTCCCCAAAGATCTTTTTAGATCACTCATGCCTTGTGCATGCCCCATGCTCTCCCCTCCAGATGTATACCTTGGAAAACTTCTTGTGTTGGCTGCAAACCAGGTGAGTTTCCCATTTTGGAGGTGTATTTTGCTCTGAAAAGCAAGGGACTTTGTGTTTTTCTCTTCAGCTTCACCACAGGTTTCATTAAGGATCCTCTTATGCAAGTGGTGACAGCTCTGGACCCTGCTTAACCCTGCTTCTTCCTTGCACCTTCACTACCACAGGAACTAAAGCATGACATTTTTATACCCAACCACCCTGCCCTGAGGAGCTTGGGCACAAAAACCTCTTTCATGCATGGTCAAAATGTTATGACTTTGGAGGGTGTTGCCCCTGACTTTGACTTGCAAGCTTGTCATTGTGGCTGGAAGAAGAGCAGTGACCTCTTTTCCACCTGCTGTGATCCAAGACAGAATTGAGACAGATCCATTTACCCACCGTGACAAAGAGCCTGGGTGGAGAAATCCGGGAGGAATGCATCAGCAATTTCAATCTATTGCTCGAATATGGCCTCTTGGGTTTTTTCTCCCATCAGTGTGGTCCAAGGAATGTACTTTTTCTCTTGCCGGTATGTCTATAAAACAAAAGAGGAAGTCTTCTGGAAGCTGAAATATCTCTTTTCCAACTCAGGCTTTTGCATTACAGCTGTGAAGGTTGCATGCTACCTCCCTGGTGACACCCGTTACGTGTAGGTCAACCAGGTTTAGTAAGCTCTGGTGCCTGAGGCTATCAAAAATCACTGCCTACTCCATCAGAGCTGTTTCACTACATATAGGATGTCTGTGTGTGTAGGTACAGGTATATGACTCTCTATACATCTAATGGGCACTTATCTACAGAGCTGAAGCATCTCATCATTAATAGGCTTTGCATCTCTCAATGAGCTTCCATTTTACAGAGGTAGGAGGTAGATTAGGCAATTTACCCAAAGCGATGTGGGGAAATTGGGAAGTGAAGTCATATCTCTGGAGTCACGGATACTTTTAGGGCCACCTTGTGATCATGACTAAGGGAGGTCTGGTTTAACTCCTCAGGATGGGAGTCTCTCAGCTAATGGAACAGCTTGCTAGGAAAATCTTTCAGCCACCTGTGAACACCGTGTCTAAAGTTGTACGTAGAATTACACTGAATTGCTCTTTTCAACTTCAGTTCACCAGCTCAGCTGAAAAAAAACAACCCTCTACCATCAGTAATGTTACTTGTCATCAAGCAAAAAAGCTTTTGGAGGTTTATTGCTTTGAATATTCAGGTATGTTCCAATGTTAAAAGGAATCAGAGCACTCTGAAAATGTTAAAATGTAACATTACAGCCTCTTTGGCGTCTTTCCCTCATTATTTTGGCTGAGGGATGGTAATTGGGTGAATTTGTTGAGAATTCAGAAACGGCTTCAGTGGCTTTCAACCTGCAATTTTCAATTGAAAATTTCTCCTGGCTGTGTTTGAGGTAGCAAACACTGGGGAAGAGACTTGTTTCTCATGTTCTTGGTAAGGCTGGTCTCTGGCTGTATAGGAGCAGTGGAGAGTACTGAACTTAGGTCTTATTAACCAAGTTGAGTAAGGATGAGTTTAAAAATACCTGCCCACTTGACCATTTATCCTTCCACTTCCCCGAGGTCTGACAGCTGGTTGGAAGAAATATATAATGCCAGTGTGGCTCTCTTTCTCCATCCTGCTTGGAAAGGGAGCTGGGTGTAACCCACAAAGAGGGACCAGAGTGTGGAGGGTCCTCAGTCCCCATGCTGGGGCTGGGGCTGCTGCCTTCTCCTCCTCAAGCAGCTCTATTCCCCAATCCAGACAGTAATGTGTGATTTGATACCCCAACTTCCCATCTGGGTAGGAAATCTCCCCCAGGCCAATGACTGTTAATTAACCTGCAGAGGGAATGCAAGACCCAAACTTTATTGTCTGGGGTTATAGAACCATAGAATGGTTTGGGTTGGAAGGGGCCTTTAAAGGTCACATATTCTAACACACCCCCCTGCAATGAGCAGGGACACCTTCAACTAGATCAGATTGCTCAGGGCCCCATCCAGCCTCATCTTGAATGTTTCCAGGGATGGGGCATTTACCACCTCTCTGGGCAATCTGTTCCAGTGTTTCACCACCCTCGTTGAAACAGATTTCTTCCTTATATCTAGCCTAAATCTACTCCCTTTAATTTAAAACCAGTATTCCTTGTCCTATCGCTACAGGCTCTAGACTAAACAGTCTCTCCCCTTTATTCTTACAAGCCCTCTTTAAGTACCACAAGGGCACAATGACGCCTCCCAGGCATCTTTTCTTCTCCAGGATGAACAACCTCAACTCCCTCAGCCTGTCCTCGCAGCAAAGGTGTTTCAGCCCTCT
>VZRU01010138.1:69204-81213 GCA_013398155.1 Pedionomus torquatus | reverse complement strand
AGGCGCGGAGTTGGGCGCGGAGGGAGGCGGCGGTGGGAAGGCACCCGCGGTTCCCCCGCCGCGGTGCGGCGTCTCTTTGGCCCGGGCATGGGGGCAGTGTGTGAGGGAAGGGCGGGGGGATTGTTTTTTTCGGGTGGGAGGTGGGGAGGGCAAAGGCTGCCTGCACTTTCTACAAGTTCCTTTTGTTGCTGGAATGAGGTTAAAGAAATTTGGATCTTGGCACCTGCGTCATACGGAGAGAGGAGACGGTTCGGGGAGGGGAGGAGGTTTCTTGCTGCATACTCGCAGGCAGTGCCGGGGGTGCTGGGGGTTGTGTGTGTTAATTCATATGCTCTCCCCATCAAGCCCCCATCGTCTCTCCTTCTCACCCTGTTCTCCCCCTCCTCCTGCCGGCGGCTCCCCTCCGCTAAGGGCTGAGCGCAGCCGGATTCCCCACAGGGCCACACCAGCAGCCGCTGGGGAAGCAGCATCCCTAACTCCAAGAGGGGTGGAAACAACCCTGCGCAGCCTTTTCTCCCACATACAGCTGCCGTCTGCCTGTAGATGCTGCTGACGGACACGAAGACCACCCAGGCCCTCTGCTGAGCCTTAACTCCAGCTTTCTCCTTCAATTCACCAAAGTTTGAATGTGATTTTTGCCTCCTTTCCTGCCTGTTCAGGAATACCTCCCAGGCAGTGATAGTACCCTGCTCTAGCAGAGCTGACCCCTTGGGCTGCCCTGGAAGGGGCCATGGGAGAGCTTTGAGCTGAAAGATGCTCCCTCAGCCTTTGGTGAGCTGCAACTTGTAAAGGCAGGGAGCAGAGCGTCTGTTTGGTGCGGTTACTGTGGACAGGAGGGGTAGCAGAGAATCTGGAGGAAGGGGTAGCAAGGGTGTTTCCAAGGAATACATTAATTAGGCATGCTTCATTAGCAGTTACCTGTTACGGCTTCTGGCAGAATCCATCGATCTGGGGAGGAGGAGGAGGCTGCGCCCAGTGGGGGTGATTCTTCCTGGAGAGGCAGAAGGTTTGCCGAGGTGCTGCAGAGCCCGGGGGGAAGAATCCCTGTATCCTGCCATCCTGGCTGTAATCAGGGAGCATCTTGCCACTGTAAGCTCTCCTCTCTCTGTGTTGGCTGAGACTAGAGATCCCTTCTTGCGGTGATGTTGGGGTCTCAAGGAAGGGCCGTATTTGGGGGTTGCTTTCTGCTGTTTGTATCTGTATCCCTGTGTCTTTCCCCTCTGTTGCACCCCCATGGGACTTGGCAATCAGGGAAACTGTAGTGCAGGGAACAGGGGGGAGGAGGAGGCCAGGCAGGCAGCTAGGGGGGTCCAGAGGAGGGTTTCCCTGCACCTTTGGTGGAACAAAAACCTGGCTGTTTATCTGACTCTCACGACTGTGCTCACAGTGACTGAGTATGAGCAGGCAGAAATGGGATGCCAAACGGGGGCTCGGTAGGAGAGAGTTCCCTCTCTCTTAAAACATTGGGAGGGCAGGTCTCCTGCAGAGTAGTGTACCTCGGCAGCAAGAGGTGGTGACTTCTCCTGGGCTGGGGCCATGGGGCAGATTCAGGCCCCGGGACAGAATGGATCCATACATAGATCCATACTGCCAAGACTGGAGGATACAGTGCCAGCTGCCAAGGGCTCATCATGCTGTTGATCGGAGAGGGGCAGGGAGGGTGTGTGGATTTGGCTGCAAATGCTGTCAAACCAAAGCTGAGGAGATCTGTTAACCAAAGCTGAGGAGAAGGTCTTTTTTGGACAATGGGGTTTCCTCTAGCTCCTGGTGAGTGGAGGTGGCTCTGTGGGCAGGGACAGGCTCTGCTCTGTTGTGTCTGGGGCGCTGCTTGTGAGGTACAGTGTGGCTCAAGCCACCCCCCTGGAGACATTTCTGCCTGCCCTGCTCCACAAACCCACTCAGAGGGGCTCAGCAGGTGCCTTTGAGCATCATCAGGGGGAGGACAGAAATCTGTGGGGATGGTGCAGGGCAGCAGCCACAAGGCAGGACACAGATATATTGCTGTTCCTGATGCTCCAGGCTACCCAATCTCCCCTAAAGCGGCTCAAGGACCACATTAGGAGGCAGAAATAAATCCTAGGGGAGCCCTTCCCTGACACAGCCGCAGTTCTGTCTGCCAACAGCTTCATCTGCAGCTCGGGATGGAGCAGGGGGGGCTGGGGAGGTGTCAGGGATGGGCCCCCAAACTTGCTGGGGTGGCATGGGCTGGGGTCTGCAGCTCCTGCCCCCAGAGCAGGGTGTCAATGGGGCTCCCAGCCCTCTCCCTGCTCCTGTTAATCTTGCTGGAGTGCATAGCAAATGCAATAAATGTGGAGAAAAATGCTAATTAGTGAGTACAATCATGCAGGGTGTAAAGTAGATGTTTAACCATATTATATAAACAAACATAAAGGAGCCATAGATTAGGAGGGGGAAGAAATCGATCCATCGATAGAACTGCCCAGGCAGAAGAGATAAAGGCAGTGTGTGGTGGCCGAGGGACAGAGACACGACACAGCAATTGCCTGTAATCCTCTCTCCTTTTGACAGCGCCTGTAATAGGAAACAAAATGTCAATGTCACTGGAGGTTGCTTCTCCTGTAGGGTGGTCCTGGCCAGAGGACAGCATCCTATTGCCAGGCCAGAATTAAAATCCTAGTGAGGGCAAAGCCTCTCATGAACTGTTCAGCTCTCATGAACTAACTGTGGCCAGTTTGCTGGTTGGAGTTACTGGGAGGTGGCTACTAAATTCGATGGTGTTAAGTGCTTGAAACTCAAGTTCTCTATGGGACATGCTCCCATAATTAGCTCCCCATCTCCCCTGACCTGCATCACTGCTTTCTGCTGGGTGTCACCCTCACTGTGCAAGAAATAAGATAAGGAAATAAGAAAGGATAGGGATAGGAAATTAAAAAATAAAATAGAAATATGGGGTGGGTTCAGCAGGTGCTATTTGTCCGTCCGTTGTTCTGGAAGGGAGTTTCCCCCCTGGCACTCTCCCAAGGCAGGTCAAGCCTTCCTTATTGATGCACCTGAAAGAAATCCCGGGACGCACAGCATGATTTTATCTGACCTTTGGTTAGAGATTGTCCCCATTGGCTGCCTCACTCCTGCAGTCCTCGAGGGGAGCAGCTTCAACTGGGTTTCATGGGGATTGAAAGGGCCTCTCCACTCCATCCCTCCCCGCTATTCCGTAGCTGAAGGGGGGGATCAGAGCCTGGGTGCTGGGGCAGCAGCATCCATTCACTAATTAATTGATGATGATAATCCCTGAAATAGCCTCAAAGTTTGGAGTGGCTGTACTGCTCCAGCGCAAGGACAGGCAGCTGGAGCTGGCAGCTGGGCTCAGCACTGCCTGTTGAGACATCACGTCCCCACCCGCTTCTTGGCCTCCGGACGTGCTCAGGGAGCTTTCCAATCAAATGAATATTCAGATAAAATTCTTTCCTCACCAAAATCTTGGCACCTAACCTCCCATCCACATCCTGTTGCAGGGTGCTGTGAGCCCCTCTCCTCAGCACCTTCCCAGTCCCCTCCAACTTGTCATCCTCATCTTGGAGCTTGATTTTGTTTTCCCTTTATAATTACCCATTGCAATCTCTCCTGGCAGCTCCTTGATGAGGCCTAGGTAATTGTTTGATTCCTTTTTTTCTTCTCTCTATTTCCCTTGATGCTTTGCAATGTCAAAGCCCTGTATTTCCATAAACTGGCATTCCTGCTATGGTGGGGGAGTTGAACTCCATAAGTCACTTCCAACCCCATATCATTCTGTGGTTTTGTGATTTCTCCCTGTCAAGGCATCCACTGGGCAAAACAGAGCTGAAAAGCCAGAGCAGGCACTAGCAAGGTTCAGGCAGCTGCCTTGCTTGTATCTCCCAGCTTCAACCAGCTGCCTTCAGTAAAACAATGCTTTTAATGAGCTGGCATGGTGAGCTCACCCTGCCAGCATGTAAGCATCCAGGTCAGCAGGGGCTGGGGAAACACAGGGCAGGTGGAGGTGTCACAGCTGCAGATTGTTATGTCCCTTCCTCCCCATGCTGTCACATGCTCCCCACCATCACTGGTGGTGATTTGATACCTTGTGGCCAGTGGCTGCCAAATTTGCTGTTGGGGTGGGACACTTAATTCTGCCCCCATGCTTCTTGGTGTGGCTGGTGGTTGGAAGGGGTCCAGGTGCCCTCAAAACCCTCAGCAAAAAGGACAGCAGACGTGGTATGGGCTTGCTGAAGTCCTTGTCTCTAGGAGATCTGGTGAGCAGAGATTGTCATTATCTTTTTTCGAAAAGCTGTTAGGTTTTGGGGGTAGCATATCCCAGAACAAGCTAGAACCAATCCCAGCTACCGCCTCCCCGCACCTCTCTTGGCTGTTTTTCTAAGGGCTTTTTGGCAGGTATTTCTGCTCCCTGAGCCCCTGTGTTTATCATCCATGGGAGGATGAAGTTTGAAGTCTCCTGCTTTTACAGGAATTATTCAGGGGTCTTTAATTGGTATATGAGTGGCTGGTACGTCTGGGATGATGATGACACACCTCACTTCCCTTGGCCTTGACTGAAGCTCTTTCTCCTTTTTGGGGAGATCTCAAGATCTCCTTCTTCTCCATTCACAAGAGGCATCATGGTGGGGGAAGAAGTTATTTCAGCTTTCTGTCCTTCATGCCCAGGGCAGCTCCCTCCTCTTCCTCTCACTCATTCAGGGAGAAAACACTGCTTGGGATAGCATGAGGCTGGAGAGGTGCCTGGGGGGCCAAGATGCTCCAGTGAGTGCTGGCTCTCCCTCTGAAGGATGAAGGAAAACAGCCTTAACTCTGCCCTCCCAGCACCACCCTCTTTTTCAGAGCCCTCCATCATGGGATGCAAGGCAACGTCCCAGGGGAAAGCTGATCTGTTTGCATTAGCTGGAGTGCGGCAGCCTGGCGTAATTACTCCTCCTTGGCCCAGCTGCCTGGGATTTGAAAATTGATTGCCAAGTCAATACTGATGTTTTCGGACCACACTGGAATGCCCGTGGCAGGAATGCACAGGGGGACCGCTGCTCCCTCCAACAACCAGCATGGGGAAAGGCTGGGCTTCAGCTTTCCGAACTCACTGCTAGCAGGGGAGGTGACCTCTGAGCCCTGCCTGCACCGAGCCGTGCCTGCGCCGCACTGGAGCAGGGCTGTGGGTGCAGGATGGGTGAGCCAGCAGGAGGAGCAGAGCGTGGCCTGAGCCCCCATCCTGTGGTCCCCACCCTGGGGGTCAAGTCCCACCATTGCAGTCCTACAGCATTATCTCCAACAGCGAAATGCTTCCCAGCAAAGCTCTTGAGCTGCTTCTTGCTGGTTTCTTTCGTTTCAGCTGAAATCACATTAGTCAGCAGAAATAGCTGAAAATGTGGATTCCTACAGTGCATTTTTTTTTTTTTTACTTTCCTTACTTTTTTCGGTGGATGAGTGATTTGGGGATTTTTCGGGTGATTTGGAAAATCTCTGTAGAGTTTCTCAATCTTGCCTTACTGAGTGGTGTGGCCAAGAATAGGTCCCATTGATGGAGTACATCCATATCCCTGATAAATAACACGGGGAACAGGAGCAGGGATTCACACCAGAGGCGATTTTGGCTGCTGGCAGCCAAGCTGGCACTGCAGATGGCTCAGCATCACTGTGGCCAGTAATTAAAACATGGATTGATTTGGTTTGATCTGGTTGTTGTCCCTTGGGGTGGCAAAGGGGCTCCCCAAGGGGACACGCTGGCACTAATGGGACCTGACATTTCTCATGGGGTATTGGTAAACTGCCTGGCCCTGCCTGCAGCTGCAGCTCA
The DNA here is from genome assembly GCA_013398155.1 of Pedionomus torquatus. NCBI lineage: Eukaryota > Metazoa > Chordata > Aves > Charadriiformes > Pedionomidae > Pedionomus > Pedionomus torquatus. Next base: position 75,437 of record VZRU01010138.1, on the reverse strand, counting down.
GGGTTTGGCCCCTCTTCGCATGACGTTCACGTGCATGTGTTTTTAGAAAGGATGCTTGTACTTGCATGGAGACTTAAAAGAAGATCCCTCTGCAAAGCACCAGCATTAAACTTATCTTTAATTACACAGTTAATTTGTTATGTAGCACTAGTAACAAAGTAAACTGGGCAAACAGCTCTGAGATAGCACTCTGAGTATTGCCTCATTTAGTAAATAATTTTTATTTAAGTAATTATTTCCTGAAAGGGGGATGATGCAGGAGCACCCCAGGGAACTCTTCACTCCCAGACATAGAAAAGATGAACCCTCTGTGTAATCCCTCACTAATTACTCAATGCCATTGTCACCTCCTTTCCAGCTGACATGCACCCATCACCCTGTGTGCCCCAGGACAACTGATGGGGCCCCATTGGATGCTTTGGGTGCTGCCCATGGCGGCTGCTGGCCCCAGCTGGGCAGAACCCCCAGGTAGAGCTTGGTTGGTTTTCCTTTAGGTAGGCTTTTTTTTCGTCCTTAATTTTAACCCATCCAGTTGTCATTTTGCTAAAGCAGCATCTCATTTTGTTAGTCTCGCATAATGAAGTCTACTTGCAGTGGGACATTGATTAACATGTGGAGCATTTTCCTGCTGGGCAGATGGCAGTGGGCAATGGCCAAGCTAGAGAAGAGTGACATTACCAGCATCCCTGGTACCCGGCACTCATGGCACTGCCTTCTGCATCCTAAGGTCCTCCAGCTGCCCTGGTTTTGGTAGGAAACACAGCTTATATAGAGCTACTTCATTTCTGTTTTCCCTCCTCATCTTCCTCTCCACCTCATCCTTCACTTCCCCCTCCTCCCTGGCTCTGTCCCTGTCCCCCGTCCCTCTCTGGCATCACTCTTCCCTGCTCAGGCCTTTTGTTTCCCCCTGGGGCTTCATTTAAAAGCGCTATTGATGCTGTTAGGCACTAATATGAAGAGATTCTCTCTCCGGCTGCCCGCCGCAGATGGGGACCTCGGCTCAATCCACGTCCTGTTCTCAGCTGGGGAATAACAATGAACTCCAATGCCATGGAGAGATGGAGAAAGAGCAGCTCTGTGCTCCAGGAGACAGCCCTGTCCCCAGGGCCAAAATAACTCCACTTGTTTTATTTATCAACTCCAGGGGGACGGGGAGTGAGTGGCATACAGATGTTGGCACAGCTGGCTCTGCTGGCCTGACGTGCCTGGAACCAACCCCACAGCAGGGTCCTGTGCAGAGGGGGATGTCCTGGGATGTCCAGGTCTCGGCATCCCATCCAGAGGTGGAAAAACAGCTGGGGGATGTTTTAAAATGAAAAGCAGAATCTGACCTATGGCCATCCCTTGAAGAAAAAATGGATGTTGCCAGCTGAGCCCCAAGCAATCTTCTGCTGCCAGCATCTGACCTGTCACAAATTTCCACCCTCCTCTGAGCTGGTACTCCAGTGGTGCTCACACAGAGCCTGAGACAACTCAGCATTTACTCAATGGCTCTTATGCTTGGTAGGGGAAAAGAAAATGGGGAAGAAAAATCCTTCTGCATCGTTTATGCAAGTACACAAAATGAAATGAAGGGTGATGGCAGCTGAGCTGATTTTTCCCCATGCCCTGCTCCCTCCCTGCCACTACTCCCTGCACACACGCAGGCTCCCTCCCTCTCACTCCTCTCTTCCTGTGCTCCCACGAGTGAATTGGATTAGTCACCTTCTTAATTAACTGTACCGGTGTGAGCTCTATTAGGTATTAAATGTTTGTCACAATCCAATTAAAAAAATCCATCCCAGCAGGGCAGGGGTTTTGTATGAGCTGGGCGCTTGCAGCCCTTGCACCAGGAGCTCAGAGGCACGAAGCCAAGTGGGACCTGGGGGGGTCTTGTGGGATGTAACTCCCCTCAATTGCTGGATACTCCAGGGTTATTTTTGCCTTTAGGAAAGGTCATCCTTACCCTCCGAGCAAGGGGTAGACCCAAAGCTGGTGTCCTAAGGAGAGGCAGGGATGTTTCCACAGCACCTCCAGAGCACCCCCTGAGCCAATGTAGGTTGAAAATCAGGATAGAGCTGGGTGAAAATCCATGATGGAACTTTGATCCATGGTGGGCTCTGATGGTCAGCAGGGTGCCTGGCAGCATCGGTAAGGCTGAGGCAGGGTAAACAGCCTTTTGGGGGGAGTTTAAGAGCTGTGTTGTTAATGTGCGGTCTGGATGCTGTTGAGAGGGAGATGGCATCAGCATCTTCAGCATCAAAGACAGCTTTCGTTTTGAATGAACGCCCACACCACGGATGAATGAGGTTTAGCTTCTACTTTAAAACAAGCCCGGCTTCTGAGAATGGGAATGGCACATCCTCCTGTAGCCCCCCACCCCCGAGTCCAGCCAGCCCAGCTCCCTCTCTGGGGCATATGCCCCATAGATGTCCCAGTCTCTCCACCCCATCAGATGCTTTTGTTACTGCTCATCTCTTTTATCTTTGTCTTTTAGAGCATTTCTGATCCGTAACAAACGTTCACCTCTCATCTTAGTTCCCTTAATAGCCTCTGCAGAAGGACTTTATTAAAGGCTGGTGGAAACTCTGAATTAATTACAGCTTCTTATGCTCTGCCACGCAGCTTTGTTGGCCTCTTTGGGCCAGGGTTCTGGTAGTTTATAAGGGCCATATAAAGTATATGGGCTGGTTTCTTTCTAGCCCAAATTATTACTTATCATTTTTATGTATTTATTAATTATTTATTGTTACAAATTAATTTGTTTCGTCTCCACACCAAATGGTGATGTGATGCTTCCCAGCGTCATCCTGTGTGTGTTTTGCTGTAGAGGAGGTAAACCACTCACCAGACAGGTGGGCGAAGCACCATTTTGTGCAGCAGGTCACACATCCGTTGGCATTTTTAGTCTAAAAACAAATCTCTCGAGTGAACACTGCAGGTACTCAGGGGGGCTCTCAGTGGGTACCCACAACCACACATCTCACCTCTGAGTGAGGTCCCACAGCAGTTGATGCAGTCTGGGAGGGGAGACCCTGATGGGAAGCATCTCGTTGGCAGCAGAGGCAGAAAGCTTAATCCCTTTAAATTTCTCTTTATCGATTGTGGCTTTACAGCTAAATCACTCGCTGGAGCGATACATGAGCTTCCCCATCACAAGTGCATTAGCTGCCTGCGGGACTCCAGCTGCTTCATGGTGCCGCACAGTGGTGCTTCGCCTGCTGTCCCCATCTGCAGGGCTCAGTGGAGGAGCTCCGGCAGTGCCCAAGCATCCCTGATTTCAACATTAAATGGGAATGCTTGGGCAAGCCCAGGCAAGAGGAGAGGTATGCAATGGCTTGTGTGCATGGACATGGGTGCAGGTGCCGATGTGTTGGGGTGTTTGCCTGGGGAAGCAGCTGGAGGTGGTTAGCCACCTATGGGTGCAGCATGGAAGGGGTCAGCCCTTTGGACCCTGCTCTCAGTCTACCAGATTATATCATGTATCTGCTTCAGATGACATATCTTATATCCCGTACTTGCAGGAGGGGGGTCCCTCCTGCCTCTAAATCTAAGAGGGTCACCAAACATATCCTCCTCACCAGGATGGAGGCCTGGGGGCAGGATAAGAGGGATCTTGAGGTGTTATCGATCCCTAGAGCAAAGAATATGCTGCTCTGGAAGATTTTTCTTTCCAGCAATCAATGGAAATGTGTTTATCAGGTAACCATGTTTGACCTGGACAAGTGTTTTACTGATGTAAACAAAGCTGGCAAGAGGGACAGGGAGAGGAGAGATAAGGAGGGTTGGGAGAAGAGAGACAGCCACAGGAAGAACCAGGAAGGAGAAGAGGAGGTGAAAGGGGCAGAAATAAGGAGGGATCCTGCCCTTCCTTGCCTAAGGTGCCAGAGAGCAGAAATAAGGATATGCACCCACCCCAAGATTTGCACAGACCCCCATCAGTGGTGGGCTGACAGGTACCAGCAGGCAAGGGGACATTGCTGCCATCCCCAGTGGGATATCTCCGGTCCAGGTAACTCCTCTGGCAGCATAAAGCAACTGGTTTCCTTAAATTAGAGAGAGTGCAAGCAGGGGAAGGAGAGAGGAGGGCAGGTTTCCATGGAAATGGGAGCTGGCAGAAGAGATGGTGAAGGCAGAACAGGCAGCCGCGAGCCTTGGCAGGGGTGGTGCTCTGCCTGCCTGCCCCTCACTGCCTGAGGGAGGGCTTCTTCCTGTAGTTTTAGGATATTAATTGGAGCAAAAATGTATCTCTTTGTGATGAAGATGTGCTTATGCCTGATGCTTTGATAAAGGGTCTTTTCCTCTTCATCTGTAGCATCATTTAGGCTAGAAGATCCTCAGGAAAGATGAGAAGCAAATGCCCAGCCTCAAAATGTTGGGTTGGGAAGTGAGAGTTGGTAGTGGGTTTGGAAAAAAGAGCAGTTTCAAATGTCAGGGGAATTTGTGTAATGAGGATGTGGTTAGTGGAGGGCAGCTGGGCCAGCAGGTTAATGTGCCTACCCTTTGCAGAATGAACCGGGGGACATTTAATGACTGTAAATAGCGAGGACTCGGGTTTTACATCTGGTCTTAAAAATACCTGTTAAATCCCAGGTGAATTCTCACTCATCCGTCTTTTGGCCTCAGTCCATATTTTGGCTCCTGGGTAGGAGTAGTGCTGTCTTTTGGTCCTGCCCTTGCACATCCCCTTTGAGTCCCGGTGTGACCAGAGGAAAAATCCTCATATAGGATCCCATGAAGGAGATCCTTGGGAGAGAAAAATCCAGCCAGGAAAACTGGATTTCTAACATCACTGGGGTGTTGCTCGTATGGGTCCTGTGTAAGCAGCAGGATGAGCATCCTGATGAGCATCACCTGGGAGCTGGGGAAGGCATGTGCCTCCCTTCAGCCAGGAGTGAACTTCTTCTCTGCCCCAGGCTGAGGGGAGTGGAGCAGAGCAGAGATGGAGCTGATCATACTGCAGAGAAGAATAAGGCTTTATCTTGATTTTAGATACAGCTGGAGGAGGGGACGTGTGTGCCATCACTGCATCACACACATATGCATGCCCATGGCAGGCTCATTCATACCTGGGTCCTGTGTAGCCTGGCTGGGCACAGGGGGATCAGCAGCCCATGGGTCATGATCCTTGTCTATGCAAGCCCCATCCCAGCACTGGCAAAATGCTCTTCTACCAAATTCAGCAGAATTTGAGGCAGGGTAGTGATGCCACTACCACATGTTGTCAGAGACCACTCTGCAGAGCAATACTCTCTTACCACAGTGCTGGTCCTTAACACCCCCTCCTAGTGTTCATTTGAAGACATCTAGGCCTGTGCAGACCTACAGGTGCCACCACCCTGGAGGAGGGTCTAACCCACACCACATGTGGGACAGGTCCACCAACTCACCCGTGAGATAATCCTCCATCAGCTGGGACAAGGTGGGAGGATCCCAAACTGGCTTCTGCAGGCAGAGGTAGCTGAGGCGGGTGGCACATCCCTCTGTCTGTGTCTGAGATGCCTGCTCCTCCTGTCCCTGCTGGGAGGATGCACATATGGGACCTGTCGGAGCCAACACGGATGAGACTGCTGAGATGTGGCCTCTCCTACTCCTAAAATAAGTGTATTTGGGGAATGCCACTGCAGAAGCAGTGGGAATCCAGTTACCTGGCCAATGCCAACACTCAAGAGTCCTATTGAACAGGACACCAAGGCAATTAGAACAGATCTAAGTCTTTGGGATATTAACAGAACAATTAACCAACACTTAGCTGGAGATGCTTTCTTCAAACTTATTTTTACTCATGAGTATGTTTTCCACTTGAATGTCCACACCTCACTACCTAAACTGGGGGAAATCTTGGCTTTGCTTTTAGGGAACAGCACTGGCGGCAAGTCGTGGCCACACCAATGTGCTGACAGCATCCCACCCATGGACATAAATCACCTTCCTAGAGGGAAACTGCCTCCCTGACCCCTGGCAATTAGTATTTGCTTCTCGTCCCAATGCACTAGGGGCTTTTATCCCCTCTAAGCTTCTATCCTGTCTTGTTATCCTTTTCAGTGTCTAATCATCCCTTGCATCTCACTAAGCCGCTGACGTGGCTGTGGCCAAACCCTGACTGCCATCCAGGGATAACTCCTGCATCTGAGGGTGGGATGCTTCGGGATGCTCTGGACCAAAATCTGAGCAGATTCAAGAGGGACTGGGTACCCTCATCAGGCTAAAAATTACATTGGAGAGAAATTCTAGCTTCTTTTTTTTTTTTTTGG
>VZRU01010138.1:41258-69182 GCA_013398155.1 Pedionomus torquatus | reverse complement strand
GGGGGGGATTCCTCCCAAATCCTTCAGACAACTACAGAAATAGATTCCCTACCGCTTGATCATGATAAAGTGTTCACTCCAAATAAGATCGGAGGCACAAATGCAGCTAACTGCTGGCTCAGGCTCTGCTCCCAACTTGTGGGGATCCCTAGGACATAGTAGGTGATGGTGTGTGGGACACCTCAAGGGACACCCTTTCAAGGGAAGGCCAGTACTAGGCTGTCCCTAGGGAGGGAGATTCTTGCCTTGCTGCATCACCTCCAGGGCTTTGCAGAGGGCAAAGCTCTCAGCTATTTACTCTCCCCAGGACCTGCAGGTGCTCCAGCCCTGGGGTCAGCCTGGCAGAGATGCTGCAAACTCGTGATACCTGTGGGTATCACCAGCCCTTTCCTGAAAATTATTTCCAGGGAGTGGGAGCTGCATCCCCTTTCCTTTTTTCCTGTCACTTACAAAAGCTTTAACCAGCAGGGTGGAGGCAGCCTGGCAGCTGCCCACATTCTCCCATCCCACACTCAGTCCCCAGGGTGGCCATGATGGTACCCTGTGGTGTATGAAGCCAAGGGGTGCAAGAGCCTCCCTGCTACATCACAAGTCAGTGTTAATCGCCCCTCATTACTTTGTAACTACCCAGTAATTATGACATTCTCATTCTCCTGCCTGCCTCCCTGCACCCCGCAGTTTCATCCCAGTTAGGGGCACCTCTTGATTATCCTAATGTTGGTGTTGCAGCTGAATGCCAAAATCCCCATTTCCCTGTAATTTGCACTGCAACAGAGCAGCCACAGCTAAAGCCACCCTGGCTTTTGACTGCGGGGCTCATTATTCACTAATTATCCTCTAGGCTCACCAGGGTGATGGAGGAAAGGGGAGATGATCTCTGAGGTGGCCATGGGGACCACAGGGGACACAGAGCTGTGCTAGTCCTATCCTGTACTGAGCATGCAGGTGGGCAACAGGCAGTCTTTGCAGGAAAGCAGCAGGGGAACACACTGATGTGGCTGAGACCTTCCAAACTCACTCTACCCCATGAGGGCTCCCTGCTTACAGGGTGCACAAAGTATTTCAGAGCCCTGCCTCCAGCCAGGAGAGGGTTTATCCAGGGCAGCTGCGTGGGTTTCACTGGTTGCTGTAGCAAACTGGAAGGCAAAGTGCCAATGTGAAGAATTTAATGTTTTAGTCTATTTAGGGAATTCCTTATTTTGCTTATTACTCATCCTGCTTAGGGAAACTGAGGCACAGGCCCCAAGTCAGGGGCTTTGGCTGCAGGGATGTGGCACTCTCCCAGAGCAAGGCAGGGATGGGCTGCATCCTGCCCTCCCCTGCCCGGGAGTGAGAGTCTGTGCACGACCTGCTCTCTCATCCCCATCCCACTTAGAACCAGGTTCCCCTCTGTGATACAGGATATGGAGAGACACCCCCAAGGTGACTGCAGGGACCCTGCCAGAGCTGAGAGGGCAGTGGCACTCCAGATCTGATTGCAAGGGCCAGTGCATCCCTTTGCAGAGTGGGAATTGCTTAGAATTGCTTCCCAGGCAGCAAGGTCTTGAGCGGTCCTGCTATACCTTGCTGGTGGAAAGCAGGATTACTGCTAGGCAGGAGGGTTGAACAGAGATTCTGAAATTAATGGAGTTTGGGAAGGAGGTAGCTTAGACCTGATGCTTTTTGAGCCTTTTTAATAGCAAAAAATAGAAGACAGCCCCCCGCCCCCCGAAAAGAAAAGGGAAGGGAAGGCGAAGTCTATTAAAAGTGCTTGTAATGCTCTGCTCAGCCAAGCGTTCTTGGGTCACTGCTCGTCCCTACTAGGCAAGAGACCCCCTCTACAGGGGATGGATCTGGCTGGGGCATGAGGTGGAAGAAACAGAGGAAAGAGAAATCCCCAGCAATGACCATCGCAAGGAGGAATGAGCAGAGGTGAACGGCCATATCAGCTGTTGAACTCCCCCAAAAAGGTGCCTGCCAGGGGATCTGTATGCTCCCCTTCCCAAAAACCTTTCCAGGGCTGCAAACAGCTCCATCGTACAAGGGATGCAGGTAATGCCTGTGGGGCTGCAACTAACCACTCAACCTTTTTATTGCCACCTTAATGGTAGAAAGGGAAAAGCTAAAGAATTTTTATACTTAGAAAGGCTTTTTTTTGAAGCTTGAGGTGTTCTGTTCCCAGTATGGGGACTTGGTTGTGAACACAAACTTCAGGATAGGGCAGAAAACGAAGCCCAATTTCCCTTATTTGACCCCAGAAGTGGGAGAGGTTTGGGCTTTTCTCAGCACAGGTGCAGGTTTTTGGCTGAGTCAGCAGCACGTGGCTGGCAGAGGGCCAGTCCCCGAAGCAGCAGCTTGGGGTTTTAGCCTTTCCCTGGGGTGAGCACAGCCAGCGTCAGCACTTTAAAAAAATGATGCAACGGAGGCGTGAATCAGCAAGAGGAAAATTCCCACCCTCTGGCGCGGAAGAGGAGGTGGAAAAATTACAGGCAGGGCTGTGCTGGACTCTGTGAGGTAACTTTGTGGAATGCAGAGTGGTGACGTGGGAACAGGGAGTCCAAGGATAGGCATGGAGCTGTGGTGCCAGAGCATCAGGTGGGATGGAGCAACGGGGCAATATGTTGAGGATGTTCAGATGATGGTCCTCCTGGCCTGAATTTTGGCTGCTGGGAAGCTTGGGAAAGCTGAGCTGGACGCCAGTCTCACAGAATCACTGAAACGTGAGATTTCTCCCCAAACTACTGTCCTCTGTGGAGTGGCTGGGTCCCAAGCATTCCAGGGTGAAGGGATGCAGGAGCTTGGGTACCCCCTGTGTCTGTTCACCAGCTGCAAATTTCTGATGCCCATGTGCAGGGCAAAGCCTAACCTCAAAAATGGGGCAAAAAGTGTGTCAGGGAGAGGAAGCATCCCTGCAGTGGGATGTTGAGCTCCTGTACCTCATGCTCTTGTGTTGAAGGGTCTTCTTCCACCATGTTTTGTTCTGTGGAAGAGCTGAGGATGGCTTAGGAGAGACAGCACAGATATGGGACCATATCAGCTTGCCAGTAATACACCCAAGATGAGCAGCACAATGGAGGCCATAAAGAAGATTGATGCATGGATTAAAGACAGAGGAAAGAGAGACAAAGGCTAAGAATATAAATAGATGAAACTCTAACCAGGAGTGCAAGGTAGAGGCTGGGCAGAAGAGACAGTGATTAAAGAAGAGACTGAGTGGCTGGAGGACTAGATAAACAAGGAAGAGATGGAGAAACTGAGAGAAAAAAACCAAGGTGGATAAATAAGCAGCCAGATGAGAGCAGTACCAGAGAGTTGAGGATTAGGGAGAGCTGTGAGCGTGGGGTAGAGGGATAGGGATGTGGTAACCACTGTGCTGGGGTGCTTGGCATCTCCAGAGGAGAAATAAATACAACCAAAACCCAGCATCTCCCAAATGCAGCTTATCTCAATTCCTCTGCCAAGCACCGAGTTACTTTATATGACTTCCTATTTTCCCAGCTATCTGCTCAGACATTAATTTTATGACCCAAGTCGAAAGAACTATTTGAAACGAGGTGAGTGGCACCTCAGTGCTAATTTCCAGCAGCAGCAAGGCACCATAAACCAGCACTACACTGCCTTCCTGGGACCCTTAATGAGCCCCTGACCCAGCTGCACTATTAATTGCATCATCTCACACCCCAAAAAGGTGCTGCAAAATATACATGCTTATACACAGCACATGCACACTGCTCCTATTAATACTCATAGTCAGTTCTTCTGCTGATTTTAGGGCGCCAGTGCATCAGGGAAGATGCAGGGATGTCCCAGTGTTGGAAAGCTGGAGAGGGGCAGAGGAAAAAGCAGAAAATCTTGCCCACACATGTAGACATTTTTGACAGCTAAACATCTCATGGAGGAACACGCCTCCTGTTAAGAGGATTAGATGCTCTTTTTATGGCATGGCTCTGAAAATGAGCTGGAGTGGAGAAAAAGCCTGCCCTGGTGACGCTGCACTCTCTGCTGCAGCCATCAGGTCCCTGTGTATCCAACGGGGTTGGATGCTGGTGGGAATGAGGGACAGTCATCTTTTCCTGGGGACTGAAGCCAGAAGGCATGCCTGCACACTGGGGCACTCCCCTAGCAATCATGTTCTCCTCATCATTGGAGACAAGTTTTTACAACTGCTTGGGCAGAGAGCAGTTTTTACAACAGTTTTTACAACTTCTAGGACTGCTGAATTGCAGTTTTGGTGTCTCAAAATAGGCTGTCATTAAACTGTCAGGATGGCAGGTCCTTGTGATTGTCAATTATTCTTCTTTATTATATCAAAGACGCTCAGCGAAGGCCAAAAAATAAAATAATCTAGGTGATTTACTCCTCTTTGTAATTAGAGTTGGTAATTAGACTCTCCTTCATAACATGGTGAGTTTATGTCCAAGAAGCACTGGCAACATGGAATCTTCAGTACCCCAAGATCCAAAACCTTCTGGCTCATTCATGTTGGGGAACCATGGGGGCATCACAGCGGTGTCACCAACATAGCTTCAGTGGAGGATGGATCCCCCAGTCCCACAAATTTTGGGACCTTTCTCCATCTCACTTGCTCCAAACAGCCATCCATGTCTAGGATGCCTCTTCTTCAACCCCAAGATGGGGAGGACCTCACACTACCTCAGCCGATGAGTCCTGATGAGACCCAACAATGGCTACACACCTTTTGGGAAAATAATTGAGCAAATGGAAACAATCAAAAAATAAGTAGCATGGGAAGGAATGTTTGAGGCCTTTCCATTACTTGGAGGCTCTCCTCAGGATCTCACTCCAATGGGGAAGGAGAGTACCTGTGTAGAGTACCGAATACAGGGTTTTCCCACCATCTCCTTGGAGTGCTCACCAGTGATACTGCAGTGATGTTTTCTCTGGAAACACACTAGGATAGCATATCCTGCATGCAAGAGAGCATCTCCCATTGGCTTTCAATGCTCAAGCATGCTCCCATTGGGATGGATTTATCTGGTCACAGTTGCAGATCTATGACTTCACACTTGCCTTCCAGGTCTGCTGGGCTTGCTAAAAATAAAAGAGAGAGATGTTAAAAAGTTGCTTTTGCCAATTCCAGCCCTTCAAAAAAGGGGTCTGTTCAAGAGGCAAAGGACCAGGTAACTCGTTTGGATTATCAATTAATCTGTATCAGCATTTTCTTCATTCCTTATGACCCTTACACCTGGTTCTGCTGCCACCACTCCACAGGGTAACCATGACCAAGTCCCCTCATCCTATCCATCCCACCATATCCCATCACACATCCCCGTCACCTGCTTCATCCTAAGGCTGTGGTGACTCAGGGCTGTGTTTGCTCTAGGGTCTTATAAGGTTTATTATTATTTTTATTTTGACCTTTAATTGGAAAGGAGAGATGACGTTTTGGGAATTGTTTTCCGTTTGGTTTAATTCATTTTTAATCAGCTGACAGTAATGATTTGATACAGACAATTTTCCCCAACTGAGGTTAATCAGGACAGAGCAAGCCTTTCACTTGGTGTTATTTAGAGAGGCATTTTATAGAAATACTGTTTGAGAGGTTATTTAACCATGTATTTGTTTTCATTGTATACACAGCTTTTTCATGGGTTTCCTGGCATTTAATGCTGAGAGATTTTATTTATTTTTGTCATTTGGAGGGAATTCAGGCCTGCCAAAGTGCCTGAGATGTATGGCCCTGGAGGCTACAGTAATCTGTTCAGACCATCTGGGCTCCAGCTCCTGGAGCAGCCCTGGGGAGAGCTGGAAAGCTTTAACGTGTCCCATCCCCATCAGCCTGGAAGCTGGAATTTTTGGACATACAATGAGGAAGAGATATCCCAGTGGGGATGTGCCAGCTCCTGTCCAGTCCCTGCAATGCAACACTGCTCCCAGTGCAGCAACTCCCTGGCATGAGCAAGGTTTAGTCCCTCAGGGGGTGAGGTTTGCTCTGGTGGGTTGGAGATGGGTTGGGGGCAAAATTAGACCAGAAGATGATGCCAACCCTGTGAAACTTGAAATTTAAACCATGATACAGCTGAATGGTCCAGCAGCCAAGCTACAGAGCAAAGCTTTCCAGCCGGCAGGGAGCAGCAAGCATCCACACTGCCTCAAAAAACACTTTCCCTGGGGCAGCAGGAAGCAAACCTAAACCCAAGCTGATCTCTTGCAAATATTAATTTACTCCTACAGGTGGGGTTGTACATGGGTATTCCTAGGTCTGGCACACATAGAAAGCTGCTTGCCAGCAAAGCCCTCAGGGCTAATGCTTTACAAGGAAACACCAGCATTATCCTGGTGGTTCTTGACCTGCCAGAGACGCTCAGGGACCGTAGAGTCCCCCGGCACGAGCAGTGCCTGCACGGGGCTACACTCGCTTTTGTTTTTGTCTTGTTACAAGGAGTAAAGCATCTGTCTGGAGATGGTAAATTATCCCCTCAGCTGGTGTATAGCTAATGTAATTAAGCTGCATTTAAAGACTCCCCAAGGTGCTCCCTTCTCAGCCCGGCAGTTTGCAGCATGCTTGCTCCTAACTGCAGCTCGTCCAGCCCAGCTCATCCCTCTTGCGGGACCAGCATCCCCAGCTGCCATTTGCAACTGGTTTGCAATGGGGAGGGGTGGGGGGAATAAAAGCCATTCTGCTCAGTCCAGGTTCCAGGCAAGAGATGATGGATTATTTGCATCTTACAGTTATCCATGCATAGTGGAAATTGCCCACTGTTAGAGGATTTGGGCTGCCAAGCAGCTGGATCTCTGTGGATAACAGGGCCACCCCAGTTCAACCCCGGAATTATTTATGGACCTCAACAAAAATTTCCAGCACCTCAAAGTTTGCAAAAATCTCAGTGACCTACTGCCTATCATAATTCTGCTTTTTACATCAGAGAAAGCTATATTTCCTTTTAATTTATAAAAATTCCCAGATGTTCCGGCTCCAGCAGTTCAGTGAGCAGCCTGGGCACACAAAACCATTAGCGAGGGCTTACTGCAGGTGTTATTTTAATTCTGAAGATGTTTGCCACCACACTGTTCACTTTCTGCCAGCTCCTTGCTTTTATTTAGTAAAAAAACCAAGACATATGTTCAAGCAGGCATCAGGTTATGGCAGCAAGGCAGCTCTCCAGCCACTTGCTCAGGGAATCCCAGTTTATCCTTTTTAAGGGGCAACCTATGACTATAGAGTAAAACCAAAAGTCAGAAGAGCCAGTTTCCATCCTGGTATGGCTTTAAAAATATCTGTCTGTACCTTCCCAATTCTTCAAGTCCTTCCTCTTGACCCCAAAAGAGCTTAAATGCCCTACCTCTCTCTGTTATATTCATCCTTATCCACTTGACTGCTGAAATGTGGACAGGGCACTACTGGGTGCTCTCCCCAAAACCCCATGGCAATGTCTCCCCAAAACCCCATGGCAATGGTGGGTCGAGCAAGAGTGCCAGCTGTCCCCATACCCCTTTGGGGAAGGCACCACCCCGTGGTTTGCACTGAGCTCAGCTCCATCATGTACCTTGACAGGCAGAGAAGCAAAGAAATAATAAGAGAGAGATACTAACTGCCTTGAATCCCTTTGTCTGGTCTGTTTTACCCAAGCCAGATTCAGGAAAATCTCCCCCAAAGTCTGCAGCGTTGCCCTGAGGGCTGTTATCTGCCTTGTATGCGGCATGGCTGGATGGTAGCTCGCTCCCCCTTCGCTAGCTTTTAATCAGCTTTCCCCTCCCAGTGCTCCTCAGCAGCATCTCAGAGGAGTTGCAGTATCATAGGGTCACACACACACCCCTCACCCCTTTACTTCTTTATATCTTTTATTATTCCCTCTGAGCCCTATTGCCTCTTAGCATTGCTAAACTAAACAGAGCACAAAATCTGATAAGCGCAAGGTAGCATTTTTTTCCCCCTGCGGGATACATTATTTACAAAGCTTATCGATTGTGGGAAATAACCCAGGGGCGTTCAAACATGAGCTACATCCTCTCTTACACCAGAGATGTTAATTACCTGCAAGCTGTTACGGGCTCATCTGCTGCTGCACATCGCCTGCAGACTGATATGGTTTAGGGACATGAGAAAATATCGCTCATGAGCAGTTGCATCGCACCCTCTCCAGCAGCCTCCTGGAGCTGCTGGGAACGGGCATCACTCTCACTTTAAACCCCATGTGCTGCATCAGTCATCCAAATTTACCTGCCTTAGCTCCCAGCCATCGCTCCCACTCTAAGGAGCTCTTTAGTACCTTCTTTAGTATTTCCCTGCCTTGACAGTTCTTATAGGAAGCCATGAAGTCACCTCTCAATCTTTGTGATAAACTAAGCAGACTGAGCTCTCTAAACCTAGCAGTTTCCCCATCCTTAGGGAGTTTTGCAACTCTCTCTGTAACCACTCCAATCTCTCAATGTCCTCTAGAGGAGTGTGGGCACAGGACCCACTGGCATAGCACTTATACTCAGTTGCACCAGTGCTATATACGGGACAAAATGGTACCCTACTCCTCTGCGGCACCCTAAACGAGACCCTGATCCTCTGTGGTACCTTAAATTATGCCCTGCTCCTCCTTCTGTGAATTGAGGCACTCCCTGNTGAACAATGTGCTGTTAATTTCAGAGTTTAGCTAGTTAGAAAAGGCCCAGCTAAGAAAGCAAAACTACAAAACAGAAAATTGGTTTGTTTTACCTCAAACCAGGACACACCAGTGCTATATACGGGACAAAATGGTACCCTACTCCTCTGCGGCACCCTAAACGAGACCCTGATCCTCTGTGGTACCTTAAATTATGCCCTGCTCCTCCTTCTGTGAATTGAGGCACTCCCTGTCCTTTTATCATCATGTAATTCCATTGTTGCCCCAGGGATGGAAGAGCCCATCTCAGCATCAGTTTTAGATGCACACTTTGTATCTTGAGTCCATGATATTTCAGATACAGAGGAAGGACTGTGATTAGCTGGTAAGATGTGGTCTATGATGCCCTGAGCATGTTGGATGAACCTGGCAGGCTCCTTCAGGAGCCACACTGTACTCCATATCACTTCCATCAGACTGAGAGGGATGCACCACTGCCAGACCCCAATAACCACGGAGTGAGGGGTACAGCACTGGTGCAATCTCCCTCCTCTTTGTGCTGATGAAAGAGGTGGCAAACGCTGATCCTGAGTTTCTCAGGGTGGTTTCTGGAAGGTGAATATGTTTTGGGGGAAGTACAGGCAGGTCTGGCAGCACAGCTGAAATCGTAACACAAGGGAAGAGCAATAGCAACAAGACATGGTGCTCAGGCCTGGACCACAAGAATTTATGAAAGTCAGTACCTTTGTAACAAAACCACTTCTTCCAGTAATATCATGCAGATATCTATTAAAAAGAACAAATGGTCCATAGAGCTGTTGTCTAGGAAAATCAGAGAGGGTCAAGGATGCTGGTCCATGCAGAGAGGAGGAAAAGGGGCACCTCCAGCTAGAGGATGTGGTTGTGCCCATCAGGGAAGCTGCAACAGAGATGAAGTGAGTGGTAACAGAAAGATAACATCAGTAATTAGGCCTGCAACAGAGATTAAATGCTGGGATTGTGATAGTGGGCAGCAATGGAAGGAAGGTACCTGCTCAGGGTTGATTAGTACAAATCAGTGTACTATCACTGACCTGGCTCAGCTCACACCCCAGTACCCATCCCAACTCCTCTCTTCAGGGAGAGAAGAATGGCCAATAAAGGAAGCAATAACAGCAAAAGACTATAAAACCATAATGAAAAATAATTAGAATACGATTATTGGTATGGGGATAATTACAAATGCAGGGAAGGCGGCGGTAACTGCGCTAGAAGATGAAGGCAATGAGTAGCACTGAGCAAGAAAGGCATGCTGCTGGTGATGGGACTGATGGAGATACCGACTTGTCTGGATAGAGACGGAGATCTCAAAATTGTAATGGGAATAATTATGACTGTAATGGGGTGGTAATAAAGATAATGGAATCGTAATTGAGGAGGGGATGTCTGTAAAGGAGGAGGTGCAGATAACAGCCGTATAAAGGAGATGGTAAGAAAGATAATGGATGGTAATGGAGATGTTGTTAAAGGTAATGAAGTTGTAATGAGGTGACAACTGCAGCAGGTAGAAGGGATGGTTGGTTTAACGAGGACTATGATGCAGAGAAGACTCTATTTCTAATTCGTCATGACAGAGAGTGCTGGAGGTGACCATGAGGCTAATAATAACTGAAGGGGTCAATCGTTAAAACAAATGCAGTCACAGAATGAGCACAGCAGGACTGCAGTCCCTGGAGATGCAAGGTGGAGGTGCAGATCCCTGGAAGAGGGGACGCTGTGCTGCAGCACAAGATGGCAGAGGAGACAAAAAAAGCACCATGACAAACGACCTGTGCAAGTCCTGCTAAGTTTGCTTTAGGGCAGGGCTGCCCTTCAGGGTCTTGAACCCAGGAGACAGGGATGGGGGACGGGAAAACAGCTAGTGCTGGCCATGTCCCCAGTCACGGTAGCCCATGGGCAGAGATGATGGTGATAGGGGCCAGCTGATGACCATAGGAGTAATTAGCAAGGGCAGGACTGGTCCTCGCAGCAGTGGGACAGAGACACAAGTGAGCAAATCAGCTTGCAGTGATATACACAGTACCATAGGGGGACAATTCAGGCAGCGGTTGATGGCATTTTGTACCGAGATGATCCTTTTTTCTCCTCTGCAACACATCTGCTCTTCACCTGCCCTTGAAGCTCATTGAAAGGTCCCCAACACTTCCTTGAAGAGCAGGTCACCCTCCCACAGCTGCTCGCACAAAGCCAGCCAAGCCCTTGCCTGCCCGTCACTGCTCTTCTATCCACAAGCCCAGTTATCCTGTCAGAGAAGATTAAATTGGTTTCACATGACTTGTTCTGAACAAACCAGTGTCAGTTGTTATTTTCTAACCTCATTATCTTCCAGGTTCTTACAAATTCATTGTTTAATAACTACTTCTTGCATTGCTCCCTGTTTTGAAGTTTCTAACTCCTGGGGTTGCCCCACTACAGTTTTCAGCCTGCTCTGGGTTCCTGCAGCTCTTGGAGAAACCCTGAACACTCCCAAGGTTGGGTTGACTCTGGAAGTATGGCCAGGGGGGATTTTGGCAGGCCCTGCCAACACAAGCACACCTGACTGATCTAAATACCCTGGAAGGTCTTCTCCCCGCTGTCCAAGCTGGGGTCCTGCCCACTATAATCATGCTGTGCTAATTAGCTGGGTGCAAGAGAATGTTGAATCAAAGCCCATGCTAAATCCCTCAGCTTTCCTCCTCCATTGAAGTAACGTGCTCGGGCTTTCTTCAGCTTTCCTTCTGCTTCCTACATGTTCCCAAAAGCATTTTTTGCAGTCTTTATCCGGACAGCCCACTGAAGACCATTCTGCCCCCATGCATCTCCCATTTCATATTTATCTGCACAGCTGCTGCTCTACTCTCCCCATTACTGTGTCCCTGGTCTCAGTTCCCCATTTATGCAACTCTTCTTTGGATCTGAAGACCATCAGGTCTCTGCAACACCTTCCTCTTGTTCTTCAGCATTGGGATGAGTTGCTGTGGTGCTCATAACGTAGCTGCTTTAGGTAATTGGCAGCTTCCCTGCACTCCTTATCCCTTGGATTATCTTCCCTAGAGATGTTACCTACTGGTTCCCTGAGTATTTTGTAGCCCATTATCCTTACTGTGCTATTCTCACTCCATTTGTCGTGGCACTGCGGTCTCCACTATTTTGTGACTTGTTTCCTGAAATTACCCTTCTACTTTTTTCAGCCAGTTCTGCTCTATTAGCCCAAATCAAGGCCTAAATAGCAGCTGCTCTGGTAGCTTTCGCATCATTGGAAATGATGACAGAATGGCCTGTCCTTCCTTCCATCATTTCCCAAGAGATGTTGTCATGCTTTAAGACGCTGTTACCACCATGCTGTACCGTGTGGCGACAGCGTGGGCTTGAAGAGCCCCTCACGCTCACTCACCTTCTTCTCATAATTCACATGAGGTCTGTCCTACCACAGTTTCACTCTTGTTAAGTAACCCACAACAAAGTAGCTTGTTGTTAACCTTCAGGATAAGCACACACTGGTTCTGGTGCACTCTCTTACTTCATTACCAGCTTGCTCTTCTCCAGCAAGCCATGCTGGGTCCTATTTATCCCATCAAGTCCCTGTAATGCTACTTAAGCCCTAGACTGAGCAAGGTGCTAAGATCATCGGTCTTTTTATTTGCCATGCTCAGCCACAGGTGTACAGACAAATTCACTCTGTTTGCTTTCTCATCCCTTTTCTGATCTTACTGCCTACTTTTTTCCTGCCATTTGTTGGTGTTTCTTCCATTTCTGTTGATATGTGGAACCTCCTCACTTTGATGGCAAGCTGGCATGACCTTCCCTTATTAAGGAGATCCCAACCTCAAGGGCTCCCCCTACACATCAAGGACCTCTGGTTCTGCCAATCCCCAACTCAACAGCAGATGAGTTCTCAACTCCTTACCCAAAAGCCACCAAGATGGTGAGCCCGTCTCCACTAGCCACTTAGCTCATTTCACCCAGAGATTCCCAGAACCTTTGCAATTCTGCCTGTGCTTACAGGAGAAAGGTTTCAATGGATTTAAAGTACCATCTGCACCTGCTTGAGAAGAAGGGAAGAAGTGTCCCCGAAATGCTCAAGCACCTACAAAATAAATAGAAGACTAATAACAACAACAAAAATATTAAGAGTAAAAAAAACCCAAAACCTGGGAAAAGAAGAATGCAGGAGGTTGCACTAACCTCAGAGACAACCTAATCCATTTTTAGTGACAGATGGGACATCGCTTTTCTGACAAAAAAAAACATGAAGTCACAATAACCTAACCCACCAAAGGAAAAAGCAGTGGAAAACCCTTTCTCTCCTGGCCAGTTGCCAAATCAAACTCTGAAAGATATGCGGGGGGGAGGTGGGGGTGAGGGGCACGAATGCACTGCAACAGGTCTCCTAAAGGGAAAACAGGAAACAAGAGCAAAGGATAAGAGGGGAAATTGGAAGAGAAATTTCAGGATGAACTTGTGCCTAGTGCCTTTAATGACTAACCAGCAGTGGGTGCCCAGGAAAGTTGGCAGAAAAACCTCCTATTTTTGTCATCTTCAGAGTCTCCAGCCCTGACAAATAATGAGTTGGAAAATATGTGAGCACTGTCATGTAACAGAAATCAAGGAAAGCAATAGAGCCTTGAAAATAAACTGTAATATCTAGCTTTCACATGCCATTGCTTGGGAGGTTTGTTCTGGGAAGCTGTCTCTCATCTCCAGTATAGGGCTATCCAGGAAGCTCAGGAGTTTATATGAGGATTTTGGGGGCTTCGGATATTTGCTGGTCATTTTGAAACAAAGCTGCTTACAGTTATCTGCTGTAGGAGGAAAACCTGAAAAAGCTAGAGCAGAAAGACAAAGTGCAAACCCCATGCTACTGCATGGGAAGACACCAGTGACACAGCAATGGAAAGGATCAATGCCTTGTCCACCAGTCTTTATATAAAGCATTTAAGCCATTTGGAGCCTGCTTTCCTGCAGAGCTCTCTTCTCAGACAGTGCTCAGGTGTTGCAACAATACTATCCACACTGAGAAATGCCTGGGGCTGAGGTTTCCCCCCAGCACAGGCCCCCACGTTTGTGGATGAGTGGCTGTGATTTCCTTTGGGGATGGAAAGATAGATGCAAGGAAAAAAAGTAAAAGCTCAGGGAATTTAAAAAAAGAAAAAAAAAAAAAAAGAAAAAGAGCTAACAATGCTGGCTGCCAGAGGGAGACTTGGAACAAGACTTCCCTTCAAAAGGGAAAGCCCAGGGAGTAAGAGCTGAATTCTCCTTTTGCTCTGTGCCACATGCTTTTCACTAAGTTCCCACTCTGATGTCTTCAGAGCCTCTGGGCAGCAGCCAAAGCCCCTCCAGGCTCCATGGTAACCCAGGTGACTTTGGCCAGGGGGGCAAATTTGAGTACTTGCATGAGCACAGCAGCAAGGCTTGTTACTATGGGGCAAAGGGAGATGCACCAGGAGCCAGAGGCATCAGGGTTTGTGCAGCAATGGGTCTCAGCTCCTGTTGCCAGTGGCATCATCTACATCCTCATACCTCATCACACGGACACATCCTGCTACCATTGAGGGATTAATCAGCCTTGAAATATAGTGGGAGGGTAGAAAACCAATAATAAGTATGTGGTGATCCCCCAAGGATCTGGCCACAGCCACAGCTGACTGTCCCAAGCTTATACAGACCACATTAGCATGGAAATTAGCAGCAAAAAAAACAGTAAAAATAATTTAAAAAGAAAATATAAGATCAACTTTTTCAGGCATTGTGTGCTTGCTTTGACCATACCCTGTGCTCAGCAAGCAGCCTTACCTCACGTAAGCCCACCTACCCAGGCAAGCAGCCCTGCTGGCAAAGGGGAAAGCCCTCACATGCACCACACCCTATTGCATCTCTGCTCAGGCTTGTGAGGGTGGGTATTAGCATCTGGGCATAACCCCAGGACATTTCTGAAATACCTAGAGAGAGAAGTACATAAAAGGGAGATAAAAATTCCCATTGTGCAAGAGAAGAAATTGTGTTATTTTGGCTATTGCGGATGCCCAACTGTCACTGTATCCAGCTCAAGCTCCCTGAGAAACCATACCCTGTGGGAAAATCCTCCAGCACGCAATAGCAATGAAGCTAACAGAGCTACTCTGAAACCTGTAGGATTTAATAGTTCAGGATATTCTTTCTAATAGTGGTTTTAAAGGTGGTTTTTTTTGTGGATGGCAGTGAGAATTATTCTTGCAATTTTATAGTGCATGACCCACCAAAAAACCTGTAAGAAAAACATCTTTTATTAATCTCTATACTGCTTTCAATGGGGTAAAAGGCCCAGGAAGCATAACACAATTTATGTTTCCCCAGAATTATAGTTTATCTTTAATTCTTAGTTTAGGTTTTGCAAGGATATAAGAGTTTAACTCTGTACTCCTGGAATCCATGGTTGTTTAGTTTGGAATTAAATTCAGGTATGTCACAGCCAAGGAGTAAGAGCTCACAGATCTTGCCAGGACCCAACTTTGGGCTAAACCCAAATGTGCAGGTTCCAGTCCAGGGTTTGCCAGGCAAACAGACGGGGGTTTCATGGCCATTGCTGTGGTGTCCAAGTAGGGAGATCCTGACTGGGTGTTTTAATATAAAAAGTCATAAGCAGTTGGCAAAACTGAAGGTCAAACCACCTCCCATGGGAACAGCCTGCTGCAAACCCTGATGTTCCTTTCCCCTCACCTTCATGGACAACTGTGCCAGAGCCATCAGTGGTGATGTCACCTCCCTGCCAATTTGTTTCTAATGTATAAACTAAAGACCTCTTAAAGAAATCTTTTGACCTGGAGGAAGTAAGTCAACAACAGTATTGTTCAGAGATATGGGATCTACCTGGGAGAGTTAGGTGAAGTGCTCGGAGGAGGAAGAGGAGAAGGGAGGGTCCTGTGATCCAAAGGAAGAGTCCTGCAGAGATGGGACTGCCTTGTCAAGGTTCCCATCACAGCATCACAGCGGGTTCTGCAGCATCACAGGTCCCCTCATGGGGGGTTGCATTGTGGCATTCAGGAGGAGGGAGGGAGGGACATAACACTTGGCTGTCATATTTGACACCTCTCACTTCAAGCTACTCACTCAGCACACACACGCACACACCTCCAAGGGATGTCCCTTTGCAGTCTCTTCTCTTAGGAACATAAAACAGTTGTCACGGTGAGGTCCTGGGGACCTCACACCCTCTCACCAGCACCATGACCATCCTGCAGCACCAAGCACCCTGCCCACAGCTGTTAAGAGCAGGGTAGAGAAACCACAGAAGCTGGTTTTGGTGCAGTCAAGACATCCTTGCTGCCCTTGGCCGCCTCTGCTTTCAGGGAACATGATTTTCCCCACCTGAATGGTGCAGAGCACCAGTAAGATTCAGGGGTTGCAAGTTGAAGAAGTTGTCTTCTCTAAACACTGCTTTTGAACTTAGGACCATGACGTCATCTCCCACAGGAGACTGGAACACCAGGATGGCACAGCCTTGGATTCATGAGCTGTTTCACCTGGGCATCAGCCTAGTCTGAGTCAGTCTCTCCTGTCAGGCAGCAGCAGCTCTGACATTGCACCGTCAGGGCTGGGTCTAAAAATAAAATTAGAAAGGGAAAAAAAAAAAAAAAAAAAAAAAAAATACTCACCCCAACCAAGCCCACGCGCNAAATATGCTCGCCCCAACCATGTCCCAGAGTCTCCTGGAGAATGCAGCTATCTCTTCTCCCCTCAATCCCAAAATCTAGGAAATTGGGAATGCAGCACTGAAGTGAACATGCTGGACATGCAGCAACATCAGCTGCTTCTCACAGAAGCCCAGGAGCAACCCGTGGTGCTGTCTTCTTCCCTCATTTTTAGGGGGAAAAAGAAATAAAGCAAAGAAAGCTTCAAAAGACCATGCCAAGTCCAAGGTAATTGGTGCGCAAGGGCTGTAGCTGCCACGCTCACACCACTTGCTGCCTTCTACACAGTCTCCATTCATACTATCTGGAGCAGTATATTTGGGTAATTTAATCCTCCCCGGGTAAGCTCAGCTCATGGGCAGGATCTGGCTCTCTGCAAAGGTCACTCTGCTTTCTTAGCATCAGCCTTCCAGCCAGGTTTGGCAGCAGGACATCAAAACCCACCAAACCCCAGCTTTGCAGCAGTTTCTGCTTCCCTGACTTAGTGTAAGGTTACCTGGAAAACAAGTTATCCTGAAACACTGCTTGAGAGATTTCCTTAAAAATAAATGTTCGGGTTTATGGAACATTTTCCAACTACAGCCATACAAAGGTAACTTCATAAAAGTCTGCGAGCTGATTTGACATGCCCTGGTTTGCCTTTGCCAACCAGCACATTACTCCAGCAGCCAGACCCAGACCGCAGCCAGGAGCTGGAGCAGCGCCCACAAGATGCTCCACTGCCCTCTTCACAGCTCGTAAACCTGCTGCTCACAAGCTCAGATTTGCTCCCTCACTGTCTTATCTTGTCCTAGGTCCCATTTTTGTGTGGATTTTGCAATATCAGATGGTTTCTTCCAGCAGCCACAGTACTGCCTCCCAGCCCCAGGAAACAGAGACTTTCACAACGAACACACTTTTATGGGTATTTAAGATGTGATTTAAGCTCCTGCTGTCATAGCAAATGGGAAAAAAAAAATTCAGCATGCCAAGGAAGGCTGACATGAAATGCAGGCAAGTTTCCATCAGCTATCCAAAAAAAACCCCATGCTAACAAGAACATAACTACAGACCTGAGGCAGACAGCCAGAGGTGTGTGAGCACAGTGGAATCACCAGATAATTGTCAGATGAACAGATCCCATCAGCATCCACACTTTTTACTTCACTACCTCAGGCTTCCCAAACTGGCAAAGATACCTCCTTTTAAACCCAGCTCAACATGGACTCACACTTTCTTATGGTGGAAAGTACCCAGTGAAACCATGAGCACATCTGCTGCAGGACAGATGGACCCCCTATAAGTGCACATGTGGTGATGGTCCAATGTTGAAGCATTTCCAGAGTCAAGTAACAAGGCATCATCTCTCCAATATCTCATGAGCCTATGCGCCTCACAGCCATAAATCAATTTCCAGGCTTTTTCAGAATTGGATTCATAACACAGAAGCCTCAGGTTGCACTTACTCGAGTGCTCCACAGGAATTCAAAGGTCGCTGAAGTGCTTTTCGAAAAATATTACTTAAGCTCCTCAGAAAGGCGGGTACTTCAGTGGGGGCTCCATCAAGTTTATAATCACATAGCAGAAGCATTATCCCATGGTTTAAGTGTAGCAGAAAATGCAAAACATGACATCCAGCAAGGGAAAACAGAGTTTGTTGAGTTGTTGCTGCTGATGTGGTTTTAAATTATCTAGGGAGAGGAAGCATTGCAGGATTGCAGGGGGGAGGAAGAGGGAAGGGGACATGACAGTTCTTTGTCTGGCAGCTTCTCCCCATCCAGATGCACCACATCCAGCTGGAATGAGACCCCTCTTCCAGCACTAACAGCCATTCTCACCACTTCCCAGGCAAAGCACCCAGAAGAAACCTGAGGGCACATGGACTATATATATGCCTAATTTGCTCAGGGCAAAGGTTATGTCTCCAGTAATCCCAGCTGGGAATAGCCCTGCTGCACTGGGATCAGGGCGCCATCAGGCGTAGAGCACCAATTGACGAGCCATTGCCTGTAGGACACCATTGTCCCCATCCTGACAGTTGCACTGCATCCCCAGGTATTTTTCAGAGGTGTTCCCACCCTAGATGGCTCCCACCTTCACTGTATGGCCAGCTCTTATGGGAGGAGTTTTCACTCAAGCCCAGCAAATGCATAACAGAGAAGCTTTATCTAAAAATAAATAAAATAAAAAGCCTCAGCAGGCCATTATAAACATCTTACATCCACTGAATGATCTCAGCCACAGTTGTGCCAGCTCAGGACTGTGCACTCTAGTGACTTTAGAAATCACCACTTTACCTGATAATCCTCAAAACCAAAGCAAACCTTTGATTTTTTTTTAATTTTTTTTTAATAAAAGTTAAATAAATAAACATTTAATAAATGTTTTGCCTCCTGGCTTTGGCAAACAAAGAGTATCTTATTGCATTCAATTGTTCCTCTAAATTTTATTTATATCACGTCAAAGCTAGTATGCTCCAAAGCACCCATGTTTAGTTGGACAGAAAGACTCTGGGGTCACCCAAGAAGGGCAGAAAAGCTTGCAATAGGTACTGGCATGTTCAGAGCTGTGGAAGCAGCGAGAGGCAATACTAAAGCAGCTCTGAGAAACAGAGCATCAACCAGACACACAATGAAGTCCTTACACGAACCAAGCCCCCCTTGAAACAATTAGTGAGAAACACGGGGTGGGAGATGGGTGAAGTGACAAGACTTTCCCACCCTATCTTCTCCCATCCCGTGCTTCACAGCCACCTCTGAGGATTGGATGTTCTTCTTAAATGTCGTGCTTCTCAGGGTGTGAAGACTTAAAGAAGATACTTCAATCCCCTCCAAACACGTCTTTACTTAAGTATAACTGCTATACCCTTTTAGCATCCCAACTTTGCATAGGAGCCCACCACACATCAAAAAATATATTTATCTGTACATATGTAAGCATTATATATTTATATATATAATCACAAGAGATACAGAAGACAATTAAGGACATAGCATTGTAGAGAAGGAGGTGCAGCAGAAACCCAGTGTAACAAACACACCTGAATGCCAGAGTACAGGACACAGCAGATGGATGAGCTTCCTCCTCCAAGGGTCCCAATGGGGCTGTGGTCACACTTCTCAGAGACCATCAGGTGGCAGACCAGCAGCATACTAATATATACACTAGAACAAAACAGAAACAGCACTACAGGATCCTCTATCCATTCTTATGCAGAGTACCAAAAGCCAGCACTCCCCTTTCCTTTGTCAGGAAGTGTAGTGATAGGACAAGGGGTAATGGTTTTAAACTGGAAGAGGGGAGATTTAGATTGAATATTAGGAAAAAATTCTTTCCTGTGAGGGTGGTGAGGCACTGGAACAGGTTGCCCAGGGAAGTTGTGGATGCCCCATCCCTGGAAGTATTTAAGGCCAGGCTTGACAGGGCTTTGAGCAACCTGGTTTAGTGGGAGGCATCCCTGCCCATGGCAGGGGGGTTGGAACACGATGATCTTCAAGGTCCTTTCCAACTCTAACCATTCTTTGATTCTATGATTCTAGTTACCCCACCAAACTTGAAATCATAGAATCATAGAACGGCTAGAGTCAGAAGGGACCTTAGAGATGATTGAGTTTTATCTCCTAGAGACCAGCCAAACACCACATTGGAGGTGGGCAAGGCCAGGCAGGATAGGAAGAGAACTCACTCAAATTTCAGACCAGACTATAAAAACTAGTATTTTCCACAGTTTTGGCAGCGGAGTCATCTCTGTTACCCACCCCAGTAAACGTGTCTGAGGGATCTATTATAAGGCTTTCTGTTTTCCTTTCTCACATGAACTTTAGTAAAGTATTTTGGACATTGTTAAAGAAAAGCGCTCTGCAGATAATCTCACTGGAGTAAGAGAACTTTGGGTTATTAAATATCTATCTAGAGGGGACAATTAGATTGGCACCTCTGCACAGAAGTGAATTTCCACCAGCTTGTGTTACTATTCATTAGGCTGTCATCTCAGCTTTTCATAGGGAGATAGCCCTATATTGTTGCCATTTTTCAAAGGGTTTAAGCAGCAGTGGCAGCAGCAAGAGGTATCCATGGAGAAAGAGCACAGCCAAGGTCAGGGTGGGAGTTAAATGCCTGACTGCTGTTGTCCCCCCTATCCACTCAGGCACACCAAACAAATTAAATCCCCAAAGGGTCGATTGGAGTTTAAAAAAAGCATTCCAAAACTGAAATAGCTGTGCCAGAATATAAGACTGCTTGAAAGATCCATGGTGACCTCCTCTAGAAGGATCACCTATCCCACTGCAAAATCCAACTGGAGACATCAGACATGTGT
The DNA here is from genome assembly GCA_013398155.1 of Pedionomus torquatus. Taxonomy (NCBI): domain Eukaryota; kingdom Metazoa; phylum Chordata; class Aves; order Charadriiformes; family Pedionomidae; genus Pedionomus; species Pedionomus torquatus. Next base: position 48,666 of record VZRU01010138.1, on the reverse strand, counting down.
GCAAGGGTTGGAATGTTACCTTGTCATCATCACCCTCTCAAGGAGGACCACTCTGAAATGTCAGTGGATCTGTCCCTTGCAGCAATGAACCACCCAAGGCTGTGCCCAGGTGGGATCCTGCTTTGCCATTTAAGTTGAACAGTTTCTTCTGCCAGTTCCCATGCATTTTCCCATGCAGAAGTTCTTGCACAAATCTCCCAGGGACTTCAGAACCAGATTTTTTACTCCTTCTGCAACACTTTGAACTCCAGCAGCCCACGGAGGCCCAACCAATCCTACCATGATACATCTCAAGCCTTCTGAGCTGCTGGCCTCACCAACAGTTTTCCAGAGACTCCCAGCTTCCAGATCTGGCAAAACGGCCACATCCTCTGCAGTGCCATCCTGCCTGCCCCACTTAGCAGTCATAGCTTGGCATTACAGGTAACAGAAGCACCATAATGCCTAATGCTTCTGATTTTAAAGGGAAAATTGCAATTGTATAGCCCTCATTGCATAGCCCATTACAGGCAGGTGGTGGGTACAAGAACTCGGGGAGTGACCACATACAGCTATATACCAAAATGTCTCTCTGAACACAATCCTATTTGTTCTGTTGAAGGTGTGTGAGAAGCAGTACATCCATCTCAATTCGGTGTTGAATTTGCCTAATTTGACAGGGCTGTCCTGCCCCCAGCAGGCATCAAGGGGTATTTCCTCCTCACTTTCTGCAGGACTAGGATGCAGCCAATAACCCCTTGTATCCAAATTGCTGCACTCCAACTCTGCAAAGATTTTTGGTTGTTTCCCATCTTCCCACAGTGCTGGAATTGCTGCCCAAGTGATCTAATTTCTTAGTTCAGCAAGCCTTACTTGTATTGCCACAGTCAGTCTATTCTTTATCATTATCATTATTTATCCATCAGTTTGATCAGAATTGAAGGAGGTCAGCAAAAGCACACAAGAAAGTGTGTTTCAACTGACTGTGGTTAATTTTGGTTTAGAAATTATAGAATTCTTTGAAATACAAGGTGCTGAGCCAGACTTCTGGGACACCAGGGACTGTGGGAGTCAACCCACAGGTTAATTTTGACCCATTCATGAAAGGGGTTATCTCACATCGCCGTCTGTCACAGGACTGAAGGGGTCTCCTTCATCCTGAGTCTTGCATCTCCATGCAGTCCTTCAGCATAAAAAATAACCTTAAAATTGATTTTAAGTGCTTGCTTGTGAACTGTCTAACCCCAAAACTTACAATAGTAGTGGAAAACTAAAGTGAACAAACACAAGCTCTAGCTTAAAAAGCATCACAAAGCAGTGGTTTGCTTCCTATCTCCCATGCCCTGCACTGGCTCCAGGCTCAATGAAATTACATTATGCATTTACATCCACTCCTTAATGAGGTACTTGCCTATTATAGGGCAGTAAAAACCCAACCTGACTCAGACCTTCAGCTGGTGCAAGCCCATGCTGACTACAGCTATCTTCCCCTGGATCACAAGGATCTTGTTTCTCCCTGCAATAAAAAAACCTGAGGCTATTTCCAGTTCTTACACAGAGATGTAAAATGAGGAGAGATACGGGGTTTCCCACTCGCCTTCATTAATATGGTAGCCCAATTCTTCCTCCAGCGCCCAACAGAAGTGAATCTACATTTAACCAAATCTCTCTAGCAGAAACATTCAAAGCCTACCATAAAAAAAAAAAAAATTATTAAAGAGCATTATCTCCAGTCTGCCTTGATTAAACCCATTTTATATACCTCCAGTGTCACTGGGGGAATCTGTGCAGGCACCCAGTCAGCTCCTCAGCCTCAGACAAGTCCATGGCAGCTGCCCCACCAGGAAGGTATAAACTAAGGGAATCTGGGATTTTGACTGTGGTGTGACTTATTGTAGGGGAAACCATCCTAAAAGCCCAAGCTAGCTCTGTCCTACCCCTGTGAGCTCCACTTGCTACCTGGGGCCAGAGAGGCTTTTGCAGGTTAGGAGAGCCCTGGCCCAACCTACCCATCCTCCCTCTTCTTCTGGAGCCCAAGACTCAGCCCCTGAAACATTAAGAGTTCTGGAGTCTCAGCTTATTCTTTGTGAAGGTGCATATTTTTCCTTATTTTTTGTGAAAGCAGTTTTTAAGGGCATCAGGACAGAAAGATGGGGGGAAGTTTCTTCCCCTTTTTTTTGGCCTCCTTAAAAAGACCTACTTTCAGCCCCCAGTTTTCCACCTCCATGTCTTCAGATGTCAGAAGAGGGAAGATGAGGGCCAAACCCACCAGTTCAGTTGCCACACTGCAATGGCTGTTAAGGTGAAAGGAATGGCAAATTAGAAGGGCAGGTGATGTCATTGCCTCACTTCATACTGTTGTAGCAGCAGCATAGGCTTGCAAAGGGAAATCCTTGCTCCAAACACTGTGCAGGGATAATCAGGGATGATTTGGCTGGCCATTTTCAAGGTCTCATCTTTCCTGTGGGATCTTACCCAGAGGTGATGCCACCTGCTCCTTGGAAAGCATGCTTGAAGCCTAAAATGAGATTTTAGAGGAGGACACCACCCCCCTTTTCCAGGAGAGAGAGAAGGGAGATGGTTGTTGGGTGGGGAAGCTGTATCTCCAGCATCATGCTGGTCTGGGTCTGGCAGGCAGGTCAGGGTGCAGCATCCTAGTGTTAGGGCAGCCAGCTGCCCACCTACAGCTATACATCTCCTCTTGGCCATATGTGGCATGTCTTAACCTCAGGAGTTTTCCTAAATGCTGTGCTGCCAGTGCATCTATTTCCTCCTGAAGCGCCTGGAAATGCCACCTCCTCTCTGTATACACATGCATGGCTTGTCAGAAGTAAGAAAAGCCTCAGATTAACCTATCTGACACAACAGAGCCTGTCACTGCCTGCTCTGTCTTCCCCAGCATGCGAGCAAGTACACATCATCCCATTCACCACCTGGAAGGAGAATATGTCCAGGATGTATCAAACCCAGCCCAGCTGCCTGGGTCGGAAAAAAGCAGTTATTACTGCAAACTCTATATACATTATTTATCAAATGAACTCTCTGCAGCAGGACTACAATTCATTTCTCTGCTCCAGGTTGCTCGTGCTCTCTCTGGCTGTCTTTTTGAAGGGAGATGATAGAAAACATTTGCAGGCTCTTTGCAGCCTCTGCCACAAGGCTGCTCCCTCCCAAGGAGACCCTGCTGGTCCCCAAAATGGCCCTGGGACAAGCTTTGCTCAAAAAAAACCACCCCGTAGCAGGAGACAGGTCCACCGTGGCAGCTGGCAGCTTTGCTCAAGCCCCAAATCTATTGTACAGGTATCTGCTGCTGCTCTGAATATTCAGGGGAAATTACAACAGGAAGGCGAGTAGAAAATATTAATTATTGGAGGGTTCACAGCACGATCCCTGCTGCTACCTGCTAGGTTGCATATGCGTGTAAATCAGCTGTATCACTCAGTTTAGTCTGAGCAATATATTAAAAAAGGGAGAAAAATGAAAATTTTCCAGTACAGGGGTTATAAAACAGGCGAGAGAAAGCCACAGCATGCACAACCTCATGATCACATCAACTCTGCTTCATCTCCCCACAGTAAAAATACACGTGGGGGGAAAATGAGTGCAAAACCGCACCAGATGAACACTTCTTTTCCATTCCCATGGCTTTGGGTCAGGGTGTATATGACTAGGCAAACCAAAAAGAAAGTTAAAAATAAGTGCTCATTTGAATTCAGCAGGTGGTTTTGCTTTTATGGAAAGCAAACTGAATCGCACTCTCCTTCATCTTCATCAAGCCGTACACTCAATCCAGACCAGGGGTAATGGGTGGCAGCATTTTAGCAACTGAGCAACCCAAGCTGGGTGGTTTGCATTCACTTTGGCTAAGCCCAGAAGAGGGCTGGGTTGACTTGTAGATTGTAATATAATATGTCAGCCAAGCATCGGCTGCAAGAGCACAAGGACTTACAGCCAGCACCCAAGAGAGAAAAAGGGGGAAAAAGGGGGAAAAAAACCCTCATGCCTGTGGCCATGCAGGGTACAAATCCCACCAGTTATGAACTGTGGGTTCACAGTGTAATTGAAGTGGGATGAAATGGCCATGGAGATTTTCACACTTGGTTTTCTCCATGCTGGAGGATGAGCAGGTACCACACCACTCAGTCCTATCTTACCCTGACATCTGCAAGTGTCTGCCTGTGCATAGATGGACAGAAAGAGGGATGCCTCCAAAGAAGCTGTGGGAAGGTATGGCAAAGCCATGGCTGTTGGGGAGGGAGAAGGGAGGTTTGATTGTCCTGGGTGGCAGGACCTCCACAGTGCTGTGCACGTGGGATCCACACCGTGCTCATGTTCAGTTCAGCTGGGTCCTATGTTACCCTCCAAAATTAATTAACAGTGCCCCTGCTGAGGATAAAACTGAAATCATATTTATTTTTGCACTTACATTCCAGTTGCCATGTAATTAAGTGCTACCACGTAATTAAAGAGGATTTAGAGGGTGTTTACGCCCTGCAATGCTCCATAATTATGGTTAATTCCTCCTTTACGGCTTCCGAGCATCTCCAGCAGAGCTCTGGGAGCCAGCAGGGCAGGCAGAGGAGCTGTTGTGGGGCTCAGAAACATGGCACATGGCTTTAGTACCAAAGCATGGCCCTGTCCCCAAATTTTTCTTTAGAAATACAGTCTCTCCCCACGCTTGGGGCAGGAGTGATGCCCACAGGAACCTTGTTATGGGCAAATACCAAGGCAGGGGAGAGGCACAGGAGCCATCCCAGCCTCTGCCCCCAGGTTCTCCCTGGTAAAACTGCTTTAATGCCTGGAGACGCTGCATAAGAATAAAATAAAGCCTTCTGCAATATACAAGCCTGTTGCAGAGGAATTATTTCTTAACTGACCATGAATAAATATATGGTGTGAAGCACTGGGTGTGATGTACTTTCATGGGCAGGGAGTCCCAAAGGATGGGACTGTCCCAGCAGTGGGTCAACAGAGGCCATCTCCAACAGACACCAAATTTTATTGCTTGAAGGGCCAGGCTACCATATAGTCACCTGCCACAGTACAAATCACATATCCAGGCTACTGCCCAAGTCTGCTGCTAACAGATTCATTGCAAAATTTGGTGTCCACTTTGGCTTTCATTGCAAAATTAGGTGCCCACCTCTGCAAGCTGGTCACACAAGTGAATTTTGCGCCAAACAAGAATTTTTCGTGGCATGTGGTTGAGCACAGTGCCTTTGAAGGGGGAGCTGAAAATATACTTGCTGCTGCCTGTAGATACATACAAATAAAGACAAAGACCACAACATGCTCAGCAAAATTCTAGGATGTGCTCGGATTAGAGCTGGCACCTTTGATAAAATGAGACCCCAGCACCCCTCCAGTTTTCACAGGGGAACAGGTAGGATGCAGCAGTCAAATGAGATGATGTGAAGTCAGACGCTGGATTTGGGCTTTACGTGGTAATGGAAAAATTAAAGGAAATTTCCCTCAAAACCTTTGTGCCAAGCCACTGCCTGCTTTTCTGTGGGAGCTTATAGAGGCTACTGATATATGCCATGGCAATTCAATAAAAGAATATGTAATGAAAGCAAGATATAACGTACCCTGCAATCACAGAGGTGTGCATGAATTATTAAGCTGCCAGAATTTACAGCCAGTTGGGGGAACTATGGATTTCTTCCTCCACATATAGTTAGGGAACACTGGTGAAAGCATCAAAGTATTTCATCCTTAAATATGCAATTAGTCAGTGGAGTGGTGGAGTGAAATGACTCAATCAGGTTTCTCCAGCACGGTGCAGGTATCAATGCTGGTCTTCCACTCTGGCCCCATGAGTACTCAGGGTCTGGTCTTTGACTAACTGACCTCACGCTGAGGTCCAGCATTAGAGGGGACATGATGCTTCACTCTAAGCTTTTCCATGTCTTTTAATTCCCCCAAAAGCCTGTATCAGGTTGGGTTCAGATGGGTCATAGAGACTGCAATTAGGCAAAGGTTGCAGAAGGTGATCAGGGAAAGGACTACATTTGCTTGCACATAGCAAGCACCTCCATTTTGCCATGATGGCCAGGGAAATAATGAAATGAAAACCTTTTTAAACAGACAAATTACACATTGTTAGTAACTGGGAGCCAGTGTTACCTTCACCCTCCTGGAAAGCTGTGGGAGGGAACAGGGTCTGCAGGACACGCTGTATCTCTACATCTGTTTCTGAAGGTCCTACAGGTGCAAATCAGCCTGATTCTATGATTCTATGATTCATCAGTTTCAAGCAACCAAGGAACTGACCTAATTTTTTCCACTAATTCTTAGTTAGCAGCCGATGAAACGCAAGGGCTTTCTGGTGAGACAGGCAAATCACATGAGTTTCTCACCAGACCACGAAGCAACACAGAAGCGAAGTGTGCACCTTCCATGCATACAATCTCACCTGCTATCGCTGAAGGACTGTGGAACCCAGCAGCAATTTCAGTGCAGAGCTGATAGTGATGCTGATGCATGGGAGCAATGGGTTGCTCTAAACCAGCAAGTTCTACAGCCTCTCTTGAGAGGTCTAAAAAAAACCATGACTGGGCTTCAGAGCCTTCAGTCCACCTCATTTTCCCAGCTATGTGGTCATCTTGGCATGGAAAGCATATGGCTGGGAAGCTGACCATGGACTCAATGGAGCTGAATTTCCTTCCTTATGAGGCCAGTGAGCAGGAGGAAAGCTTGCACGGGCAGCATCTGGCCATAATATGGAGCAGGCATCATCTGTACTGGTGTTCTGATATCTCCAGGGTGGTTTTGGGAACCTTGAAAACCGTCCAGTGGGTTTGGGGTTCTTTTGTTTCTGGAAAACCTCCAACAATCTTTTCAACATAAAAGCCCAAATAATACGCTTGGAGGCTTCCTGCCTGCTTCATGCACCACGATGCACTGGGCTTGCTCCCACTATTAACAGGAGCCAGGAGCAAATCCATCGCAGTGGTCCAGCTCTTGCCAGTTGAGCTCCAGCAGGGAACACATCACAGCTCCAATCAGCCAGCCAACTCAGCTTGGGGACTGCTGGGTGTTAGCTAATATGTGCCTGCTCCTACCACTCCAAGGAAGCAGGTAGTAAATTCTTTTTCTTGAAAAGAAATTATTGGTCAGTGTTAAGGATGTGTCCCAGTCCAAACTTCATAAAATCATAGAATGGTTAGAGTTGGAAGGAGCCATGAAGATCACGGAGTTCCAACCCCCCTGCCATGGGCAGGGACACCTCCCACTAGACCAGGTTGCTCAAAGCCCCATCCAACCTGGCCTTAAACACCTCCAGGGATGGGACAGCCACAACTTCTCCAGTGTCTCACCACCCTCACAATAAAGGAATTCTTCCTAATATCCTAGCTAAATCTCCCTTCTTCCAGTTTAAAACCATTACCCCTTGTCCTATCACTATGCTTCCTGACAGAGTCCCTCT
>VZRU01010138.1:18527-38560 GCA_013398155.1 Pedionomus torquatus | reverse complement strand
GCCTGTTCAGGTCCCTCGGGATGGCATGACTCGCATGCGCCATGAGCACAATTCCCACCCTCATCTATGAGCAGCAAGGTGAGGTCGGGAGAAATAACATAGTATTAAAATAAATCATTGGTTCCAAACTTATGTTGTGCCAGAAGCAACTAGAGGTCAAACCCCCTCATCATGGGTGAGAGCGGATGGAGAGGCATTGCCCAGCCTGGTGGAAAGTGAAGAAGACAGTGCTGTCACTTTCCAGGAGAACACTGGGCAAAAGGCTGCCTTTGCTTCTCCAGAAAGGAAGTTTTCCAGGGACACCTCTAGGGATGGAGCAACTGGAGCCACTGCCAATACCATCAGCACCCCAGATAAATTTGCTCTAGTGCAACTAATTTTACGCGTGAAAAGACTACAGAAATTTGTTTCCTTTTTCCCATACAGGGAGAAGGAAAAAAATTATAATCCTGTTCATTCATTATAATCTGTTCATTCCATCAATGGTTTCTAATGATTCTCTCGCTGTCACAAGGGCAAGAGTACAAGGAACCCGAAGCAGGAACATTAATGCAACTTCTCTTGCCAGGTCAACAAGTCTCAAACTTTCAGACCTTCCATGCAGCCCTGGAACACTGCCAGCCAAATTCCTGCGCTTGTGAGACCCCACCTGGAGTCCTGTGTCCAGCTCTGGAGTCCTCAACAGAGAAAGGACATGGAACTGTTGGAATGAGTCCAGCAGAGGGCCACAAAGATGATTAGAGGGCTAATTCCAGTGGGATTTAACCCACCCCAGCTGAGCTCACGGTGCTGGTGTCCTTCAGGGAAAAGCATATCATTGACAGGAGGAGCAGAACGCAAAAGCAAGACCAGATAGGGAAGGGAGTTAATAGGCCCTGGGAATGCATCCACAAATTTGGCCGTGTTTTCAGAGCTGTCAGCCCAAGCCTCCAGGTAGAAGTCAGGATTAATAGGACTTTCAGATGGTCTGCTGAGGGTTGGAGAACACCAAGGAGCATCCTCCTGCCCTGCAGAATCCTGTGGATTCAGCCTGGTTTTAGCTGGGGACAGCCCGTATTAACTTTTCACTGTTTCATAGCAAAGAGGTGGCATCAAATCTGACCCAGCACACAGACAAGGCAGCAATAGTTTTCCTTATTTTTTTCCCTTCCATGATCCTGTTTATAATAATAATATAAAATGGAAGAAGCTCCCCTAGCATCATACCATCGGGATGCCACCACTTCTGCAGCATTGCCCACTGCCCAAGGCCACCACATTGAGCAGAACTGGAGAGGGATGCCATGACTTGCCACTCAGAAAAAAGAGCTAGACAGTATCCTGCTCACATCCCCTGTGATGAATATACCAATAAAGAGATTCAGATCAATGAGCCTGGTGTTTTCTACCAGCAAATGAATGGCTTTCAGTCTATGGGTTAGAGAGTCATTAAATACGCAACCCCCTCTTTGTCATAAGAACGCAATCTCTGCCATGCATCTGCTTGCCCCTCTATCTGCTGACCCATCTCCTGCTCCCTTTTCCCTGAATTCACCTGAAGCCCTTCTCCCCCCATCACTCATAAACAGGCTCTGGCATCTCTACTGAGCCAGGCTGGACACAAAAAGCAGGGAGAGGGAGGATTTCATCTCCCCATGTCTAAGCTGCTCCTGTAATCCTGCAGGGAGTCTTGCTTTGAAGATCTGGCCCAGCTCGGCGCAGCTGGTTCACAGCCACAATTACTTCCATTGCGAGCATACACAAAAAAAAAAGCTGAGCAAGAGGCCAAGGAGTGGGTAGTTAGCCTTGAACACCGAGGAGTCAATCAAAGGCAGCCAGCGCTAATTAGTCCCTGTGCCTCCCTCTGTCACAGCTGCCCCATTACACAGGGACAAGAAGTCTCTGCGGGGGTCAGACAGGGCCAACCAGGAGCTGCTGGAGAGCCCAGAAGGCAGTGGAGGATTTTGAAAGCTCAGGATCTGAGAGTATAGCCCCAGATTGCCACTTACAGAGCATCAGTCCTGTCACCTTGCTCCTACTCACTGTCATCTCTGATTCTTCCTTTCCCTCTTCTCCAAGCATGTCTCCAGAGACACCACAGAAGCTAAGGGGAACAAGGAGGCCACCCCACTGTGGAGTTATTTCCATTTTTCTTGCATTTTCTAAAACCAGGGGAAAAAAAGAGAGTCTACCAAAGGAGTCCCAGGTACTTGCTCATGAGAAGCAGACATTTACCAGGGAACTGAAAAGTGTGGCAGAAATGGTGCAGCAATATGGGATAATAACCCTGTGAATTCTGTGAGGCAGCTGAATGGTGATATTTTCTGGAGTAGGGTGGTATTGAAGGAAAGAAACCAGTAAACAAATATTTTCATTCAGCAGCAGGGGAAGGAGGGAGGCACAGCCACTCCTCAGGGACCTGGAGAGGAGCTCCAGAATAGAATTGTAATTTGAAGTAAGGGAGGGCAATTGCTCAAGATTATGGCATTGGCAGATACCAGCCAAGTCAGATTCCCCAAGTGCAGCTCAGCTGTGGATCACAGCCAAGCATTGCACCACTGTCCTCTCCCACTCCCTGAAAACCAAGATGCTGGGGTACCATACCCACCCTGCCAGGCAAGCTTCCATTACTTGGAGAAGACACCACATGGGTAGGTTGGATGCCAAAAGCCATCAGGACATCTTCCCCACCTCCTGTTCACCATAGCCAGCATTCCTTATCATGGACCTGCTGAGAAACCCCAAGTCCAGACCCTATAAGGTCTGCACTAAACGTAGCTTGGGAGATTCAGCTTCAAGCAGCTTGTTGGAAACACTCAAACTCCTACTTCTTCTCAGTTCCTTTTCCTAGTTATAGGAACAAGTATGAGAGCTACAGCAATATGCAGCTGAATCAGACTAGGTTGATCTCCTTTGGCCACCAAACATCCCAGAAGAAGGAGCACATTCTAGGTAGCAGATGTGGCAATTTGCTTCTATGTGGTGGCTCTTCAAGGCAGGTCCCATCCAAGTGTGTCACTCCAGCATTCAGGGGTTTAAGTCCTCAAGGTTTAAAGTCATTCCAAATCCACATAGTCCCTTGTACTTTTTCATAGTCTTCAAACCTGTATGAATGGCTGAGACCACGTAGAGTCTGAATACAAAGTTATTAATTGTACCAAATAAAGAGTTATGAAAGTTAATTATTAATTAATGCTGGGCACTGCAAAAGTTATGTTCTGGCTTTGAATAATACCAAAACTCCATGGCTTCTTAGAGCTTTGGTAGTTTCTGGTGATGCAGAGAGGAGGCCTTCAGCTCTTTGTATCTTTTTACCAGCACTGTAAAGAACCTGTTGACAAGATTTAATGTGCCTGCTGCATCTTTTGCACTGCTGGTGCAGAAAGAACCACAAAGCAAGCACATCTCAGATCAAAACTGATCTCCTTCTGTGACAAAGTGATGCGCTTGGTGGATGAGGGAAAGGCTGTGGATGTCATTTACCTGGACTTCAGTAAGTCCTTTGATACAGTCTCCCACAGTATCCTCCTGGAGAAACTGTCTGCCCTATGGCTTGGATGGGAGTACTCTCTGCTGGGTTATAAACATTCTGCAGGGTCAGGCCCAGAGAGTGGTGGTGAATGGAGTTAAATCTAGTTGGCAGCCAGTCACGACTGGTGTCCCCCAGGGCTCAGTATTGGGGTCAGTTCTCTTTAACATCTTTATCAATGATCTGGACAAGGGGATCGAGTGCACCCTCAGTAAGTTTGCAGATGACACCAAGTTGGGTGAGAGTGTCAACTTGCTTGAGGGTAGAAAAGTTTTGCAGAGCAATCTGGACAGGCTGGATCAATAGGCCAAGGCCAATGGGATGAAGTTCAATAAAGCCAAGTGCCAGGTCCTGCCCTTGGGTCACAACAACCCCATGTAGTGCTACAGGCTTGGGGAGGAGTGGCTGGAGAGTTGTCTGGTGAAAAAGGACTGGCAGGTGTTGGTCGACTGTCAGCTGAACATGAGCCAGCAGTGTGCCCAGGTGGCCAAGAAGGCCAACAGCATCCTGGCCTGTATCAGGAACAGCACGGTGAGTAGGACTCAGGAGGTGGTTGTTCCCCTCTGCTTGGACACAGTATAGCCCCATCTTGAGTACTGTGTTCAGTTTTGGGTACCTTACTGCAAAAAAGACACTGAGGTTCTGAAGCAGAGAAGAGCAACAAAGCTGGTGAGAGGTCTGGAGAGTAAGCCTTACAAGGAGAGGCTGAGGGAGCTGGCGTTGTTCAGAGAAAAGGAGGCTGAGGGGAGGCCTTATTGCTCCCTACAACTACCTGAAAGTAGCTTGTAGAGAGGCAGAAGTTGGTCTCTTCTCCCAAGTCACAGGTGATAGGACAAGAGGAAATGGCCTCAAGTTGTGCCAGGGGAGGTTCAAATTAGATATCAGGAAAAATTTTTACACTGAAAGGGCTATTAAGCATTGGAATGGGCTGCCCGGGAAGTGTTTGAGGCACCATCCCTGGAGATATTCAAAAGATGGATTGACATATTGTTAGTGATGTGGTTTAGCAATGAGTTGTCGTTTATCACAGTTAGGTTGATGGTTGGAATAGATGATCTTAAAGGTCCCTTCCAACCTAGACGACTCTATGATTCTATGATCTCCAGTGTTCATCAGTCCAAGTAATACAAACCCAACACAGGTAGGGAGCCACAAACACAGCAATTTACATTCCCTCCAAAAGTGTTGCAAGAAATTCAATCAGACATTTCAAGGTATTAGCTGGAAAAAAGAATTATAAATAATTGTATATAATTAGCTGTCCTGACACAAGCCTTTGACTACAGCACAAAGAGCTCTCCGAGCACCCACAAAGCAGCAATTCCATTTGGACTGCCCATAAACTACCTCCTGGAAAGAAAGCACAACCAGTATCTTTGAGTGCTATGGCATTGCAGACACAGCCTCCCCTGATGCATTGCAGACATAGCCATATCCTCTGATGGACCAGGATGCAATTCCTCATGGAAAACCAGTTGATGTTAAGTATCGGTCAGCACACAGCAGTCCCGACGAGTAATGGGGGAGAATCCATCCCCAGTGCAGCTGGGCTGGCACTGGTGATTTTAGGCTGGAGATAAATGTAGTTCTCAGATGCTGGATTACCACCCCGGGGTTTCACAATCGATACGGGAACAAGAAGTTGTGTTGTTCCAAACCAAGGCAAGATTAACCTGTAATACAGAGTGTGGGCAGGGGGTGAAGCCACTTTAACGGGAAGGATTGTCTGCTCAGAGCGTTGATCTGAACAAGCTGGAGCCTGCATGGTGTAATTTAACAGTGTTTAACAATGAGGCTGCCGTTCCTATAGCTACTGGAGGAAGCTTAGCAACCCCAGGTGCAGCTCCTGGGGCACAGGTGACAACCAGAGGAGAATACAGGGATGTATCACTGTCACCCATGTGTTAACCCTTTGAACCCTACATGCCATACTGATATGACACTGAAAGCAGATCCCGTATGGAGTACTCCTTCTGAAAATATGCATTTGGTGCTCTGTTAGTACCAGACTGTTTCCTTTTTTAAAAAAAATAATAATAGCAAGAAATGTTTGCCTGTGTCACTGTTCAGGGGCTACGGCAGGATCTCCATACCAACCATGGACTCCACTCAGGGCTGATTTGGGCTCCACCAAAGGCAACAAGACTGTGCATGGGTCAAATCAGCCCCACATCTCTTTGGATGACTTTGCCCAGCAGGGCAGGCCTCTCTAAGCTGAACACAGTTTCAGAGCTAACACCAAACATGTTCTTTTCCTTCTGTGTCCTCAGGTCCTCCCCACGTGGCTGACCAACACTGGCTTAGGAGGCTTTTCCCTCTTCCAAGAAAATGGGGACTGACAGTGAAAACCCAGTCCTGAGGAATGTGCTCATCAGCTTCAACTTGCTTCTGCTGGGCGCCGTCCTCAAGCCTTTTGAGTGCCGGCTGGAGGTGACAACAGAGCTAGCCAAGAAGGCAGCAGTGGATGAGGAGGGTGGCCTTGCCAACTGCAGCCCACCCATCAAAGAGCAGCCCATGGTCTTCCACCACATCTACAACATCAACATCCCCGTGGACAGCTGCTGCTCATCCATGTTCAAATCTTCGGCCGAGGAGGTGAGTTCAGAAGACGACCGGCTGGCGGAGTACGCAGAGCAGACCTCTGACAGCGAGAGCCAGGTCACCTTCACCCACAGGATAAACTTGCCCAAGCAGGCCTGCAAGTGCTCCACTTCCCTCCCATCCCTGCAGGAGCTGCTGAGCAGGATTGAGATGCTGGAGAGGGAGGTCTCCATACTCCGGGACCAATGCAACTCCAATTGCTGCCAAGAAAATGCAGCCACAGGTAGTAATGCCATCCTATTAGCTCTTGCTGGGGACTGAGGGCTTAATCAAAAGGCATGAGGAATACATACAAAATCAGTGATGCCACTCAGAGTGGTGACAGAGGAACACTTATGTTCACCCATGGTGTTGTTGTGGCTTTAGGGAAAAGCCTGGCTTAGGTCCTCCCTGGCAGGACAGCCCTTGGGGGGGATTTGGTCACTTGAGCCCCCATATCTTGCTCACTGCAGAAATCCCATAATGGCCAGAGCTAAAGCCCTCTGACAGATAAAATTACCACTCATAAGGGGTGAGCAGGGTGATCTCCCAACCCCGCACTCCATGCAATGTTGTTAGAGATCTGTTGGGTGTGGAACTGGGAAGAGAGACATAGCTGCCGCTCTCCTAAGCCGTCTCTGGGCTAATGGCAGCACCACAGAAGTCAGCATTAAACCCCTTCTTCTTCTCTGTAGGAATACGTATGAAAAGCTGAGTTTAAAAAAAGGGCATGACCCCTCATTTCACTGGGACCGTTCCTCAGAACCAGAGAAGCAGCATGAAGTTGAAATTAGATGGGTTAAGAAAGTTTGGTCTAGAGGCTGCAATTCAGCAGCACGGGAGTTAGCACACTGACAGTTTTCCTTTTGTCTTGGGGAGGTTGGTAAGAGGTCCTGTCCCAAAGGGCATTAGTTCCTTGCATAGCCCAGGCCATCTCAGGGTTCTGACACACCAGGGCTCCCGACAGGGAAAAGCCATCAAACAAGAAGAGCTATGTAGGGCATCTTTCCATGGGAACTACTTTTCAGACCAAGAGCAACAGCAGAGAGGACAAAAAATTAAAAGCAACTCTTTCCTCCCCAGTGCCCACTGCCTTTTTAAAAGTTTTGCAGCTATTAGTGTGATTTTGCCAGTGGTATCCCAATTCCTCTATACTGAGGACACATTAAAATGAAATGGGAGTGACTCACATTCAGGTCAACAGAGTCGGCCCAAGAGTGTGTGGATCAAGTAGGGAGAAACCAGCATGGCACACTCAGGAGGGTGACTCAGGCTGACACCTCCCATGCAGCCAGGGGTAATCAGTGTGTTTCCAGCTGTGGGCTCAGCCTGCATCCCCCTGGGATGTGACAGTCATCAGCTGCTTTAAAAAAAGCAAAGTAGAAAACACCCATACATGCCACCAGTGCTTGCAGAGCAAGGATTAAAATAATGTAGGAAATGCAATGGGAAAAAACTGTTTTAAAGGAATTAATTTGAAACTCTGATGGTCCTATTTGGGTTACTTGCAACATATGCAGACAGTCCCATTAAACATTCATCGCTCAGTGGCGTCTCCACTCTGATTGCAGATGCATGCTGAGCTAAAACTGGAGTAATTTAATTTACTTCTATTGGAGTTGCTTTCAATTCCCTGCACTGCAAAAGAGATCAGGATCCCTACCTGATCTCCTTTGCCTGAGGCATTTCCCAAAGGAAAGCCACTCTCTTCCAGCATACTTACAAGCATCCTTTCTCCTCTTTGGATAACTTAACTAGAGGCTGTAAGATCTGAAGAGAAAACGATTACCATTCCCAGTATTCACAGTTTAGATGGGAAACATCCTGCAAAGTAATCCAAAGTCTGCCTGGTACAGCATGTAACTGAACCCCTTTTACACGAGAATCTGCTGCCCCCACCATGAGAAAGCTGCTCAGATAGCTCAGTTGGGATGGAAAGCTTAGTCAGGGAATCACAGTCTTACGGTCTTAATGGCACAGAGTCTTTCCAACAGTCTGAGGAAGCAAGGAAAGGGTTTCTACTCTTCATTGGTTCATACAAGAAGAAACACAATAAAAATTAGCCAAAAAAAATATCCCGGCTGGGATAAACCCTTAGCTGGACCAATGGGTCCACATTCAGGGGCACAAGGGGGGAGCACTGGCATTGTCAAGGTAATTGCTGCCTTCACCTCCACGCATCCTTCCTCACCTAGTATGCGTGCAAGGCTGCCAGGTAAAGGGAGGACATTGGAGGTGTTACCCAAGGCGGCCACGTGCTTCCTCTGCTTTCCCACAACTCAAGCACACCCAAATACCTTGTGCAAAGCCAATGGGTCTGTCTTAATTAGGTTCACCAGGACAGGAATGAAGATCATGTCTTTGGGTACATACCTGCTTCTGGTAGGAGAGACAGTCTACAGACCAGGTTCCCTCATCTGTAAAAAAGAACAGTGGGTGGAGATCCCAGGAGCTTGCTAGTTCATGGTTGATGCAGAGGGCTTGGTGAGGGAAAGCTTTTTCCCAGTAAGAGGCCTAGGGAGGTTCCCATCAGATGAGCCCTGGGCTGAAGAGAAACCGAAGGGAGCACTTGAACCCCAAGAAAGCTGATAGCTCCCATAGCCATGGAGGCTAATGCTCATGAGGGGACAGATAAATTCCTGGGGACCCACCCAAGCCATATCACGAGTCCATACCACCGATTCTGCCAGCTCTAAGCTCACCAGCTGCCCAAAGCTAGCCATGGTCAGTCTGAGGGAGGACCATCCCCTACTTGCCCCACATCTTGCCCCCCTTCCCCACAACCCATTGATGGCTTAACCCAGGGCCAAGGCTGCCCTTTTCCACCTCCCACCCAGTGGGCTCTGACCCTCCTCCCACATTCTTGCAGGGCAGCTGGATTACACCCCGCAGTGCAGCGGCCACGGGAACTTCAGCATGGAGTCGTGCAGCTGCGTGTGCATGGAGGGCTGGGCGGGCAGCAACTGCTCCGAGCCCCGCTGCCCTCGGGGCTGCTCCAGCCGTGGTG
Organism: Pedionomus torquatus; assembly: GCA_013398155.1. Lineage (NCBI taxonomy): Eukaryota > Metazoa > Chordata > Aves > Charadriiformes > Pedionomidae > Pedionomus > Pedionomus torquatus. The sequence continues at coordinate 29,465 of VZRU01010138.1, read as the reverse complement.
TCTGCCTGGAGGGCCAGTGCATCTGCGACAATGACTACGGGGGTGAGGACTGCTCCCAGCTCCGCTGCCCTGCTGGCTGCGGCTCCCGTGGGCTCTGCGTGGACGGCGAATGTGTCTGCGAGGAGGGTTTCGCCGGGGAGGATTGTTCACAGCTGCGGTGTCCCCGCGACTGCTCAGGGAAGGGCTACTGTGCCAACGGCACCTGCATCTGCCAGGAGGGCTATGCCGGGGAGGACTGCGGGTGGCTGCACTGCCCCAATGCCTGCAGTGGCCGTGGGGTCTGCCAGGATGGTCTCTGCATCTGCGAGGATGGCTACGAAGGGCAGGATTGCTCAGCAGGTAGCAGGGGCATGCATGGGGAGAGACAGAATCTAATGTGTGAGTAAGGACTTAAGGCACCCAGAGCCCTGTACAAGCACCAGAAAGCCTGAGAGAAACCCATACCTGGCAGAGCATGTCACATAGGACCTGCTCATGCCCTGTAATTTGACTGCCTCCCTGTTGTCCCTGGTCTCAGAAACATCACAGGCAAAAGTTAGGGAGGTGAGCAAAAAGCCAGTGAGGTTTGTCCCGACATTGGTGGTAAACCCTTGGAGCAACAGAAACCACTCAGGTTCTCCTGAGCCTTTCCCTTGCTATAGCATTTGATGTAACCACAGAAAGCACATAGCTCCCAGCCCGAAGCCCATACACAAGTCTTGCCATGAGACCCACACACCCTTCCCCACAGCTGGGCAAGAGGATAAGGCACGCACCCCCTGACACTCTCCTTACCTCTGCCCTTCCCATCAGTGGCTCCTCCTGAAAACCTGCGAGTGACGGGGATCAGCGACAGCTCCATCGAGCTGACATGGGACAACCCCGGGGCAGCCACCGAGTATGTCGTCTCATACCAGCCAGCGGGGCCAGGAGGCACCCAGCTCCAGCAGCGGGTGCCTGGGGACTGGAGCAGCATCACCATCACAGAGCTGGAGCCAGGTGTTGCTTACAACATCAGCATCTATGCAGTCATCAGTGATGTCTTGAGCATCCCTGTTACCTCCAAAGTGATGACCAGTAAGTATCCTACTGCACTTGTTTCTTGGTACCCAGATAACCACAGGTGAAGCTCAACTGGTTCACACTTTCCATTAAAACCTTCTAGAAGCAGCTGAGAATTCAAAAAAAATGTATTGGGGATATTTTTATCCTAATTTATAGCTGTATGGGAATATAGGAAAGGGAAATGTGTCTACCCTCTGCAGAAAGACTCAGCTTGGATGAAAACCCAAATGACTAAAAATCAAAGAAACTTTCAGTATTAAAATAGTTTTCAGTGTTTGGGCCAAGAATATGGCCCCAAATATTACACTTTTTTCCTCATAGGAAATATTGTGATAGAAGTCACAGGTTCTCCTCTCACTCCTGGATGGGTTTCCTGCGATGAATCCCCATGACGAGGGCATGCTGGTGTGCATCGAGGTATACGTAGTCCTGGCCAGAACCATGATGCACAGAGGAGAACAGGAGTATCAAGCTATAATAGCAACATCCAGAAAGGATCCTCGGAAACTAAAGACACAGAGGATGGGAGGGAAATGTAAACTATCCAGATGCCACTTTTAAAACTCCTCACTCACTCTCTTTGCATGGTAAAGCAGCTGGATTCTTCAGCATCCAGCAGCCCAGGCATATTCCTCTTTTCCTTTCAACCTACCCAGGGTGGGAAACAAAGGAACTCTGCTAAGAACTACTAAAAAGGTTCCCCACATTCATTGCCCAGATAAGAAATAGCCAAGGGAGCAGGGTAGGGGCAGCAGCACCCACACACCCATCCTGCTCTGCTCACCATCCCCTGCTCCCTTTCAGACCTCGCCACGCCACAGGGGCTGAAGTTCAAGACCATCACAGAGACGACAGCAGAGGTGCAGTGGGAGCCCTTCTCCTTCCCCTTCGACGGCTGGGAGATCAGCTTTATCCCTAAGGTACCAATGCTACATGCATGACATCATGGAGTACATCCTGTCACCCTAAAAAACACTGAGCTATCAGCTCCCTAATTAACTTCCAATTACCCCCCCCCCCCCCAAATAAAAAACAAAAACAAAAACCACAAAACAACAAACCCAAACAACCTCTGTTTGTAATTTATGTGTTCAACATCAGACAACCCCAACAGCTCAACATTTTTCCCTAGTAGTCTTTGGTGTCAAGACACACGTGTTCTCAAAGAAATTTCCCAATAAAATCAAGAGACAAGCATATAAGTAAAAAAACCTTCCAGCCTCGCTGTCTCTTGCTGCCATCTCCTCTTTTTCCTTTATATCTCTTTTGTTGCAACCCTTCCTCCTCCTCCTCTTCCTCACTGCTGCTCTCTGCATGCAAAGCTACCCAAAGCAGCCTGGGTTGAACTGAGCAGCCACCAGCTCTCAGACAACAGCCTTCAGCATCCCCAAGTCACATGCACAGCCAATTCCCGCCACGGAATTTTAATCACAATGATGAACAGGTAGAATGTGTGCCAGAAAAGATGAAAGGATGAAAATGTTTCCCTAAATATCACATATTTTCTATGCACAGCGACAAAAATTGTACATCAAGTATTTAATCTATATTCATAATTTCTACACCATTTAGCCATAAGTATAGCTTCAATTGTATATGGAGCCTCTTTACAAGAATATTTAAGCCCCAGCAGTAAAAGAAATGCTGATTAAGGGCTTAATTATGCCATTTTCACTTGTACAAAGCCCTCGCTGGAGTCAAAGGAAGCTCTGGGCAGTGAGGAACTGCAGAACTTAGCCCCAGCATTTTAAATGCTCTTAACTGTAAAGTATCATTATACAGCATAAAGCAAAGTCCCAATTGCTTTAAATAACTCATTTCCTCAATTCCAAAAAGACTGTAAGGATCTGGGTGCAATTCTGGGTACATCCTGTGGTGGTGTGCTCTCCCATGCAGATTGTGTATGAAGTTGAAGTTCAGGTACCACAGGTATAAAGCCCAGGGTAATTTTAATTCACTGTTGAGATAAAATTCAAAATGGTAAGACAGTGTCAGGGAATAGTTTTCAGTCTAGTAGCAAAAAGCCAGCTATTTTACAAACATTTCACTGGCACTTGGCAATTAAGCTCAACAGCAGCCCCCTGAAACAGGTAAAGGGGAATATATCCATTTTAAGGTGACGAATTGCTGGGATAAAAGCAAACCTCTCCCCGCAGGGTCATCATCTCAAGCCATCACATAAATACGAACTGTTGGTCCACCTTTCCATTTTTAAGCTTCCAACTTAAAACCACACAGAAACCTTTCAGGATTTAAAGAAAGAGATAAGTGCCAAAGGATGGCTGGCTTTGGGTGCAGGGTGGGGAAGGGATAGCTTGCCGGGCTTTGAAGTTCTTGAGTCCATCTGTCAAGCACATGGTTCTTTGTTGTAAAGACACAGTTGTGCTCCTGCCCATCGGCTTCCAAAATCAGACTCTTGAGTCTCCATCACTGGCTTTTCTCATAAAACAAGGCAGAGGGTGCTGTCTCCTTCATTGCCTGGAAACTATGCTTGCTTAGGCAAATGCTAAACCATTGCCACACCCCAAATAAAACTAAAATGTAGCCCCAGAGGCTAAAAATCCTGAAAGTTCTAACAGCAGCATCACAAATAACCTCTATGAGCAAAGTTGAACTCACTCTGTCTTCCTGAAAACCGAGCAAGAGAATGCTAGTTTGGTCCTTGGTGTTCCCACAAGAATGCTCACACTGTTCTGCAGAGCAATCCTTCTTCTGTGGTTCCCCATGATGGGGGAAGGTGAAGCAAAGACAGATTTAGAAAAGAAAATTAGGAAAGGTGAGCTGGCAATTTATGGCTAACATGGAAGATTTTCTCTTTAATGAGAAAAGAGATGAACGTGAATTGAGAGCTATGTGCAAAGATTTGTTTAGTATGTTATTAGTGAAGACAGCAGCAAGAAAAGATCCTTTGTCCAAACACTGGCAGAAAAGGTGACATTTGCAGTTTCTTAAAGCCTTACAGTTTTTCAGACCAAAACCACAAAGAATAATGAGTTTAATAAAGACACTTAAAAAGCAGGGGATGGGAAAATAAAGACTTTCATGCCTACATGTGAACAACAGAAGGCTCCTGGCACCTGAAATACACAGAAGGCCAGCCCAGGCTTTGGTTTTAATATCTTTTCTGGAGAGCAGCAGAAACACAGATGGCAAAATACAGAATTTGGCAGGGGGGGAAGAAGGGATGGGGGAGCCACAACACGGGTGGCTCCACACTTGGTGGGCAATTCCACCCTGGGTTTCTGGACCTCCACAGGAGGACATGCCTAGGTGAGGATGCAGTTTGACAGTGCAGGATGTGGAAGGACGCAATGTGGGGGGACACCTCCTCCTCATGCATCTCCCCCCAAAACACCTTTTTGTTGTTATTTTTTAATGGTTATTTCTGCTTCCCGGCAGAATAACGAGGGTGGTGTGATTGCCCAGCTCCCCAGCACCGTTACCACCTTCAACCAGACGGGGCTGAAGCCAGGGGAAGAGTACACCGTCACTTTGGTGGCCCTGAAGGAACAAGCCAGGAGCCCTCCAACCTCTGACAGCGTTTCAACCCGTGAGTGAGCCTGACCCCTGGCAGCACAGCAGTACGGCAGGGCTTGGTCCCCAAAATAAGGTCCCATCAGTGAGAGCAGCCTGGCACTGCATGGGCAGGGATAAAACCAGCTACCCATGCAACACAACAACAGCTTCTTCATGTTACATTTTGTTACCCTCTCTCCCAAACTGCGGCAAGCACAGAAACCAAGGTTAATGGTGTTGGGAGTGCAGGTGTAGGTCCACTTCTATGATCATATAGCTGAATAAATTCCTCTTTCTACTGATCTCACATTTCAGAGGCTGGACTCCCCCAAGAAACATTTCTATAAATGTATTGCCTACTCATATGTAACAGATAAACTCCCACTTGCTTTTGTACCACTAAATGCTCTCTAATCCCACCAATTCAGGCAAATCAGGCAGCAGGGCAGGGAGCCAGGAGCAATGGCACATCACCTCCTAGCCAATTTATTTGGCCGGTCACTGGTCCACCCTGTAGGCTAGAGGAAGTTCAGCAAGTGTGAAAGAATTGTGTCTTCTCCTCACCCAAGGAGATGCGTTGATGGGCAGAGATCACTGGGGAGAAGAGGTTCTCCATGCCAGATCTGTTGCAGTCTGCCTTGGTACCAGGCAGATGTCTACCTCCACCCAAGCTGTTCAAAACAGAAACAGCATTTAAATAGCTGCCAGAGGGTTTTAAAGAGATGATGCTCTCTCCAGGCTGCTAATTTGAGGCAACAGTGAGATTGAAGCGAGGGTCCCTCCACCACTAGCAGCTTGCTGCAGGTCTGAACTTCCCTGCACAGTCCTCTCCTGCTTTACCTCCACACACATGGCTTAACAGAGACATCTCCTGGTCAAGACCAAATCTTCCTTTTCCTAGGAAGTCAGCAAAAAAAGAGAGAAGCTGGTACTTCAAGCTCAGTGGTTGACCTTTGAAGGGGAGTGCAAACAAAGTGGTGGGGTCCCAGCTCTCTGCTCCATGAAGGTGCCCCTGTGCTGGTGTGCCTGTCTTCCTCTGCACCACTGCCACAGCTTTTCCCCCATCATCCTCATGCTCCCATTCTGCCTCAACACTTTGTGCTGATGTTGAGCAGCAGAGGCATGGTTTCATGCTGCACAGTTAAGTAGAAACTGGTGCTGCCCAGCATCACCTGGATGACTGGACAACACGAGGTAGTTGGAGATTTAGATTTTGGATAAGCATAACCTGGTCCTAGCCAAGCTGCCCACCCAGCTCCTACCTAAATACCCTGTTTCCCAGCTGTCTTCCCTTCTCCATTGCTGTTTTGACTCCAGACCTCACCCCACTGCTCCCAGTTGGCCCACATCTTTTTCTAATCCTCTCTGGTCCTTCTCACCCCTGCCCACACACATCTCCCCCAGAATTTTCCATGCTGGTGTGCAGCTTTCAGCAAATCCTTATTATATAGTGCCATTTTCTAATACATTTAGTGTATTAGATGTACTTGCATGCAGTATACCCTGAATTCCAGAACCAACGTGGGGTGTTTCACCCACCTTGTGATAAAATGATAAAATGGGCTGCCCAGCAGGCTCCATGCATCAATGTTGCCATGGCACAGGAGTTTCACCCATCCATCTATCCATGCAGCAGTTTGATCCTGCTGGACTCGAAGCATCCATCACCAAGGCTTGAACCCATGATTTCCAGAGGTCAAGTGTTAGGGGATGCAGAGGAGGGAAGGACCCAATTCTATTTAAAAGACAGTAGAAATGACCAAAATTGTCTCCCAGTAGATCTCTGGTATGAATTTAACTAAAATCCCTTTATCTGAGGGGGTTTGGTGGACAGCCACTGTAGCCCCACACCAGTTAGTTATGAAGACTCTTGAGAACAGCTGCATTTTCTCCTCTCTCCCCACTGCTAAGACATCAATAGCTTTACAAGCCAATCCCTCAATTAACAACAAACCAGAAGCTGGCACCAAAGCAGGAACATTTCTAGAGACGTTCCTCCGTTCTCAAAGCTTAGATCAATCCTTGGCCCCACATTATTTAACACATTGTCAATGCCTTTCACAAGACATAATATCATTACTGACAAGTTTTGTCAGTGATGGAAAGGCTCAGAAAGAGTAAATTGAATGGAAGGAGATCATCAATAAAAGTAGTTTGAATGGTTCACAGAACTGGGTACAAAAGAAAACTGTATGGTTTTCAATGCATCGTGAAGTACAGGCAGTTATCTAGGAGCAAAGAAAGTGGACCACAATTAGATACAGAAGGTTTTATCCTGGGAGATGCCACCTGAAGAAGCCAGGGAGGAATTGTTGCCAATAACCAGCTCGAGAAAAGGGCATGAGTTGCATTACAGTGGGCATCACTGGGAGAGCTGTTGGGTCCTGCTCTGCTATCTACAGCTTGGGAGAGACATCAATGCAGTGGAGAAGGTTCAGAAAAGAGACAGGAGACTGGGACAAGGGACTGGTAACCCAGCAGGATCAAATCCCATGAGTACCTTGGGGCAGAGGATCATGTCTCTTGCCTACAGCACTTGTACCCACCTAATTACAGCCACTCTAAAGATTGGGTTGAAGAATCCCTGAAGCTTGGTGTCCCCAGAGCTGCCACTTTTCCCCATGCAATTCTGCCAAAATAACAGGTTCTTGTTTCCCCCCCTCCTCCACAGTCATTGATGGCCCAACACAGATCCTGGTGCGGGATGTCTCCGACACAGTGGCCTTCGTGGAGTGGACGCCACCACGTGCCAAGGTGGATGCCATCCTGCTGAAGTACGGGCTGGCAGATGGGGAAGGGGGGAGGACCACCTTCCGCCTGCAGCCGCCCCTCAGCCAGTACTCCCTGCAGGCCCTTCGCCCCGGCACCCGCTATCATCTTGCCATCAGTGCCCTCCGGGGTGCCAACGAGAGCCAGCCAGCCCTCGCCCAGTTCACCACAGGTAGCTAATTGGCCTTGCTGAGAGAACCAGCATAAACTTTTAAGACTCCAGCAAGCATGGGCAAATGGTTTCCTGCAATCTGCAGATGGGCTGTCCTGCAACAAGCTTGGAGTTTTACATATCCAGAGCCAAATCAAGTTTTTTTCCATCTGGGATTTAATAGTCTTGGTTCTCCCCCAGCACAAGTGAGCTGTAGATTAATCTGGTCTACTGGGTCAATGAGAACATGATGCTTGAGATACAGGTCTGAATGAAGATGCCTGAATGCTGGTGCCTTGCATCCTGTCATGGTCCTGGTGCAAAGCAAGGCAGAGCAAATGATTCAGCTCACCCTAAAACACACATGCGCAGCTCACACCACCCTCTGAACCCCCCTCCACCAGGACCTATGTTTCTGTTTAGTCCCAGAGCTCTGTGCCACTTACAGATGCTCCCATGGTCCCCTGGGAATCCCAGATGACCCCAGATGCCAACAACCAGGCAACTCAAAAACCCACATTCAGATGACAACCCCTGAGCAAATCCCACCTTGGCCAAATCCTGCTGCAGCATCAAGGCTGAACTTGCTGCTGCCTGTGACAAATGTCCCCACCACCTTCAACACCCATTCAGACCCAAAGCTTAGCTTGAGCCCACGACCAAAACTTTAAAACTCCAACAGTTTACACCCCTAATAGCACCCATAAATCAACATGCAATCCTCAAAAGCACCAAAGCAGCAAGCACAGGTCTGAATTTAAGATGATGCTCGCTCTCATTCAGCATCAAGAGCCAAAGCAGATGCATTGCCTGAGGAATCAGCAGTCAAGCAGCTGAAAGCCGCCCAGTCAGGAACATGGTTATCTTACTTTGTATCTTCTCTGAATACCCTAACTGGTCGGTAAAACTTCAATTAATGTTAAGCCTGCAGATAGCTAACAGGTTTAATTTACTGTGCCATAAAGGAGGAGGTAGAGCGCGTATTTCAGTGCTGGTTTATGGTATATAAATTACTTGTCATGTACGTTACTGGTACGATACTAGGCTCCTATTACAATAACTGCGGTGTGTGAATTGTGTGTGTATATATCTCTATAGATATATATTTTGGATGAGAAGTTCACCCCGACTGATTTGCTGTGCTGGCCTTCCTTGCTGTATTTCTAAAAGGCAACATAAAAAATCTCCCCCACTAAACTCAGATCCATCAAGGAGCAGTAATTACTCCTCCGTCTGCTGGTGCCCAGCCCCTGCCCAGCACCAACTCGTCACTCACAGGAGAGGTTTATTGTGCAAATCAGAGCAGATTTGGTGCACAGCCCGAGATGCACTAATAAACAAACCTTTTGGTCAATGTCTAAGCCTGAATGAGACTGCAAAGATGCTCAAGATTCTTCTAAAAGCAGTTCAGGCCTCATGTGTGAGTGCTACAGAGCCCTTTTTCTCTTATGCATGCTGCCTCCGTTTCCCTTACTGCAATATAGGGGGAAAACATTTTTATTTTTCAAATAACATGCAGTTAGCTCCTGAAGCAACTTGCTGAGGGATGCCGTGAATGCCCCAGCACTTGCATCAGTCCCATGAGTCTCCAGGTCTGTGCTGAGCACAAGGTGAGAGCAGATCTCCCAGCCCCCGCCATGGGGACATGCCCTAGGGAGGAGGGTCTGCATGTGGGACCTCACAGACATCACACCCGGGTACCCCTCCACTGCTGTTTAGGCCCACCAAGACTACAGGGTGCATTCCCAGTGCCCAGTGGTGAGGCAGAGCCTCTCTTCCTTGTGTCATGCAGAGATTGATGCCCCTAAGAACCTACGGGTGGGCTCAAGGACACCTGCCAGCCTCGAGCTCGCCTGGGACAACAGTGAGGCTGAGGCGCACAGCTACAGGGTGGTCTACAGCACCCTGGCCGGAGAGCACTACCACGAAGTCCTGGTGCCACGGGACACTGGTCCCACTACCCGGGCCACTCTCGCAGGTATGTGTGGAAACAAGTAGGGCAATGGAGATCCCAAGTCAGCACCAATGCTCAGTTACCCTCCTGCTGGCACATATTTGAGGCTGTTTTGGAGTTCACTAGTTACCAGAGGGAAGGTTATCCTTGGGATGAAGGTCATTTTCCTCACTGTAAGCAATGTACCTCCTAATGATGCAGCTCCAGCAGGCATCTCTCCAGGTCACAAATAAAGCTGGCAAGGAGCAAAGTGAGAAACGGGGAGGGGAAGGCTTTTTAGGCTGGTCTAGAGGACAGTATTATTTTGCCCTTCTTTTTTCCCTTGCTGGGATAGAGCTGCAGGAGCCGACGCCTGTAGGCAGTGATAGGGGATCCAGGCTGCCCAAGTTCGTGGCCTTTTTCCAAACTAGGCACAAAGCAGACTTGAACCCAGGGATGCTATTTTTGAGCAAGTCCATCAAGTTGTACATTATTCAGGCCAGCACAGGGGCTGCCACCAGGGGCTACAAACACCCCCCACCCCCCACTGCCAGAAGAGTCCCAAACACCCTTTGCAGCAACACCACAAGGCACCGTATGAGATCTGGTTTCCCATTTTTCAACTACAACTGCTTGTCTGACAGATTTGTGGTTCCAGTGGCATGCTTTTTAGCAAAAAAGAGACGTAACTACACACATACAAAAAAAAAAAAGATTGCCCATGCAGCTTGAAGCACTTCAGTACGGCAGAACACTAGGTTCTTCTACATTGACTGCCTTTGCCCTCCTGGGACCTGCCCAGCCCAAAGAGAGCTCAGGTATCTCTGCTGTATGAATCTATAGGAGTAAGTTCAGTGGGAAAACTGAATGTGAACTTAAAGGCAAAGTGGCACCAAGTCATGAGAAAGGCTGGAGGGCAGGAAAACAATTAGAGCAGTTAGATTGAAAAATGTGGTGTGCAGAAAAAAAGAAATGCGAGGGACAGTTTCTGCTGCATTCGTGATAAGGATGTGCATAGAGAAGTGGGATGAGAGGGAGCAGGACTATGAGGTATCAGGGACCTGGTGCTGGTCCCTTGCTAGCTTTCCTCCAGGCATTTACTGCCTTTCTTGCCATTAAAAATGGGCCAGATTCTCCTCCCTGGGGCAGAGGTGCAATACTATCCCAGTGACCTAACTTGCAATGACACCCATGGCAGAGCCCAAGCTTGTCTTGGAGGAAGACACAGTGTGAAGGCTCTCTTTTCTCTCAGAAAAAATTAAATGAGCTGCCAAGTCTCTACATCGCAGTACCAGCGTTTCCTGGCTGCTGCTAGGCACAGTTAGAGCTACAAGAAACACCCCAAGATCAAGCTCCAGAGATAGAGGCTTATGTAGATAGTAATAAGCAATTTTTATATTGTGCCTCCATCATCACTTAAGTGAATTGCTTCTAGCTCTCAGGGTACTATGTAATAGACAACTCAATTTAAAAAAAATAATAATTATAGCAGAAAATAACCCTAAAAACATTCTGCTGAAAAAAA
>VZRU01010138.1:0-18500 GCA_013398155.1 Pedionomus torquatus | reverse complement strand
AAAAAAAACACAAAAAAGCACGAGGATAACCATAGTGTGGATGACACATGAGCCTCTCCCTTAGCTCTGTTATGCATGTGATACCCCTGTTCTCCAAGGTATTGTCGCACATTGTGCAAAGCCCATGAGTTTCCAGACACCCAGGACCTGGTGGGATCCACAGTGTAAATGTAACCGGTGATTCCTTCAGCTATCTTCATCTGCCTGCGGGAAAAGAAGTAAGGAATGCTGCTGGGCAGAGCTTATCAAAGATATAAGCTTAAAAATACAGCAAGCCTTGCCCTTCCCCATGTGTGTCTCTTCAAAATCAGTAAACTTCTGTAACTTTGCTCTACCCAAAAGAGCTGGGAGAGAATGCACATTGTTTTATAGGCTGGTGCTCACTCTACTACACCCTAGCAAGAGGAGAGGAGCAGGGGATGGGCAGTTACCCTCCCTCAAGGCCTCTTGGGGAAGGTTTTGGTGGCTTCAGGGGCTGCTGCTCCTGGGTAAGGCAGGGTGAGGCCAGGCTGGAGGGTTTATGGTTTTCTCTAACCCTGTGGGAAAAATCATGAAGCTTGAGGAATAGGGGAATAAAGCTGCCAGCAGCCAAGCAGGAGTGACAGGCAGGAGATGTCTCACGGAGATAAAACAGTGATCAGCAGTAGGTGTGCGGGAAAGAAGCTGGATGAGCTGGGTTCCCATGTCCTCTGAGAGAGGCACTGCAGGATACAGCCACCCAAGGAGAAGTGCTTGATTTGGCTCCCAGAAAGACTGTGCCTTTTCTAATTAATGTGCATTTCATTTACTCTGCATAATTTATTTCTCTTCAAGACACCAGCCCTGTGACAATATTTGATGTTAAATCACTTTGGAAACAAATATAGCTACTTTATCGTTCCCATCTCAGCTCACACACATGCAAATTCTGTCTTGATGCCAGCAATTACAGCAGACCTCAGCAACAACTTAAAAATTGCTTATTTCTGAGCTAGAATCATCCAAATTCCCTGTCCAAACCATCCATGGGGCTTTATGAAAAAATCAGCTCTTCTCCAATGCATGGAGGAACCGCTGACCTGCAGGAGGGCTGCTCACCCCAGGGGTGTTCAGGAGGGATCCCCCATTTCCCCAGCCACGGGAGCTGGGAGGGTCACACCCTGAGGCAGCCAGGCACTGCTCTCACACCCCTTCATGTCCTTTGCACCCTGCGGCAGATCTTGTGCCAGGGACAGAGTACGGCATTGGGATTTCAGCCGTGATGGACAGCCAGCAGAGCGTGCCAGCAACCATGAACGCCAGGACTGGTGAGTATGGCCCCACTGCATGCTCCAAGCATGGCCAGTTTCTATAGCTCAGACATGCCCATGGTATAGTCTGTGCACATGGACAAAAGTCTGCACCAATCCTCTCTCACAGAGCTTGACAGCCCCCGGGACCTCCTGGTGACAGCCTCAACGGAGACATCCATCTCACTGACCTGGACCAAAGCCATGGGTCCCATTGACCATTATCGCGTCACCTTCACACCTGCCTCAGGGATGGCCTCCGAAGTGACGGTGCCGCACGACAAGTCACAGCTCACCTTGTCAGAGCTGGAGCCTGGAACAGAGTACACAATCTCCATCATCGCTGAGAGAGGACGCCAGCAGAGCCTGGAGGCCACCGTGGATGCCTTCACAGGTAGAAAAAGACAAGCTGAGATGGGGTCAAGGGCACAGACCGCTGCCCCACAATGGCACCTCTGCCAGGCCACCATGTCTCCAGAGCCAAAACTCTTGAGGTGGTGATGGGGATAAGAGCTGGACACAATCCATCTATGTGGGAGGAGGACTGTAGACTTCAGAAGGAAGGTAGCCCTACCAGCATGGAGATCACATTCCTCTGGCCAGCAGCACTCAGCACACTTGTTTGGCTGAAGGCTCTGTAAGGAAGAGGCAAGGTGGGCTAACAGCCAGCTCATATTGTTCTCTGCGATCAGGATGGTCTGTGTGTCCATAAGAAGGAAAAGTCAAACCTTAAGGGAACTCACAAGTACCTCTGGGTGAAAATCATGCAGTCAGGACACCCAAACAGAACATACCATCTGTAGAGGGACAGCCCCATCATCATATGGGTCTGGAAAGCATCAATTTTCTCCTCCTGGTTCTGCATCTCAGTCCCAGCACAGTTTCAGATCAATAGAGAGTCCAGAGCTGCAGCTTTGGCTCTTTTGTTGCATATTTCTATTAAAAGCACCGGTTAAAACACAGAGGCCAGGATCTGCAGGTGGTTGGGATTACATCTCTCTTCTCTGTCTTGCAGGAGTCCGACCCATCACACAGCTCCACTTTTCCCAGCTGACATCCTCCAGTGTGAACGTCACGTGGAGTGATCCATCCCCACCAGCAGACCACCTCATCCTCACATACAGCCCCCGGGATGAAGAGAAGGCACAGCAGCTCACACTTGATGGGACCTGCAGGCATGCCAGCCTCACAGGCTTGCAGCCATCCACTGAGTACCTGGTGTCACTGGTGGCTGTGCATGGCACTGTCAGCTCTGAGCCTGTTGTGGGCTCCATCACAACAGGTACCATGGAACTTCCCTGCCAGGCACAGGGTCCTGCCGGGAGGGCGAGTGGGGGAACAGGGAGCAGACCTGCCTCCCACAGCTTTGCTTTCTGCTCTGTCTCACCAGGGATCGATGCACCAAAGGACCTCAGGGTAGGCAACATCACCCAGGAGTCCATGATCATCTACTGGAGTCCTCCCATTGCCACCTTTGATCACTATAGAATATCATACCGTGCTGCTGAAGGTAATGGGTCAGACCTCTCTTGCTCATGCCCTGAGCTTGCAGCTGCCAACCCTCTCTCCACCTGAGGGCACGAGCAAGTCACCTGGTTATCCTCACCCTAGGCAGCATCCCAGTGCCTCAGAAAAAGTCACCAATAGCTGAGATGCAGAGGCTGCAGGGTTGGAGGATGGGGTGACAAGGATGGGCAACAGCTACTGTAGCCAAGGGCCAACTCAGCACAGAAGGGCACAGGGAGTGGCACCTGCAGCATTCTGTCCTGGGGGTTAGTTAATTCAGAGACTGATCCTGAAATCCCAATTCCCTCACCTGCCTGTCCCTGACTAATCTCCCCAGTTTCACCTACGATGCTGAAAAGGTCAAGCCAGCAGAGTGATGGGCTCACAGGCACAAAACCCAGTTACTCCACTATCAGCTATGGAGAGGGCTTGTGACCTCGCCCCCCTCCTGAGCATCTTCTGTACCACAGGGACAAGGCCAGCTGTGATGCCAAAGCTCTTGACTTTGTCCCTGCAGGGAGGACAGACAGCACCGCCATCACCAGCGATGCCACTGAGTATACCCTCCGCCGCCTGCAGCCTGCCACCAAGTATGAGATTGGGGTGAAGAGCGTGCGGGGCCGGGAGGAGAGCGAGGTGGCCTCCATCATTGTGTACACAGGTGGGAAGGAGCTCTTGGTGGGCAAGGGTAGCTATCAAACACTGCTAGACCCTACTTGCACTAGCAGCCAGGCAGCTGAGAGAAAGCTGAATCTCACACCAGACTGATGCAAGCTTGAGATGATGAGCAAGGCTCACAAGGACCCAGTGTGGACTTTTAAACTATGTCTAAGCAAAGCTTTTCCCGTATACACATGGAAGTAGTCATGGAAGAGAGTGATAAATCTGTTTACTGGGCATAGGGAAGCCAGAGATATGATGTTGGGCAACCATGACAACCTTTCCTAAAGGGAGTACAGACTTCCAGAAATAATCCCTGGGGAAGCTTTGACACAAACAGCATCTGTTGCAAGAATAAAACCCTCTGCTATCCCCAGACTTGTCAAAACCTTAAAAAACCCCTAACATTCCAGGCTGTGCATCAGGGAAACAGTGGAAGAGCAGCCCAGGTAGCAAAAAAGCACAAGCAATGACATCTCTGCTCTCCAGCTACAGCAGTCTTCTGGAGGCACATGTGCCTGGGCAGCAAGGCAGGACCACAAGCGATGGGTCAGAAGAAGCTTTTCCAGTTCATGGCCCAGTCTCTTAATGCCTCTGACTCTCCAAATTTGTCCCCCATGCAGCCATGGATGCCCCCTTGGGAGTCACAGCCACTAACATCACTCCCACTGAGGCGCTGCTGCAGTGGAACCCCCCACTGACAGAGGTGGAGAGCTACATCCTCGTCCTCACCCGCCGTGCAGGTAAAACCAAACCCTAAGCCCCTCTGCCATGAGCTTTGCTAGGGCTCCATTTCAGCTCACTTCCACTTTTCCCTGTCCAAAAGTCCAGTGCTCAGCAGTTACCCTCCACAGAGGAAGTATGGAAGGGCAGGAGCTGGCAGGTGGCAGGGCTGTACCCGGTCCCAGACACCAGCTCCTCCCACACAGGTCCCATGGCAGTGCCCCTCACCAAGCACAGCAGTCCACAAATTAGGGGACTAGGATCCTTCTGAGTTATTAACTGGCCCACCAGGCCAGGGGCAAGCAAGTATTCATCTCACCAAAAACTCAATGTGCAGCAAATTCCATCGATCCCATGACTGAATAGAAAGAATCAGGTAAATATTGTGACTGCGGGAAAAATAAGACCATCTTCCAGACCAATCACCACAACAGCTCAGCTGCTACAGAATAGCTAATGGTGTTCCAGCAGTATAAGTTCTTTTGATCATGAGTTCATACCCATAGACACATTTTGGAGAACCACCTTGAACATCTGCCCTAAGTCATTTCTTTTGGCTTACAGTTGCAGGAGAAACAATCCTTGTGGATGGAGATAACCAGGAGTACCAGCTGACCAACCTCCTTCCCAGTACCACCTACACAGTCTCTATGTATGCCACCAATGGGCCTATCACCAGCCAGACCATCAGCACCAACTTTACAACTCGTATGTACAATCACTTCCCCCACTGCCTGTTGCATGCCCTTAGCCATACATTCAACCCAGGAAAAGGAGCCAACAAGGCTGAGTCAAAGCTCTTTTCACATACGTGTGGGTGTAGAATTTGCTATGTGCCAAAAGGACACTTAAATACCAGTGTTCGGCACAACACAAGAACAGAACTTTCATCACAATGAGCACAAACCATAATTTTCACTCTTTCAACATCCACCCACCCCTTTCTTTGATTTCACCTGGATGTGGTTCCCCACGACAAATCCTGACCAAGTCTTTTTCTTGCCCAAGGCCATAGTCCAGAAGAGCACAACAACCCATTGTGCTTACAAGAAGCTGGACAGACCCCATAGAACATGCATTTCAGAGCTGCTACCCTACAGAAAACATGCAGGCAGAGGAAGACTTTTAGAGGGTTTGCAGAGCTCTGTTTAAGGCTGGGGTTGGGTGATGAGGTCTGGAAATTGAAGGCAAAGATAGACTTTAGGCTGTAGCTCAAGGTTGCAAGATTGAGTACGAGTGCACTGAGTTGGGAAGCGGGCTGGGGCCATTGTAGGTGAGAACTTGTGCTTCCTTGGGTTCCTATCCACCCTTGCAGTTTTGGATCCTCCAACAAATCTGACAGCCAGTGAAGTCACTCGACGGAGCGCCCTGCTCTCCTGGGTGCCTCCCCTGGGAGAGATCGAGAACTACGTCATGACCTACAGATCCACTGACGGTAGCCGGAAGGTGAGCAGGTCCTCATAGCAAAAGAGGTTCATTAAGTCAAGGAATAGCATGGCCATGGAGAAATGAGCAGGAGAAACAAAACCAATGCTTACTAGGTCAGTGAGAGACCAGAAGGGCATATGACACTTAGTGCATAAGCAATATTTTAGATAAACAATTTGAAAAAGCAGGAAAAGATTGCCTAGGGCAACATCTTTATGCACACCTGCAGGTCTGGGCACAGAGGGAATGCCTGGAAAATTTGAAAGAACAGGGGAAATTCTCAACTTGTGAAACACAAGCAAGCTAAGGCAGGAGATTATCCCACAGAGATTCTAAAAACACCATTTGCCTTTCTTGCAAAAAGGAAGATAGGTACAGACAACTAATTAATCCCACAATACAATATATTCGATTATTTAATCAGTGTGTCCATATCTGCCTGTCTGAAAGAGCTGCTACAACTACCAGAAATACGTCACAGCAAATAGTCTTGTTTCCTTTGCTGGTGTGACTGTCTTGCAGTGACCAGAGGATAATAGCTTTGCAGAAGGAGTTCAATATACTGCTATGTAGCATTGGCTGACGACCAGAAAAATTAACGTGACAGGAATTGATGGAGGCAAAACTGGTTGATAACCAGGTTTGGCCAGCTCTGCTCCTTGCAATGCTTGGGCAATCTGTCATGGTCTGTATCAAGGGCACACACAGATCCCAACAGAGTCGGTAAATAGAGCACACAGACTGCAAACATTTAAATCTCCTGCATTCAAACCAGCTAGCTTTCTCCCACCTGAACCATCCCATGACTTAGCCCAGGGGTGTAAGCAGACATGCAACACTCCTCAGCAAAGTACCAAGGGCTGCAGTAGTTTGTGGCTTCTCTTCACACATCACTTGCTCTTTAGGCTCCTCATCACTTTTCTTATCTGTTGCTCTTGGTGTCTACCTTCTTCTGGGACCCATGTACAGGAGCTGATTGTGGATGCTGAGGACACATGGATACGCCTAGAGGGGCTTTCTGAGACCACAGAGTACACCGTGCGCCTTCAAGCTGCCCAAAATACCATGCGGAGTGGCTTCATTTCCACCACCTTCACCACAGGTGAGGATTCACACCATGTCCACTAAGCCAGGGGGAGCTTGGCCCACGTATCATGCTGGTAGCCATGGACTGTTTTTATTGGCTTTCCCTTCTCAGGCAGCATTTCACCATTATCCATAGAGAGGTAGATTCACTTCCATGACCCACCATGCTGCTCTGCTACAAAAAGTTCATGACTGAAGGACCTATAATAAAAACACAAGGTCCAGCCCAGGGCAAGGTGATTTGAACTTCAAACCAGGACCTATCTACACTTTTCCCTGCCCTTACCCCTTCTCAAATGCATAAACAAAGGGGAAAAACCCACAAAAGTCAACAACATGTTATGAACAGACGTGCTTTTGCAGTGAGTGGGAAGAGACCCAGTTGGTCTCTCCATGTTGTAGACATGGTCTGATATCTCACACAAATATCATAGAACCATAAACTATTCTGAGTTGGAAGGGACCTTTAAAGGTCATCTTGTCCAAACCGCCTACAATGAACAAAGACATCTTCAACTAGATCAGGTTTCTTAGAGCCATGTCCAACCCAACCTTGACATTTCCAGGGATGGGGCATGCCTGGAAATAACAAGCAGGTGCGTCTCCACCATCAGTGGAACCACAGACAGTAGTGCCAGCATGTCCAGAGGACTGTGGTCCCACTGATTTTATCTAATTGCATTATTCCTCCCTCCTCTAATTCTAGAGAAGTCGTGATTCACTAAGGCAAAAAGAACTGTTTCCTTTCCAAATCAAACAGTGGGATCCACAGCCACCATAACCCTGGTAGACATAATGCTTTTGCTTGCAAAAATGGAGTTTGCATGAAAATGTCACCATTGCCCCCACACTTTGCAGCTATTCATATTAGACACAGTGAAAAGAATATAGTCCCGCACCCTCTTTGAAAAGCCTTGCTAAGCCAGGGCACTTGATAGAGTACATTTCTCCCGGGCTCCACAAGCACTAAGCCTGAAGATGACGTACTCCAAAATTCCTCCCATCTGTGCTGCCAGTTCGACTAGGAGAGTTTTTCTTTGAATCTGCTGTGGATACACTTCCCTATCCTGGTTACATGAACAGGTCCCTCCACCTGCTTTTAAGAGATAATAGAAACTACTTACATCAACAAAAAAAGAAAAGACTCTTCTCTAATGCATCTACAGATCAGACTTTCCTGTTATTCTTGCCTCTTATGCAAGCACATAAAGCCAAAGCAATTCAGGCAGCTGATGGGAAAATGCATGTCTTTGAGGCTGTTCAGGAGTCAGGGACAAAGCCGCACAGGGCTGGCTTCTCAGCTGGGATAAAGGAACAGAAACCCACTCAACGTCAGGCAAGGAGAATACCATTTGCATTAAACTCAAACATCAGACCTCAGCAATGTTAGACACCATTGCCAGCTGATGCAGCATCCAAACACAAGTTTAATTTGCTTTTAAGATTAAGATAACCATCAGCAAGGAACCAGTTTCTCCTCACTTACCTCGTATATTTTGAGACAGAAGTATTCAGGAATGAACACCAAGGCAATGCAATCAATCCATGGGCAGCATTCCTCAGCAAAGAATTAGGGTCTGGGATTAAGTTCACCCTGGCAGTGTACTGGGGCACATCGCAGAGAACAAGGGTTTGTCTTTAAGAAAAAGAAAAAGAAAAAAAAAAACAGAAAAAAAAGGAAGAAAATCAAATACCAGGCTTAATTTAAATTGTTTTGCTTTCTTCTGCTCACAGTACACATGCCAGGGTTCTGCAATTCCCTCTGACACATTAATAGCTTAGCCTCTTTGTTTCATGTTTGCATAAGGTTCTTGGGGAATTGTATACAGATGGGACAAAAGGAAGAAACAGATACAGTATTTATAATTTATAGTAGTTTGAAATGTCTTTCAAGCTCTCCTTGACTCTTAAAGATATGAATATAAATTAAAAAACAAGTAATCTCCGCAGAGCTCGGGGGAGCCTGAAGTGTTTGTCTTTGAAGCAGTTTTCATTGTTGGATACTATAAAATGCAAACACTGTCTCACCAGACCTTGTGTTACAGACCACGGAAACAAGAAAAAATAGGGAATTTTCAACATTTGGAGAAAGCAACGACCACTGAGTCTTCAGGTCACAAGGCTGGAGGCTATACACCCAAACAGGAAATTATGGACAAGGGCCTGCACCTTGGTCCCACGGGGTATCACACAGTTGTGATGGACGTGCACAACACATCCTTCACACCTTCTCAATGCATAATCAAGACACACTTGGAAGCCCCATCCACGTTGTCAGCTCTGCACTCATTTACCCCATCATCCATACATACCAAAACCAAAGAAAAAGATGTATTTCCCCCTTTTGTATTAAATGAGAAAAAAAAAAAAAAAAAAAAAAAGAACCCAGATTTGAGACCCAGATACTGCTGAGATCTCGTTGTTATGACTTTCTTAACCTCTTACCTCAAATGAGATATTTCTTCATTAGAGGACACCTGAAGCACAGCCACACAGCCCACGCTGCCCATCTTTAGCACCCTAGACAGCCTAATTCCTGCTCAGTTTGCACGGGACAATCAGCCCCATATAAGTCCACCATCATTTCCATGGATCAGGAGAATCTCCCTGGAATCAGTAAAGTCATCAAATTTATTTGGAGTTGCCAATCCTGAGAGGAGAACAGGTTTTGGTATTTTCATAGCTGCCTGAATATGCCCGTGACAGCTTAAACCTCAGGGTTTCAAACACAGTGCAAAAAGATGGTGCAAGAAGCGACATACCTCTTCATTCACCATGATGTTACCATGTACCTTTTCCAACATAGGGCCTATGGATTAGTATAGGATGTATGGATCAGTATAGGACATATAGGAATAATTAATATATACACACATTCTTCTTCCATTAAATCCTCTGATGCTGTTGGCAGATGTAAAGTTCCACTGGCTTGCAGAATAACTGAGGTTGCAGAAGCCAAGCCGACTCTTCCTGGACTGCAACCAATAGGGCCTGAGGCATTTAGAAAGGGTGTCCCTCTGTTTAAACTTTGCCTTTTTTTTAAATTTTGCAGGTGGCCGTGTCTTTGCTAACCCTCAGGACTGTGCCCAGCACCTGATGAATGGAGACACACTGAGTGGTGTCTATACCATCTCCATCAACGGGGACCTCAGCCAGCGAGTGCAGGTGTACTGCGACATGACCACTGATGGAGGAGGATGGATTGTGAGTAGCCATGCAGTTGTCCTATGTACTGTAGCCAAAGCAAAGTAACTCAGCCTCATCCTACCATGAAAGCCAAGCACCATGCTGCACAGGAACAACAGCAGGGTTAATATCACACGCTTCATTTCCCACGCCATAGGGAATGGCCCATGCTCCAGTAATAATAGTTACACTTGGAGAAATGCCCTTTGATTTATTTGACATGTTTGCAGTGCTTCTGGAGAGCAAAATCTGAGAGTGAAGCTGATTTATTGTTCTAGAAATGAAATTAATGGCCAATAGCTTTCATGAGGAATGATTCACACTGCCTGCAGTAGGACGGTGCCAGCCATCACCCCCATTGAGTTCACACAGGATCATTTTAGAATCAAATGCCTGTTTGACTTTTGAATTGCACAAACACTGCTTGTCTTGACATAGATGGATTGACAGTTTAAGTAAATAACGCTCTGGTGCTTTGATTTTATTCGTGTCAAATGCTTACTTACACGCATTACACAAAACACTGCGAGATGTATAGTTGAAACAAAAACAAGGACTTCCTCAAATGCTGATTTCTAGCATGGATGTTATTTTAGCTAGGAAGTTTCCCTCCATCTCATTCTGCTTCAGAGCATCTGCTTGGATATCACAGAAAGAAAGCCAAAAGCAGAATCGCATGCAGAACCACCAGAGGCACCATGTGCTGGGTAGAGCAGAAAGCTTGAAGGTTGATTCCTTCCTATTATAACATTGATTTGTCTTGGCCATCATCTAACATTCCTTCAGTTACTCCATCTGCACATTAATTAATTGCATGACTGCAATTAACACTAACTGGATTGCCGTTGCAATTTTCTCCCCTAAAAAGTGTAATGGAGAGACAAAGTATTGTCTTTATTTTGTGTATCCAAAGCCTGGCAAAACCATCCCTCATCTCCTTCACACCAATTTTCCCCCTGGTCTTCCTCCACCACAGGTCTTCCAGAGGCGGCAGAATGGGCTGACTGATTTCTTCCGGAAATGGACAGATTACCGGATTGGTTTTGGAAACTTGGAAGATGAGTTCTGGCTGGGTAAGAGCTTCATTGGTTGTCTTTCATTGCTGCACCAAACCCAAGCTTCCCATGCACTATGCTGCTCACCCATATGCCAGCTGTTGGCTCCTGGCCTTTCACCCCACTCATCCACGTTCTCCCTTGTAGAGTTTTCCTTCAGTTCATCCCCTGCCCTTCACATTAGAAAGTCACTCACTCATGGGCATACCACATAAAAGGAAATTGTGAAGAACAGCAGCTCTCTCATTTGCCCCTCCTAGAACAGAAGGGGTTACACTGGGAATTTTTAATGGATCAAAACCAATCATCCTCCTTTGGATGACTACAGGTTGCATTGGTGGCATCTATGACACATGGACCTCACCCAGCCTTGGCCAGTAGGCCAGTTGCCAAAAGAAAGTAGGTAAGAGATGTGTGGGAGACACAACATGGCTCTGAAATAGAGTGCACTCCACCAAAACCTGAACGTGAGACAAGGCTGGCCCTGCAGCATAAACACACTTTGGCTTGTATGGCTGCTTAACACAAACACAAGAAACACCAGGGCTCCACAGCTGAACACACCCCAGCTTCAGTACCACAGAAGAAGCTGAGCTGAGCCTTTAATCTACCTCTCATAGCCACAGGGAGGTGAAGCTTGAGTGGGAACAGAGAGCTCAGACCCCACCAACACCAGGAGAGACAGAGACTTAACCAGAAGCTGCTCTTGGATTCCTCTCCTCATTTTCATTTCCCACAGCCATTTTATTTGCCTAGAGCTGTTTTTTATTTGCTCACAGAGTGGATCCAGGCACCGGGTCTCACCGGATGTCTTGTTGCTTGCCTCACCAGGCTTGGACAACATCCACAAGATTACATCCCAAGGGCGCTACGAGTTGCGAATAGACATGAGGGACGGGCAGGATGCAGCATACGCCTACTACGACAAGTTCTCCATTGGTGACTCCCGGAGCTTGTACAAGCTGCGAATCGGGGACTATAATGGCACTTCAGGTACAACATCAGTGCTAGCAAGTAGTAGGGAAATCCTGGGACTGTTGGTTCTAAAACTGTGAAGGAAATCCCAGCATCACTGCTTTCTTGTTTGGAGCAGCAAGACATAAACCCATAGCCCTTTCTGCCTTCCCACAGTCCATCATGTAAACTAGGCTGATAAACCCCACAAGAACAAAGGGAAATTTCCACTGAGGATTAGATATTTAATATCAAAGGCATTGCTGTTCAAATAACCAGGTCAGTCATCAGAAGTGTCATCTCACTTGGCAACAACCACAGCTCGCTATTGACGCCGTGCTGGAGGCTGTATTTATTGCACTCCCACAGCAATGGAAAAATCTGAAATCCTGTGCGTTGTTTCCTCATGCAGAGGCCAAACACAGTCCGGTTTTGCAAGGACATGGTCACACCTGCTTGTTCAGTTGATACAGCATGGTTAGGCTATGCCCACCAGAGAACAGTGGGCAACAGGAGATGGAGGGAGGCATGGGGGTCTCTTCCCCAAGAAGGAAGAGAGGGGCACAGCTGCTGCCCCTTTAGCTGGGATGCCCAGTGCAAGCCTCCATGATCCATACAAAACTTCACTACTGTGTACTCAGCGAGAAACTCCATACCATATCTAAGATGCAGGAATTTTCCTATACAATATCCAGTAGTTGCCACTGGAAGAGAAGCAACAGGGATCTTGGTTGTGTGCAACACACCACTTGCTCTGACCTTAAGTCCCAGGGCACAAAGCACCCAACCTATTGCCAAAAATGTCCTGCAGACACGACTGCCTCCCCTTCCCCACGCAAGCTCTTCTCATCTGACCAACAAGGCTCTGCTCTACCTTAAGCAGAGAGAGCCAAGATTCACCAAATGGTTCATTGCTGAAAGGTTTTTGGGCAAGCCTCTCAGTGGCTGGACTGCACAGAGCTAGCATAGGCCCACTTTATATTTTCTTAGAGACCACCAAGGAGCACATCAAGAATGTCTTCTGTAAGTGCATCCCCCAGTTGTAATAACAACCATATTTCTTTAGGCTCTTCTTTCACTCAGAGAAGCAACTGAGGAGCTGAGGTTAGTTGGTTTGGTGGAATAAGACATCATGCACCTTCCAAAAGCTTTTTCCCCCTATCCAAAGGGAGAAAAGGCGATCAAGTGTCTTGGTTCAAGAGATGAATGCTTGGCCTCCTCCAGGAGAAAAGGCTCCCTTTGGTTAGCCAGCAAAGAAGGAGGCTGAAAGCATCCTGAAGTTATGTGGCAGATCCAGGCTTCAGGAAATCAGGGATGCTCAAATCATGCTCAAATCCAGGATTTACTTAATTTCTGTAACACTGAAATTCAGATCCAAAACCATATAGCATTTTATCTGCCAAATGCAAGCAGCTGCTAAGATTTGCTGTGGTCTGTACTCATCTTAAACCAATAGCAGACCTCAGATGAACTACTTGTGACCTGTTCCAGTTAGCAATCACAGACCTTCAGCTGCTTGAGCTGTTGATCGGCAGGCTACGACATACAGTAAAATACCCTAACTTCCTTGGGTGATGATTAAGTCTCCGTCACTCCTAATAGCACCTCTTTCCACAGGGGACTCTCTCACCTACCACCAAGGCCGCCCCTTCTCCACCAAGGACAGGGACAATGATGTTGCTGTGACCAACTGTGCCATGTCCTATAAAGGAGCCTGGTGGTATAAGAACTGCCACCGCACCAACCTCAATGGCAAGTACGGAGAGTCCCGGCACAGTCAGGTAAGGGCAGAGTTGGGCTGAAAGCCTTTAGCATTTCTTCTAACAGAGCAACCAAGCATGACAGCAATCCCAAGCTAGGGCTGGGGCAACATGGCCAGTGCACTAGGTCAGAAGGACCACTGGGGTGACCCAACACAAGCTGGAGTAAAGTGAACTACCTTCGAGCCATGTGGGGCAGTACTTCATGCCTCACACTGGCTGCTATAGTTGTTTACGGTGGCCCCTTATTAAGCTAAATTTAAAAAATACATGAAATTTGATCAGCAAGCTTTGAGCAGTGGGAAAAACACATCAAGCCAGAGAAGCAGAAGAGTTTCTTTCTCCTGCTGTACCAAGTTCTTCCTTTTGACATCTCTATGGTGGTCAACAATTTTTTCTTCCTCTCCCACTCTAGTTTTGTGTTAGGGTCTTTCTTTACCCTGTGTCTTTCTCTCCCTCTTGCCAGGGGATTAACTGGTACCATTGGAAAGGCCATGAGTTCTCCATCCCCTTCGTAGAAATGAAGATGCGACCTTACAACCACCGTAACATCTCTGGGAGAAAGCGAAGGTCCCTACAGCTCTAAGCCAACTGAACCCCCTCCCATCTTCCGCCACCTGACCTTTTCTGTCATTTGTTTGTATTTTATAATATGAAAAGGGATAAAAAAAATTACTACTCATCTGAGATAGCAACCTGCCCCTCACGAGTGCTGGAGGGAACCACAGCACAACGAAACGCCGTGGGAAAGGAGAGACCTCATTGCTTTGCATCTGTCCCAGAGAAATACCAAATTTCCAGTGTCCCCACCCCAATACTCTGGCCCTTAACACAAGAAGAAAGAGAGTGAGATAGACAGATTTTTGATATTTTTTTAAAAGACTTAGAAATTCCCAGCAAACCCTGTTAGAAACATTTGCCACAAGGCTCATAGCAGAAGCCATCTTCACAGGGACCTTCACAATTTCTAGCCAGTCATGGCCAGGGGCACCTGTTCTCTCCCCGCTTTCCTGTCCACTCCTGTCAGGGAAGTCTAAAGCTTCATACTATCCTGTAGACACCAACCCTTTCAGCAGGCAGAACAGTTTCTCGTACTGTCCAAAGGCACAGCCTGGTCATCTCTCCCTTATGTGCAGGCACCATACACATGGAGACAAAGCGAGGATGAGCAAGGCTCATCCCACCTCCAGTTTTCACAGATTATACCAGGAGGGCTTGGTGAATATCTGCATGTGTAGGTGAACTCTAGATAACCCACAACTCATGAGTTGGCACTACCAAATGAGCTACCACAAATCCACAGTTCAGCCTGAAGCTTGCAGCTGGCACAGTTTCGTGCTCTTGTTCAGGAACCTCCAAGCACGTGGGACAGAATGAAGACACAAATGAGAGAAGACAAGTCCAGGCTGAGAAATGCCCATTCCCTTCCTTCTCCTGCACCATCCCTCTTCATTGTCATCACAAGAGGGACTCAAATCTCAGTGCCTTGGTATCACCATCACTCTAATGGAAAAACAACTGTTTCCCCTCCTGGAGGAAGGCTTAGTCCACTCAGATTTTGGAACACTACAAGACCCTTAGAAAAACAGATGAATTTGCTCTTCCCATCCTTAACTTCTCCTACCTTAAAGAAGATGAACCCTTCAGATAGCTCTGGTTGAGCTCTGTTGTCATTGACACTACCTCCATGTAGCGCAAACAACCGCCACTCTGGAGTCACTCCTCTGCTGAGGGCTCTGATCAATGCTGGGCATTGTCACTGGCCTGGTCTCAGAGAAGAAATTTGTTCTTGTATCTGAGGACAATGCAGCTCATCGCTGGGTTCCCAGCCAAGGGAGGATTACAAATGCTAAACACTGCTTTTTGATTTTATCACACTGAAGAAGCTTTGTCTCAAGAAACATCTTCCAGATGGCAACATAAAGCATTCTTTGCAGTAGTTTATAATTAAGGCCAGTGTCTCTTTCTCTCGTGTTCCTGGATTTTCTGATGTTACTCACAACAGCTGCAGAGCTGAAGGGCATTAAGGAAATGCAGCCTCCTTGTCTATACCATGTATTGGCACACGAAATCCTGGATAATCCAAAGGTCAGGAATAGATATAGGGTCCGGGCCTTCAAGCTTACAAGCTACAGTCCAAGCTGGAGGAAGCAACACCTCATATGTAGATGAGGCATCTCTCCTTACTTCCCATCAGCATCAAACCAGGCAACAAGTCAACCAGTTGAGGAACAGGTCAGTCAGAGAGGCGGCAGATGATGACTTCTATTGCAGGACGTGACCAGTGTCACAGATGGCAGCATGTCACGCTTTCTGGGCAGTCTGTCCTGTTTTAGGTCCCACTTGCCAACAAGATGCAGCAGATAGAACCGATTAAAATCTAAGAAGCTTCCTGGTAGACCAGAAAGTAATATTTTATTCCCAACATCACCAAGAGTTTATAGTTAAGAAGTGTCTGAACAAAAGCACTACAGTGCAGTGGTTATAACTAGGAGCACTGGATGGGATTCACCACCTGTCTCAGATGCTGTTGTTTGCTTCTCTGCCCAGGTGAAAGGAAGAGACATCAATGGAAACACAGGACCTCATCATTTGCAATCAAGTGAAAGGCAAGAAACTTTTCTTTTCAAAAACATGAGTCAAACAGAAAATCAAAACATGCCAAGCTTTTCCAGCAGGTTCAAAAGAGGATCCTCAAAAAGGCTGATTATTCTCTAAATAGATTTACTGACGTATATCTCTCCCTCCCTGCTCACGTCTGTCATCCTTTTTAAGTCCTGTAACCAGGATGAAAGGACCCAGTTGACACAACTCCATCGTCAAGTCTGAAGGATGCCCTTGGAGATAGTATCAGACCTCGCAGTTCTATTATATACCAATTCTGGTCCCTGATCTCACACATGGTACCAGGTTGTTGCCTTCCCATTACCTTGGTGAAATGCAGTTGCTAAAATCCTTTAAAGGAAAGACTTCTACACATCACGGGTTTCTCCTGGTGATAACCTAACCCAAGCCAAGGCAATCAGCAATGACAACCCAGTCATTTGGGCCACAGACCATTGTTCACATTGTCCATAGAGAGATGAAATTTTCCAGAAATTTAGTTTTCATCATTGCCTGATGATTTTCTTTGGACAAAGTTCCTGCCAGTCGTTTCAAACAAATTTGTGCTCAACACTGGTGCTACAAAAGATCCGGGTGATTATGTGTCTCTTTACCCTCCATCATCAGTTGAGCAACTGCTTTTTCTGAATTCATTTTCCAACCAGAGCAAGTTTGTCCCTGTCTCCTATCAGTGTAGTCTTGGCAACGGGCCTGAAATTCTGAGAAACCCAGCCTGGATCCTGTGCAGTGCTTATCTCAAGAGACTCCATGAACCATCCCTGGGTTCTGGTGGCTCCTCTGCCATTCAGCTCATATGGCTCAGGCTTGCCCCAGGCCCCCAAAGTAACCTGAAGCTGTATCCAGGCCACACGATCCACTGCAGGACACCAACTCCCATAACATGAAGCAGGGAGAAGCACATCAAGTCCTTCACCCAGCAGAGCACCACGCACGCCCAGGACCCCTGCAGCTTTCAAAGCCACCTCTTGCTTCTAACTCCAAAATCCTGGAAGAAAACACCAAGGCACTTTCTTATCTCTTACCCAATTTCTATTTCCTTCTGTTTCCATTCCAGTCAGACGTCCAAGTCTGCCTTTCCATCACAGACTGCACTAAAACGTAACCAAAGAAAAACAGGAAAAAAAAAAAGGTGTGAAAGGAAAAGCTGCTTTTAGTAAAGTGATCCTCAACTCAGCATTTATAAAGTACTAATTTGGGGAAAGAAAGAGGCCAGGCCTTCCCCAAAGGTTGCTGGATTTTGGCAGAAGGATCCTGGAAGAGTTCCAGAGCCACACAAAGGTTGGGAAGAAGCCTTTGCTTCTTCTCCGTATCTTTGCATTAATTTACCATGAGTATCTCAAAGCCTCCTACCAGCCTAAACACCCACTTGCCCCAATCTCTTACCTCCTTCCCACAGTGATGCTTACCCTGGGTGCGAAAAGTACAGCTCAGACACCTTCATCCCCAGTGGCATGGCAAGTGAGGGCTCAGGCAGTGATGTCCCTAAGCTGGGGTTGCCCTGTGCCTGCAACAGGCTTAGAGTGACCTGCTGAAATACAGCAGGAACCGAAATACTACCCACTTGGTGCCAGCACATGCCATTCATCCAGATCCAGAGATGCCCTCATGGTATGTGCCCACCATTGCACTCTGGGGTGATAATGCACTCCCTGCCTTGTGCCCCCCAGCAATGCCCACAAGCTTTGACCTTACCAGACACTACCAACAAACAGCTCTCACCTCAAAAAAACCTTTAATTCATGCTTACACCCACTAAGGGCTCTGTCCCAGGGCTAGTCAAGAAGTCCATCCCTGTTTCTGCCAACCAAGCACCTCAGTATGGCAAACAAACCAAACTAGGCTGCCTGGGGATGAACAGTACCCTCCTGGCTCACCTTCTCCCTTCCTTAAACCTGATAGTGCCCAGATGGTGATGGCAGTTTCTTGCCCCTTCCAGGGGGGGAGGTTTGGGGTAAGGAAGTGGGAAAGTCTCTTTCCTGGAGAGATGCTGACACCCAGACTGTTCTTGATACCCAGCCTGCTGCTCTCCAAGTGTCAGTGGTTTCTCAGAAGGATGGTAGCAAACAAACAAGCAGCCTCCTGTATACAGGTGTTAGCCTGGAATTGTGTTTATTACTTTAAAAAAAGTAAAAAACATAAATAAGGAGGAAGAATGGAGGCAACAAAATCCCTTGGACAGGTTCTGATGAACTCAAACACAAACCAATACAACCAAATGAGGGGGAAGATAAAAGCAAATAAACGCATAA
>VZRU01010137.1:11938-26425 GCA_013398155.1 Pedionomus torquatus | reverse complement strand
TCTGCCCCTCCTCTGCAGCCTGCCAGCTGGGATTTTACAAGTCGGCCCCCGGGGACCAGCTGTGTGCAAAGTGTCCCCTGCACAGCCACTCAGAGAGCCGGGCAGCTCGCGTCTGCCGCTGCGACAGCAGCTTCTACAGGGCGGTGCAGGACCCCCCCTCTGCTGCCTGCACACGTGAGTACCCCAGCGAGGCCAGCACCGCATCCTTGGATGCTCCCTGGTTGTGCCCCCCATGTCCCCTTCCCCTCCATGTGCTGACCACGGCACTGAGTGGCATTTCAGCCCCAGGTCTCCCTTTGGTGCATGAGCTGAGACCCCCTGAGCTGCACCCCCTCACTGCCCTCTCTCTCATCCCCATCCTGCTGCTCTCCCGACACCCCTGGCCAGAGGCTGCTCCCCTCCCAGGGCTCTCTCCTGTGTCAGAGCTGGAGGTGGGGACACGGTGGCTCTGAGAAAAAGCTTGGCTTCTCACACACCAGCCAGCTGCTCGCCAGCTGCTGTCCTTTGCAGAAATACCCAGGGTGGTCCAACCCCCAAGGAGCCCATGGTGGGGGGCAACTTGGAGGCCCCCAAGTTGCCGTGCTCTCCTTCTGTGGGTGGACAGTGGCACTAGGAGTTGTCGTGGGACAGTGGCTGAGGGCTTCAGCTCAGCTCTCTGCAAGAGGCTGCTTTGAGGGGCCTGGTGCTATTAAAAGGGAACAAGGATATTCCAGGGGGAGTCCTCCTCCCTGTAGTTGGTCCAGGAGGACAGAAAGGTGTGGGACTGGTAGCTGGAGCCAGGGTGAAAGACAGGTCAGCGATATCTGAACTGTGTTTTTCCAGGGGATACCCCCCCCCAGATTGTTAAACTCCCCAGGAATGTGAGTTTACCCTTCCCTTTAGGTGAGCAGGTCCTGTTCTCCACTGTCCAGACCATCAACACCTTGGCTATTCCCCAAAAAACTTCATGCATCCCCACTGCCTCCTGCTTCCCCCAGCACAAACATCAACTGGTTGGGCATTTGGCACCCTGATCCAGAGTGTCTTACCTCCATGGCATTTCATCCTGAGACCTGTCTGGGTCTTTGATGTCTTCTGTCTGGAGCATTTCCTTCTCTGGGCAGCTCTGCATCCCCCGCAGCATCGTTTGTACGTGCAGGTCCATGCTGTCCAAGCTGCATCCCTCTGTCGCTCTGCCCCGACACACCTCAGCATCCCTGAACCTCTGCTTCTCTTCCAGGCCCCCCCTCTGCTCCCGTGAACCTCATCTCCAGCGTGAACGGCACCTCGGTGACACTGGAGTGGGGACCACCCCTGGATAAGGGGGGACGCGCCGACGTGGTGTACAACGTGGTCTGCAGGCGCTGTGCGGGGGACACGGGTCCCTGCCAGGCGTGCGGCAGCGGCATCCGCTTCGTGCCCCAGCAGATGAGCCTGGTGCAGGGAGCGCTGACCGTCACCAACCTCCTGGCCCACACCAACTACTCCTTTTGGGTGGAGGCCGTCAACGGCGTCTCTGACCTCAGTCTGGAGTCCAGGAGAGCCGCGGTGGCCAACATCACGACAAACCAGGCAGGTAGGAGGAGCAGACACACCACACACACACACCCCCCCAACCTCTTCCTCCCCAGGCTTTGATGCTGGTCATAGAATCATAGAATTATCCATGTTGGAAGGGACCTTTGAGATCATCTAGTCCAACCATCAACCTAACTCTGATAAAAAAAACCAACAACCCATCATTAAATCATGTCACTCAGCACTATGTCAACCCATCTTTTAAATCCCTCCAGGGATGGTGCCTCAACCGCTTCCCTGGGCAGCCCAGTCCAAGGCTTGATACCCTTTTCCATGTAAAAATCATTCCTGATATCCCATCTGAACCTCCCCTGGCACAACTTGAGGCCATTTCCTCTTGTCCTATCGCCTGTTCCTTGAGAGAAGACNCAATCACCTCCAGAGTCCTACTCACCACGCTGTTCCTGATATGGGCCAGGATGCTGTTGGCCTTCTTGGCCACCTGGGCACACTGTTGGTGTGATGATGTTGCCCCAGCCAGTATCTGCAGGAGGCAGAACTGGCACAAGCAGCCAAGGGCTGGCTTGGTGATGGGCATGGGACCCCCAGGAGATGGGACCTCTGTGCTGCTGGAGGTGGATGCAGGGAGCCAGGATGGGCTGGAAACAAGCTGCTGCCCAAGGCAACTCTTAACCTTCTCTGGTTCGCAGCATTTTCTCTTTCCTCCGCTTCAGCCTGCTGCTGCTGGTGGAGGCTCCTTTTCTGCAGGAGACAGGGGGCACAGAGAACACTTGTTTATTGACAGGAACACTAAGTGGAGCATGAATCTTTCAGGCTGTTCCTCCAGCCTTCTGTCCCTTCCCAAAGGGCCAGGCAGCAGTTCATGCTCTGCTCTTCGCTCACACCAATGCCAGGCCCTGGCGACGGTTTACAGAATCACAGAATCATCATGGTTGGAAAGGACCTCTGAGATCATCACTTCCAACCATACACACACACAAAAAAAAAACCTAAAAAAGCCACTAGAGCATGCCCTGAGGTGCCATATCTACTTGTTTCTTAAATACCTCCAGGGATGGTGACTCAACCCCTCCCTGGACAGGCTGTTCCAGTGCCTGACCACTCTATCAGTCAAATAATTCTTCTTTATGTCTACAGATATTAGGTTCTTGGGGAAGCCTCCCTCATGCATGTCTCATCTTTGCAAATCCCTTGCTGTGAAATGCTCTTTCCCCAGCAAATACGGGGGCCAGGTGGGCCAGGACCTTGCTCCGGGGTCTCTCTCCTGGGTGTCTCCGCAGAGCTGAGCCCTGCTGAGCCCCTTTCTATGGAACACGCTGTAGGCAGAGGGGATGGGGCAGGGACTGACCTTTTCTGTTAATCCTCCCAGTTGGAAAGGAGCTGGCAAGAACTCCCTGCGATGCTGAGGCCCTCCTGCTCTCATTGTGGGGGTGCCAGCAGGAGGGACCTGGGGTCTTAGGGGTTAGCTCATGCCTGGCACTACAACAGGGCCCATTTGTAACCCGTCCCTGCCCATAGCACGTCTCCACCACCCCTCCAAGCCCATGGGGAGATGCTTCAGCCCTGCTGGCTCGCTCCTGACGAGCAGCACCAGCGGGATGCCTCAGAGGGGGATGCTCTGGGGAAGTGATGAATATTCCCATTTCAGCCTCTCTGCTGGAAAGTGGATACCGAGCAGGTGCTGTGAAACCAGCGGGGTTGGGAATTTGGTAGCGATTGAAGTTGAGCTGCCACTCCTCCGCCTGTGCTCCAGCTGCTGCACGTCCCAGAGCATCCCTGCTTGCCAGGAGGGGCTAGTGGGACACCGGGTGGCTTGCCCATGCTGGGTGCTGGTCACTCTTGTCCTACCAGCCCTGGGGCGCTGAGCAGAGCAGGCACAAGTGCAGCAGTAATGCCCTGGGGCTGTTTGGAGAGATGGTCTGCAGGTGCCCACAGGGCTTAGCCGATTTCCTCCATCCCACCAAGCCCCAGCTCCCTTGGGGTTCTTTGTCCCAACTGTGATTTCTGCTTCTTAATGGAGCCAGCCCAAAGACAAACTGAGTTAAAATTTCTGCCTTTCAGTTCCCGGGTGCCCCACTGCTGCTGCAATCCCTGCAGCCTCTTTTGGTCCCTGTGCTGCTCCAGCAACATCCCTGACCTGCAGCCAAGGCCAACAGCAGCTCCGTCTTCTCCAGGGCTGCCACATCCCATTTTTCATCCAACAGTTAGGGCCATAAAGAGTGCCCGACCCCTTCCCATAAGCTGGACCCAATGGCTGGCACCCTCCAGAGTTCTTCCAGGGTGGATTTTTCCGGGGAGGAAAGAGGCCAGGGAGTTGGCTC
This sequence comes from Pedionomus torquatus, assembly GCA_013398155.1. Lineage (NCBI taxonomy): Eukaryota > Metazoa > Chordata > Aves > Charadriiformes > Pedionomidae > Pedionomus > Pedionomus torquatus. The sequence goes on along the minus strand of VZRU01010137.1, from coordinate 22,586 downwards.
TTCCAGCCGTGGCAGCTCCAATTCAGACATGGCAGGTACAAGGACTGATGCATGGGCTTCCAACACAGGCCCAGCAGATAACAAGTCTTTCAGAGGAGGAGAGCACCCCCAGGTCACCTGCAGACTGATGTTCAGTCCCTGATTGCCCCGTTGGGCTTCTATCATCTCCTCTCCCTCTTCCCATTTCCTTCTTCCCCTTCCCCAGGTGTGGAAAGAGGGGTCAGGATCCTGCCAGTGATCTCCATGACCTCCAGCCCCACAGCCCCTTCTTCTTTCTGGTTCCATATCACAGTGAAACACCAGTAGCCCCTCCTGCCAATGCTGAGACAGTGCTCTCCTCTTTCATGTCCTTGGAGCCTGCTCACTCCACAGGAAAGAGATCAATGTAACTGGAGTGAACAAGAGCCCATTGGCAAGTCTCTTCTCCCATCCTTCAAAGCACTCATCTCCACGTGGCTTGAACTAAAAGAGAAAAATGGTTTAAACCAGGGGTCTGGCATGGGGCTCCAGTTCTCCAGTTCCACCTTTCCCTGCTGCCCTCACGCCTGTAGGACCCCACCAGCAGGCACCTAACACCCTTCCATCTGCATCCCCAGCCCCGTCCCAGGTGATGGTGATCCGCCAGGAGAGCACGGGACAGAACAGTGTCACCTTGTTGTGGCAAGAGCCAGACCAGCCCAACGGCATCATCCTGGAGTACGAGATCAAGTACTATGAGAAGGTAAGGCTGATCTTGCTGCTGCAAACCGGTCCCAGTGAGGTGGGTCCACCACAGGAGCACGGCTCGGTTTAGACCTTGCCGGTGCAATTGCTGACGTCAGCCAGCCTCACACCAAGGACTGTTGTGGAAGACTTTGCCCTTGCTGGGCTGATGAAGCAAGGTTTCCACCGTTGCTTTTCCCCAGGACAAGGAAATGCAGAGCTATTCCACTCTGAAGTCCAAGGGCACCACTGCCACCATCTCTGGGCTCAAGCCCGCAACCCGCTACATTTTCCAGGTTCGGGCTCGCACCTCTGCTGGCTGTGGGAGGTTCAGTCAGACGGTGGAGGTGGAAACAGGGAAGCCAGGTGGGTGTGTGCTGTTGTGGGATGTGGGGAGTGTGGGGCAGGGAGCATGGAGGGGGGGTGTGATGCCCTGGTCTGCGGGCATTGTTTCTCTGACACTTGGGGAGGGAGGGTGGAGGCACATCTCCTGGGATTTCAGCCTGCAGGGCTCATTTGAGGTAGCCCACCTGAGACGTGTTTATCCATGAGAAAGAATAGAGAGGAAGCACATAGCAGTTAGGGCAGGGAAGAACTGGTGAGGTCCTGAGCCTCCAGACTCCTCTCTGTGCTGGTGTGCAGTATCATCGTGGCTTTCCCAGACCTGTGCTTGGTGTCCCCATGTGTACATGATCCCTGTACACTAAGATAGCCCCAGAGCTGGGGCTAGATGGGGAATGGTGCTTTGTCTTTGATGAACATGACCCTCCCCACCACTACCTCAGTGGGGTAGGTGAGTTTCTGAGCACAGCAAAAGGCTCTTCATTCAGCTCACCTCCTCCTTATCCTTGGTTCTTCCAGTTTCTCTCCGTTACGACACGATGACGATTGTCTGGATCTGCCTGACACTCATTACTGGCCTTGTCGCGTTGCTGGTTGTCCTAATTTGCAAGAAGAGGTAAGTTTCTCCTGATGGTCAGCACAGCTCATCACCAAGCAGGGCAGGAGGGATGGGAGAACTTGGGTGCAACTTTTCTCCTCTCAGTTTGTCCAGAGCATCCATAGATCAAGGGTTATTAAGCGACCAAGAGACTTTATTCAGAAGTCACCACGCCTCCACCTTCCCTGAGGCAGAGCCAGTTTCCAGACCTTCCCCTCATGCCAGCAGGCTGAATAGCTATAGCCACAGCCACAGCGGCACCGGTACCAGTGTCACCACTGACAGGATGGGCTAGGGGGCTGGTCAGGAGTGGAAAATCCTCTACTCCACCAGAAAAGTCCAAGGAGGACTGTGTGCTGCTGCACCTCAGCGTGGCTGAGCCAGGCGTGTGGAGCACATACCGCTGACCAGAGGAGACAAAAGGGCTGCAGCTTTTAGTGCTGCCAAGCCTTGGAGAGCACCAAAGTGTCAGCCCATCAGGATGCAGGGATGCAGCTGGTGGACAGCCGAGTGTTAGCTCCAGCTCTCCTGGGCTGTCCAGTGCCCTGATACACACCCCTGCCTTAGGGAGCGAGGGACGGGAGTGCCTCTTCTGACCCTCGTGTCCCTGTGGCAGGCACTGCGGGTACAGCAAGGCTTTCCAGGACTCTGATGAGGAGAAGATGCATTATCAGAACGGGCAAGGTAGGACCCTCCCTTCTGCTGCCACTGACCTGTGGATGGGCTTGGACCTGGACCATGGCACTGCAATGGTTTCCAGGGAGAAGGGCTCTGGTCACTGCTTCTGGGGATGAGTCCAGGAATGCTGAGCAGGGGCTCTGACCCCAGGGGCATCCTGGTAATGGGATTGAAGGGCTGCACAGTTTGCGATGGGACTCTACCACGCTCAGCCCAGGTAACAGCAGGCCAGAAGAGTGGAAATTTCATCACAGGCGAGAGATGGCGGGGGTGGGAGGTGGAGGGGGACGGTCACATGAAGGAGACCTGAGCAGCCAGGTCTTGGACTGCTGTGAGGGCACCACTGTGCCAAAGAGTGCCTTGGGTTTCCTTGGGGCGGCAGCCTCTGTGGCTCCTCAGCATGTCAACCCAAGAAGTCCTAACGCTGCCCATCCCCTGCCCGCTTGCTGGGTGCCCCTGCTTCTTGGCAGGGCTGCCTGAAAGAGCTTATCTCCTTTCTCCCCTTTGGAACCTGGCAGTGAAGTTCCCTGAGTCCAAGTTCTACGTAGACCCCCACACGTATGAGGACCCCTGCCAAGCTGTGCGTGAGTTCACCCGCGAAATTGAGGCTTCCCGCATCAAGATCGAGAAGGTCATTGGGTCTGGTGAGTCTCCAGGCATGAAATAAATTCTTTGGGGGCAGGTGGGTGCAGCGGGTCGCGTCTCAGCTGGTGTGGCATGAAGGGCTCAGCCTGTCCCACGTGGGTGGCTTCAGTGTGGCCACCCTGATTTTGAACCTCAGACCAAGCATCTGGGGTGACAAAATGCAAATGGTGAGTGTTCAGAACAAGGGAGGTTTTTCCATAGGAATAGGGACCTGCAGGGAAGCACAGGGCAGAGACAGAGCTTCACCAGCAGCACTCTAAGGGCTTACTCCCAGTGCAGCTTTAGGAAGCCTGGCTGAGACATCGCTGCCGCTCTCAGAGACTCCCAGATTTGTTCATGGGAAGAGGAAAAGCAAGTGCCAGTGTAATCACTGCACTTGGCCCATCACCTTCAGCAGAAAGTGTCAGAGAGAGGTGGTTTCTGATATTTCTGCCCGGTTCCCAGAGGTGTTACTGGAAGCTGGAGATGGGCAACCCTCTCCGTACTCAGAGGCAGCAGCGCACAAGGACCTCAGGAGTCCTGGGGGGCTGGAGTACCCCGGGAGGGTGCTGGCAGACTGTGTGATCTGTGCTGCTGGTGGGTCGGTGCAAGGAGCTGAGGAGCTCCCCACTCCCTCACCTTCCCTTGCCCTGCAGGAGAGTCCGGAGAGGTGTGCTACGGCCGTCTGAAGCTGCCAGGGAAGAGGGAGATTCCCGTGGCCATCAAGGCCCTGAAAGCAGGCTACACGGAGAAACAGAGACGGGACTTCCTGAGCGAAGCCAGCATCATGGCGCAGTTTGACCACCCCAACGTCATCCATCTGGAGGGGGTGGTGACCAGGAGTATGTGGCTGGTGGGGATGGGACCCTATGGTGGGGCAGAGGTGGGGTGTATCTCCCCGTGGCTGCCCTAGGAGATGACTTTGGGTGCACCACATCCTGGGGCTGCCCCGGTTGCTCACCGATCAGATGTCTGCCTACCTGGCCCCTCTTCCATCCCATCCCCTTGTCTTCTCTTAGAGGACAAACTTCTCCTGGGGCAGGTCCCCTCCCTGCTCTGCAGTGTGTCCCAAGTGTGGCTGTTGGTGTACGAGATGTCCTCCTACCCATTAGCTTTCATTTTAAAGGCTGCCTGCAGTGAATCACAAATGGAAGCCTTTCCTTCAAAAAGGCACATTCCGATGCAAAGTGTTATGCTAATGGCATGCAAATTTCAGTGGGATAACAAAGCTGACCTAGCCACAGCAATTGCACCCGGAGGGAAGGGTATGTGTCGGGGGGTCGCTGCCATATCCCCATCGTTGTGCCAGGGTGAGACCCCTGTGTGGGGCTGCAGAACATCAATAGTTCATGCCTCTCCCAGTAAAAGCCTAGCACTGGGCTTCCTGGAGGGAGGGGACATCTCTTCTAACTTGACCTCCCTTGTCTTCTGCAGGCAAATTGGTAATGATTGTTACTGAATACATGGAGAATGGCTCGCTGGACACCTTCCTCAGGGTAAGGAGCTCTTCTGTATTTTTATTCACTGCACATCCCCCTGGGCTGAGAGACGGGAGGAGAGGCTGGCTGTCCTCTGGGCTCTCCCCTCTCTAGCAGACACCAGCTCCAGGCCATCACGGCTGGTTTCCTGGCACAAAAGCAGGGACACCTGCCCGAGCAGTGTGACAGAGGAGCTGGGAGGGCAGGAGGTTGGCTGAGGGGACAAGAGTGGGATCAGAGGAGGTGCTAAGCCAAAGATGAGAGGTTCTACAGGGTTAGTTTAACGAGAGCAGCTTCAATAGGATGTTGGTGAAAATCATCGTGAACTTTGAGTTGTTTCCTCTCCAGAAACACGACGGGCAGTTCACCATCATCCAGCTGGTGGGCATGCTGCGTGGCATCGGAGCGGGTATGAGGTATCTGTCTGACCTGGGCTACGTGCACCGGGACCTGGCTGCCCGCAACATCCTGGTGAACAGCAACCTGGTCTGCAAAGTCTCTGATTTTGGCCTCTCCCGCATCCTGGAGGATGACCCTGATGCTGCGTACACCACCACGGTGAGCGGCTCCTAGCACTGCAGTCTCATCCTTACTGACAGTGGTTGCCTCTGGCCACTGACAGGTGGAAAAGTTAGACACCCCCGAGTCAAGGTAGGCAGGGCAGAAGTGGAGGTAACCACCTCACTGCTGATATAAGGACCAACAGCATCAACCCAAAGAGCTCCTGAGCCTTACTGCATTGTCCTTCGTAGAAGGACATCCCAGAACTGACGTGTGCAGTGAACAAAGAGAAGCCAGGTGGGAGAGCAAGGAGCTGATCAAACCTCCCCAGTCACCAGCTCCTGCGCTCGCATGTGGTCTGCTGCACAGGGATGCTCTCGTGTCCCTCTTGGAAACCTTCCTTAGACTGTTGTCATGGTTTAACCCCAAGTGGCAACCAGGACCATGCAACTGTTGTCTCACACCCTACCCCTTGCCATGGGATGGTGGAGAATTGGAAAAAAAAAAAGGAAACCTCATGGGTTGAGTTAAAGACAGTTTAATAGAAGCTATATACAAGAAAATAAAAATAACAATTATGATAAACAATATAAAATTGAGCGATGCAATACAATTGCTCACCATCCAATGATCAATTGTCCAAACCCTGTCTATGCTCCCTCTCAGCTTCTACTGGGAGCAGAAAAATCCTGGAATTAATATAAACATTACCAGAAGATGCCATCCCAGCGTGTGGCTTGTCTGACCTGCTGTCCCATCCGCAGAGGGGTAGGGATGCCTGAGGTCCGGGTGCTCTGAGCCCCCGCTGTTGCTCCCTTTTCCAGGGTGGGAAGATCCCCATTCGCTGGACAGCCCCGGAGGCCATCGCCTACCACAAGTTCTCCTCGGCCAGTGACGTGTGGAGCTACGGCATCGTCATGTGGGAGGTGCTGGCCTACGGCGAGCGCCCGTACTGGAACATGACCAACCGGGACGTGAGTGGATTCGGAGCAGTGTGGTGGCCCTCTCCTAAACCTCACCTAAACCAGCCTCGCAGTGAGGGGGGCTGGGGAAACAGGATCCAAAGATCTTGGTGCTCAAGGATATGGCTTAGTGTTGGGTGGTGTGGTGTGTTGTTTATGGTTGTTGGGGTTTTTTTTGGTTTTGGTTTTGGTTCCCCCCCACCATTGGTTGGACTAGATGATCTTAAAAGGGCCCTTCCAACCTAGGTGATTCTGTGATTCTGTGAAAGGGATCCAAAGATCCCTTGCCTCTCCACACGTGCCACCTTTCCAATGGGAAGGAGTCAGGGCTTCCCTAGGATCTCTGCAACCTCACTGCCTTAGCCTGACAGTCCTCCAGTGCCTTCTCCGTGCTCTGGGAGTCCTGAGGGTCCCCTCTCTATCTAGTGGTTTTATTTTTATAGTAAGTAGCTTTAGTGACAACAGGGCATGGATGCAGGGGTTTTACACCACCTCCTCTGCACAGCTCCTTCCAGCAAGGTCTCCTCAGTCTTGCCAAGCGTTGGATAAGACCTGGTTGTAGAACAACTGTACGTGAATGCAGCTCTCCTGGCTTTTCTGCTGGAGGCAAGCTGCAATATTTTGGGCCACTTGGACCACTTAATAAACCTGCTGTCATAATAGCAGTGATTTTCTTGCATGTGTGTGGGTATCCAGCCTATTCCCAGCTCTGCCCGGAGACTGACACAGCTCGCTGGCAATGCACTTGTCCTCTGGCATGAATCTGGTGCTCACTCCCTGCTTCCCCATCTGATGGCCCCAGCAGCTCCCACACCAGGGGTCTTCCACTTCAGCGTGTGGTTTCCTTCCAGGTCATCAACTCGGTGGAGGAAGGCTACCGCCTGCCCGCCCCCATGGGCTGCCCCACGGCCCTTCACCAGCTCATGCTGGATTGCTGGCAGAAGGACCGCGGTGAGAGGCCACGCTTCTCCCAGATCGTGGGCATCCTGGACAAGCTCATCCGCAACCCTGACAACTTGAAATGCACGGCCACCGTGAACCGGTAAGGGCTCCCTGGAGACATTGTGAACCAGTAAGGGCTCCATGAAGACATTGTGAACCAGTAAGGGCTCCCTGGAGACATTGTGAACCGGTAAGGGTTCCCTGAGGCACCGCAATGAGCAGGGTCTGGCAGCTGATGTGAGGCAGAGGGTGTTGGTGTCAGGGTATCAAGGGTGTTTCCATCCAACCCTAGCAGCAGCAGTTTCCCTGCAACCATAAGCTCGGGCTGTTGTGGGCAGTGGGAAGCATTCTGCATTTCACTGCCTTCCTCCCACTGGGATGTCTCCCCACCAAGGTCTGGACAACCATGTGTAGCAGCACCCAAGCAGTGACGTGCCCTGCCTTTACCCACCTGGTAAAGAGAACAAGGACTCTCTCTGTCCTGCCCTCCCCTGCAGGGTGATCGGCTCTTTGAGGTGAATCTCACAGCCTGGCCATTTAGGACAGTCACCTTTCCAGCTAATCCCTTCTGTACCACTCCCAGGTTCACCCAAACACCCTTCAACAGGGATCTCCTCGACCTGGCCAGCTGTCTGACCGTGGAGGACTGGCTGGACTCCATCCGGCTGGGGCACTACCGGGACAACTTTGCCATGGCAGGGTACTCCTCCCTGGGCATGGTGATGCGCATGAACATAGAGTGAGTACCAGAGAACAAACAGCACCAGATGGGTAGCCCTGCACCATCTCACTAGCCCTGAACGGTGATGGGTCTGCCTTGGCTTGCTTGATCTAGTTGGTTCCTTGGTGCCAGAGACGCTTCCACAAGGAAATGGTGGTGAGACCTGGGACAACGTCCAGGGCTGTACTGACCTCTGAGAGAAGGTGTGGGAGCTGTACTGAGAGGGTGTGAGTACCAAGTCATCCCTGGTGCTCTGTGGTGGCTCTCCAATGTCACAGAATTACATAATCACAGAATCTTCATGGTTGGAAGGAACCTTTGAGACTGAGTCCAATTATACACACACCAAAATAAAAACTTCATAGGTAAATCGGGTCGTAAGGTGCTTCAGGAGGCCATAAATCCAACCTCCTGATCAAAGCAGGGTCAGATATGAGGTTGCTGTCTCCTTGCACTTCTCACCTTTGTTTCCTCTGCAAAAGGCGTGTCTGGACCAGAGGGTGGCTGTGCCATACTGTGCAGCTTCTCTGGGATCATTCGGAAACAAATGGAGCTGAGGGGCACCTCAGAGCTTCTTCAGATACCACAGGGCATTGGACTGGGTCCTTGCAGCTGGGCAGGGATGCACCATCCAGGGCCTTGGTGTGAATGGAAGGTCATAGCCAAGTGACCAAGGCTGGGTTAGCTAAAAAGAGCTGGGAAAGATGTGTCCCACCACCCATCCTCCTCCTTCTGCTACCTGTCTAGGGGTTCTTCAAGGTGGCTGATGCTCCAGGCAGTACCCTAAAAAAAAAAAAAAAGGCAACTCTCCTACCCTGGGCTTACGTTCCCCATGTTTTGCTGTTAGCATCAGTGCAGGGCTGGCAACAATCTCTCCTGCCTCTGAGAAGACTCGTTCCCTGTCAAAAGGCAAGGAGCTGCCAGACAGTAGTTCCCACGGCTCGGAAAGACATGTCGGTGCTTGCCTTGGTTGAGGTGGGACAGGTAGAGAAAGAGCCAGTGAAAGGGAAGAGGGAGAGACACCGGCTGTCATGTGCATTGATCAGGGGCTGTACCTGGGGCCTTCGCTGTGGGATTGAGCTGATACCGATCCTTGTTTCTCATGCACGTCAGGGAAGCTGTTGAGTGGGGAAGGCTCATCATCCATCCGTCTTTCTGACTGGGTTATCGGAGGGCATCTTGCTAAAACTGAATCCAATTTCAGAGCATCGATCTTGTCACCTAGTAGCCTGTCAGGAGCGATCCCCGTCCTGCTCCTTCTCTCCCTGGGGCTGTCACAGCAGCCCTGTCAGGAGGATGTGCCAAGTGAATGGCAGCCTCTCTGCCCCTGGGAGGATGCCCGTGGACCCTCAGCCACAGCAGCCTCATGCTGATAAGCAAGCGGAGAGGAGCCAGTTGTGGGGTTCAGGGCTGGTCCATGGGGTAGGCACACAGGGAGGAGCAGTATCTCTCTGGAGCCCAGCGTGGTCCGGACAATGGGGTGTCTGACAATGTCCTTGTTCTCCAGGGACGTTCGGAGTCTGGGCATCACCATGATGGGGCACCAGAAGAAGATCTTGAGCAGCATCCAGGCCATGCGGTCCCAGCTGCTGAGCACAAATGGGCCCAGAAGGCATCTCTGATGACTAGATTTGCAAACCCGCACCAGGCATTCCTTAACACCTACCCTGGCAAAGGGGCAGCAGGGTGGTGAACAGGAAAAGACACACCAGACCAGGACCTGGAGTGCCACCAGCATCAGGTGATTACAGCATCAGTGGAGATGTGGCTTTCCAGATACCTTGAAGGTCCTGCTGCTTCCTTCCCCATCTGAATGGGAGAGCAGCCTTCCAAGCAGGCTAGGGATATGTCATGCCTCTTTCCATCCTCTGCCATGTCCCTGTGGGACTGGGGGTCCCCACACATCTATGCAGGACAGGTGGTTACCCCTTCACACAGAGGGATGGCCCCTGCAGCACCTACAGATGGAGGGGTATCAGATGCAACTGTAGTACCGGGAGCTGTGGGACTGGGCTTGCCATGGCACACAGCTCCTTTGGATCTGACAACGGGGGACTTTGCTGGATCTCTGAACAGAGGAGGGTCCCACAGGCTGGCACACAGCAAATCCCAGTACTTCCCAGTTCCAGTGTACTCCAGCCTGGATCTCCTGAACTGCACCAGCCTGCAGGTGACTTCATGATCCACCTCTACCAAGCCCAGGAGGACAGGGGGCAGAGTACAAGCTGGCAGTGCCAGAAACTTTCAGCTCTGCATGCAGAGGAGACAACCCACCCCACTCCAGTATGGAGGAGAGGTGGCCAGGGTCTGCTATCTGGAGCCTCAAGAAGCTCCACGGTGCTGCAGGAGACTCTTCACCTCTTGACCCCACCAGCACTGCTCCTCTCTGGATCCAGCACGGGCATCCCAGGGCAGCCCAGGCACGTTTTTCTAGAGGCACAGACTCAAGTTTCTTCCCCAGCAGAACAGGCATCTCCTCTCCTCTGGCTTCTCCCAAAACCTGTACCAGAGCAGAGAGGAGTGGGAGAAACTTCTCCCATCTCACATGGTGGAGGGACAGAGAGACTTCTGCTAAATTCTTCTTTGTTCCTATATTGCCCTGGGGAAACCTCTGAGCTGTCCCATTATCACACTACCTGCTTGTACCCAGGGCCACCATGCCATCTGCAGAGGGGTGGTCCTGAGCAACGTTTCTAGCTGCAGTCACAGAGTCCTGTGGCTGGGGACAGGGGCTCTGGGCAAAGAGGATCTTCAGCACGACCCAGCTGGTAAGCCCCATGACTGGGCAGTTGGCCTTTCCTCCACAGCTCCTCCTCTCCTCCACAGGACCATTTCTATGGGACAACTTTCCTGGTGTGGAGCGGTGACCTCCAAAGACCTGTGGAGATGGTCTGAGAGGCTGAGCTGGCTGTGGAGGTGCCGATGTGCCAGGGGTGGGCGGGCAGGTTGTGGGCTGGGAAGGTTTCTCTTGGGTGTAAATAGAATTTTCTATGGGCTTGGGAACTGTTTTACTGGCATAGGATGTTAGGAACACAAAAATTAGTCTCAAAGCACAGAAGCCTCCCTTGTGGGGCTGAACTCACTGCAAAAAAAGATCTGG
>VZRU01010136.1:55094-66517 GCA_013398155.1 Pedionomus torquatus | reverse complement strand
AACAGGAAGGACCCACCTGTCAAGGCAACAGAGCCTTGGGTTCCTCCGTGTGTGGCCTTTGCCACTCCTGTGCTTTTAAGGGTGCGCAGTGACCGCACTCCTGAGAGGTCGCTTTTAGCCGAGGGCGGTATGTGATTCCATCCATGCCACCTCTGCAGTCCGCCCACAAGCTGCTGGTTTTTGGCACCAAGCAGTCGCCTTTACTGGCTTCGAAAGCCCTCAAACCAGCCCTCTCCTTGCTGGTTCTTCTGAGGTTTCTACCTAAACTCTACAGATCAAGGTCATGGCTCCTATCCCTCTGCCACATGGATATTCAAAAGATCTTTCAGCCTAGCCTAAAGTATCATAAGATGCTTTGATAGAACTGAGATGTGGTCTTTGTGCACCATGACCATAAGCAAAGCAGTTATGCTGGAATCCACATATCCAGTTCAAGAGAAATGAAGAACTACTGGAGAGAGTCCAGCATAGGACATCAAAGATGATTAAGGGATTAGAGCACCTCCCTTATGAGGAAAGGCTAAGAGAGCTGGGACTCTTTAGCCTGAAGAAGAGAAGGCTGAAGGGAGACCTCATTAATGCTTTTCTGAAGGTCGGTTGAAGGAGGATGGAACTGGACGAGGGGCAATGGGCACAAGCTGGAACATAGAAAGTTCCATCCTAATATGATAAAACTTCTTTCCAGTGAGGGTGCCAGAGCCCTGACACAGACTGCCCAGGGAGGTTGTGGACTCCCCTTCTCTGGAGACCTTCAAGACCCACCTGGATGCCGTTCTGAGTAATGTGCTGTAGGCAATCCTGCTTTAGCAGGGGAGTTGGACTAGATGATCTCTAGAGGTCCCTTCCAACTCTGATAGCTTCCAAGCTTCCTCAGTTTCCAAGTCTTAGCATCACCAGTCCCAGAGCAGCAGCAGCAATCCCACACTGGGCACTACCGTTTCAGACTTCTTCCATGAGGCTTGCACCTGTTGCCTTGCAGTAGCACTAGCCAAAGCTCAACTTTTGCTCCATTTCTGCACCTCATCTTTAACATCAGTACCAGTTGTGCTCATGTGCTTTTTATATTTTTCCAGCTGGTAAGCAGTGCTTTAAACAGAGATTAGAAACATGCAGAGTGACTCCACACACCTTTCATCAGAAAGCTGATACCATCTTCTCATAATTATATTTTCATGAGTATTTTGGAAAAGTTGAAAGGCTCAGTTTCCCAAGTATTTTTGGCACTTTTGTAACTCCTAGTATTTTCATTCAGTGGATGATTTCAAGTATGTCGAAATCAAGAACTGAAGAAGTCAATTCCAGCACTGAATAAAAGCACTCCTCCTTGGGGAAAGTACACAAAATTATTTCTTCATGCTCACTCTATACATTTAAAGTCAGCTTTACTCAAGGACCAGGCCACAAACAGCAGATAATAAGGGCTTCAGGTGCAGAGTTTTTAAAATAGTAACAAATACTACTGCAAAAGGCTGCATTTTGTTATACTGGTGAGCTCCTTTTTTGCCTCTTCTGTTTCAAGCACATCCATAGCTCCAGGTTTTGATGCTGCTGCTACATTAACAGGATTCTTCAAGAAGCCAAAGTGTATAAAAAATTGGTAAGGTATGGGTATTTTTATTTTTTTTTTTTAACTAATAGCCTATCCCCTCCCTAGTGATAAACGGATATCTTTATTTTTCTAATATATTATGAACAATTATGTGTCCACAATTGTCCTTTCTTTTCCAAATATACCTTCTTCATTAAAAATCTTCAGTCACTGGAGCTCAAATATTAGTACTGCATCCCTCTTCCAAGGCCCAACTTTAGAAAATTCAATTTAATCTTCTGTTCTGAGCTCTGAGCTAGTATTTTCAAAGTATTTTTTATTGCATGTTTCCAAGTATTGTGCAGTTTGAAAAGAACAAAGAAACAAGATGCCTGGATCTGTAACAGACATCACAAAGCAACTCAGTATGCCCAGGAGCAGAGTAGAAGGTGATCCTTTAAAAACAGTCAGAAGTGGAGAGGTGAAATAACTCTACAGTTCTTTCATACAGAGGTAACAGTAGAAACAGTCCCCCATGCAACATCAGAGTTTTCTCGGAAGGGAAGAGTGAAAACTAGTTAACAGTAACTGGTATTAAACAAAGAAGAAATTAATAGTGCATATACGTCATATACAGTGCAATTCCTGTACATCATTCATGCTTCATGGTTTGACATGAGAGTTGAAAGACTGCTCAAAGAATACACAGAAATGGATGATGAGCAAGTGTAAAAGATGGCAAATATTGTTTACCGTGGAAAATGTCAGAAATGGGAAATGCAGAGTTCACTCCTATTACAAGATGTCCGTATATCAAATTCTTCCCATGGGGCAGCTTCTCTTTTTTCATATGAGGAATTTTTGTATGAAGTAATGGTACAGGCTTAACTAGAAAACTCTGTCATTTACATGAAGAAAAGTAAAGACAGGACTGTCCCAAAGAAGTTATTCACTAAACAGACAAGTCACAGGATGGAAGAAGGAGTGGCAACAAGATCGCTTAAGGCCAAACAACTGATCAGGTTCAGGTGCAGAATCCAACTAAAGAGCCCTAGCACTTAAGAGGCTGAAAAGCTGGGCCCCATCCTGGGCTTCAGATCAAAGGCAGTTGGAGAATATTTGTTAGTAATAACAGTACACAGAACTGCACACCTTTGAAGTCTCAGCCTGCCCTTGTTTTTATCATGAACAGAAGAAAAACAATTAAGCAAGCACTAAGAAATTTTTTCCAGCACATTTAAGATGAATAATCCACTTGTACATAACCTTTTTTTTTTAAAAAATGGAAGGTTACAGTATAAATGTTCTTTTCAGCTCACAATATCTAAATAATTGGCATTTTTAAATGCTTCTGTGCATACACACAGCTACTCAGTTTTTGCTGAGATGGGTGGGAGGAAGACAATAGGAACATTTTTCAAGTGCTTCAAGCATACTGTAATATTATGATGACTCTTGTAAGTCAGAGTCTAATAAGCCAGAAACTTACCCAGTATACTTCTAATCATGTAGAATTTTACTAGCATGCTCATGTTTAAAGTGCAGCTACACAGATCATAAGAGTAGTCTCTCTTTTCTATCATCATGAACAGTCATTTGCTTCCAAGACTGGCTGGGACTCAGGGTGACTGAGTTTGATGGCCTAACAAACAGAGTAGTGATAGTTTCTCACAAGCCAAGACAGCTTTTCTATAGCACAAGTTATCAGCAATCCACTGTCTAAAGAAATGGCTACACAGTGCCAAATCCCTCTGTCCCTGCCAAGGCAAGCACACAGTAAAGTAAATGTTCCTGTTTGCTTGAAGATGTGTGGCATGTCATGGAACATTGCCACTGTCAGCATATTTATGTGGCCTACTAACTTGTATCTACTAGGTATTACGGAATAACTTTTCATTCCACATACTTTTTATTTTGGAAAAATAAAAAAACAAAAACCAAACAACAACACAAACAAACAAAAAAACCAAACCAACCAACCAAACAAAAAAAACCCAACAACAACAACAAAAAAACCCACCCCAAACACAAAACTTGCATCATTTGCAAGATTGACACTCCCTAGACAAGGAAAGCTTCTGTTTGCAGAATAACAAAGTACTAGAGACAGCAGTGCAAATGCCCTATTTGCAGCTTGGTTGCTGTAGTCCTTGGCTACCTCTACATCAAGTCACCATGACAGAGAATGTACCCTGCTACATCTAGGGAAGACTGTACTCCCAGCACTAGACCTACAAAGCTGTAGACATACTTACATACAATTATGACATTATTCCATTTTTAATGCACTAGATACATTCACAGGCCTGAATTCTCAAAACTGACAAGAATTTTGGTTGTGCAGCTTTAAAAGTCAATATTTAGTAAAATCTGGTAAATCCTTGAGTTCTCTGAAGCTCAAGGTATTTTTGACAGTTACCCCCTGCCCATCCGTCTTTCTCTTCAACAAATCGGCATAGTGTATGGGAGAAACGGCTGGTCAGCTTCATGATGATCACAGATTTCTGTCTCACAGCATTCTGCTTCTATGAAATAAATAGGTATCCATCTTTGGTCTAATAACTGTTAGCATTAAAATAGCCCTTCCTCATGTTGAGCTAACAACACAGTGAACAAAGAGAAAGTTCTTTTACAATGCAACTACAAGTTAATCTAAAACAAGCTAAGTTATCAATTAGCATTTAAATACACACTTGTAATTTATTATATATTATGAAAAGAACAGTTACAAGACAAACTTACACTTCTTTTATTTAGGAAAGTGTTCTGAGAAACAGCATAATGTGACATGACTGTATTCTTTCTGAATAACAGAAATATTCTGATCCAAAGACGACAACTCGTCTCTGTTATAGCAGCACTGAGAACCTCCACAGCTCCCATAAATTACAACACAGTAGATGATATTAATACAACCTAGTTTCTCATCTTAAATCCAGTAATTATGGCCCTCCAATTTCCATAATAAGTATCTAATGTAAGTAAGTATCAATTGGCATGCTGAGTAGAGTTCAGAATAGATTCCACCTCTTCAAGGAAATATTTAACAAAACAGGTTTCTACATTAATTCACTGCTTAAGAACATGGCAAATCCACTAAACTATCTACCTGCCTGCTACTCTAAGTATTCAGATTAGACATAATGCATGCAATTCCTGCCTACTTAAAGTACCATGCCTTAAAAATAAATAAATAAATAAATAAGACTTCCACGTCATCCCTCCAATTCAAACAGAATTCCTAAACTAGCACAAAAATATCCCAACTGCAAAACACAAAAACAGACAGTTCATTCTAGTGATGACTATATTTTACTTTCAGCTCTTCCCTGTACTCCAGCTTATTTGTAGTTGTAGTTATCCCAACAAATAGTGAACAGCTAAGTATGGTATCTCTTTATATAGAACAAAATTCCAAGACTTAAGGATAAAGGTATTTGTATAGAAATAACAAAATCTTTAACTTCATACACATCATCAAATAATTTTATCCAAAGGTCTCCCCCCTGACAGGGACAAGGGACAACCTGTTTTCCTAGAATATAGTAAAATTACCCTTTGTTTAAAATATCCCTCATTGTACACTCACTGAACAAATGTGAAGTATACAATTGAATTCTTTTTAATTTTTGCCTCGAGCAAATCCAGAACAGTACACTCATTTCCAAAATCACAAATAAAGTTGGTTTATAACTAGAAGCTGAAAGAGTTAACTTCTACCACTTGAAATTTTCCTTTCCTATGAAAATAAGAAACATATATTTTAAGCTCTTTCTCGTGTCTGTGTTAATACCTCATGCTTCAATTAAATCCATATTTGAAGAAAATTTGGAGAAATGTGTTTGTCCTCAATTTTAGACACCAGGGGAGTAATACTGTGGGCATAAATCTTACCACTGAGCTTGAAAATCTGTGTTCAGTGCACAATCCAACTACTAGAAGGTATGGTTTGCATCAAGGAGAAATCCACAAGAACATTAAATTAGCAGCTATATAAGACTAGAAGTTAAACCAGTACTTTGCTAGAAAGGCTATGCAAAGCACAAAGCACGATCACAGCAACACACCAAGAACTTACAGTCCAGGGAATAGTTGAATGTATCAAAATAACACAGCCCAAGACTCAAACACTACATGTTGATGTCCAAAACTCGTACTGATTTTCCACACCCAACTGAAACATAATTGATTAGGTGATGGCTCAAGGCAATTTGGCAGGAAAGCAAAATCAACCCCCACCCCCCCTGAAAAAAAAACCCAACCCAAAGACAGAAGAGCTACTAAGAAAGGAAAAATCTACTAGTGGGAATCAACTTTGAAACCAAAAACATAAAAACTGATTTTATGCATATTCATACACATATTTAGATATCAAGTCCTTGTCCATAAAATTAATTACTGAACTACAAAGACAGAAAATATGAGAACATGCACGTATACCCCAAAATACCAAATTAATATGAGAAACCTGAGACTGAAAAGCCTTATATGAAATTATTTTTTAAAATCCCCAAAGCAACAAAACTACCTGCTACCAAGTGCAAATGCTAGCTTATTTATATAATTAAGAAATAGCTGAAGACACTTTTGCCTTTCTAGATTGCTACCCAATTTCCCAAGCACGTCTGTATCACTGCACCAAAATTAAGACACTGTATAGAGGAAAACTGAAGGATTCACATTCAGGGACATAAAAAGATGGTAGTAAAGACTTATATTTAATCAAGTTACAAAACAAGTCAAGCAAAAGACAAGCTTTCCAGACAACGGTCCCTTGACAGACAAGATAGACAAGTCCCAAGACAGACAAGTATAAGTGTGTTCTTAAGTGGGTAATTATTTTCTTCTAACAAGTTAGTCATTAACAGATCTCAGAATACACAGGGGTTAAAGAAAACTGGCTGCTATCACAAATGTCATGGCTTTGGAAAGGAAGGAACTTAATTTTCTCTTGGAAGCAGGGCTGGGTGGGGAAAAAGAAAAAAACACCACAAAAAAAACCCCCAAAACAAAAACCAAAACAGTCTCAGTATAACCATTGATAAAAATGTGCAGCTGTGAGCAAACACTAGGGATTCAATAGTTCCATTTGAAAATCCTCTGCAACACCAAATCTACTTGCAATAAGACTCATTATAACTCATCATAACATGAAACAAATACAATGCAGCACCTAATTGCACCCTAGGAAAAGGCATATTTTGAAAACACACCAGTAGTACTCCACTAGTTTTCATCATCATATAACCCCTGTACTTTGCAAGAAAAATATAGGAAGCATGCCTAATTTAGGTGAGATGTTGCAGGTAGCTGACAGCATCAAGCTACTTGCAGCAAATCAAGATTAAAACATAAGATTGTTCTAAAGCTGCCAATGGAAAAATAATGGATCAGTTAAATTTGTGGAATTCTAGCTTTTCCTCACTTAAAGATAAGTAAAGTAATTTCAAAGGAAATGATGGACTCAGTCCAATTAATATGACCACAAAAAAGCCACTACAGAACACATCAAATTAAGTAAGGAGTAAGTAATCTATGAAGCAATGGGAATAAAGTGCTGAAAACAGTAAATTAGAAAGATTTTTAAAAAAGAAAACCATACTGCCTGAAATTCAGCTATGAAATATCAGAATATAAAATATAGCAGCATACATGCACTGCTTTTGTGTCTTGAATACTGGAACAACTACAACTCACCCACAGAAAATTTCTGACTGAACAAAAATAGGTTTTCATAGCTCATCATATAAAGTACTGCCAAGTATTACTAATGGAATAAGTCATTGAAAGCTTATGAATATCCTTGCAGTACCTGAAGGGGGCCTACAGGAGATGAGAAGGGACTTTTCATGAGGCAGTGTAGAGATAGGATGAGGAGTAATGGTTTTAAACTGGAAGAGTGGAGACTTAGATTGGATATTAGGAAGAAATTCTTTACTGTGAGGGTGGTGAGACACTGGAATAGATTGCCCAGAGAAGGTGTGGATGCCCCTATCCTGAAGTGTTCAAGACCCAGCTGGAACTTCAAACCAGACTTCATGTAACCTGGTCTAGTCACCCACTGGATGATGTATCCCTGCTAATGGCAATAGGGTTGGAACTCAATGTTCTTTAAGCTCCCTGCCAACTCAAACTATTCTATGATTCTATGATAATATACTTGTTTAAAAGTAAAAACTTTCAACTACTGGATTATGTACTCTCCAAAAATATTTTATGTAAATATGCCAAATTCTACTTAAGTCAGCAAGAATGAGTCTGCCCCTTAGTAAAAAAAAACTCAAAATGTTATGAGAACAAAGGCTGTTCCTTACTGTACTAAATTTAAATACACCACCATCTGATACATACCACCAACTCAATGAGCCCTCACACTTCAGTAATCTTGTCAACATGCCACCAACTTATCTTTAAGTAAATCCAAGATTTAACAGGATTCTCACACTGCCAACAGATAGCTAAGTCTGTTCTCAGAAGTGTGGTGGATAACAAGGAAAACACATTCAGGATGGCTTTCCTAATCTAAGTCTCCTGCTTTCCTACTGTTACAGAAAAAGAGCTGAAGAAAGCACACATGTTTTCACTTGTAATCTGCTGTACTTTTACGGATGTTTGCATGACTGACATTACAAGGTATCACTAGCTATTAACAGTAGTTCAAAAGGAAGACAAACAGAAATATGTACTTATGTAGCTTTCACCACAGCATGTCTTGCAACTTAGACAGTATCCTAAAACCAAGTTTTTAAATTTTTTTCTGAAGCTGTGAAAGAAGAAATTAAACCATGATAGATTGATAAAGATGACGGTATGTACCCAGCACTTCAAGTGCAAAGTGAGTTTCAAAATAATGTAAGCACCTAGATAGACAGAAATTACTCTAACTGCAACCTTCCTTTGAAAGAGAAAGCAGAACTGAATGCCAACTACAAAGGGACAAAGAAGAGGTTCTAACAGAGTATTAAAAGCCCTGTTATAATTCTCTCTGCCTCTTTCTCTCCAGGAAAACAGATTAGTCAAATTTGCAGTCCATGCTTTGTTCATACCTGCATAAACTAGTTGTCCAGAAATGCTTAAAAAAATAATCACATATTTTAAGAGGTCATAATATGCTTATGACTCAACTGCAGATGGGTAAACTCAGTCTCAGCAGTCTACCAAAGCAAATTACTGGAAAATTTGATATATGCCGTTTTGGTGAATGTATTTTTATTGTAACATCAATAAGACACAGTATCACAGAGATTGTTTTATTTAACTGCCTCTTCAGCAATAATTAAAACTTTTAAGTAAAAATAACCTGTTGTGAAAGTTAACCTACAACTACGTCCCATGTGCTGTGCACAACTGCTTCATCAGTGTTTTGCTCTCCAGCTCCGCATTTACACAAATGTTTCAAAGAGCTTGCCCCATTACACAAGGTGTGCATCAACTGCTAAAGTAGCTGCTTCAGATACCCACTGTGATCACCAGTGGTAGATGCTCTGGCCTGATAAAACAAGCACCTTTTCTGAGAGCCTGTGAGTTTGCACTGCACATTTATGTTCAGTATAGTATGAAGTTTAGTTTCAATATGTTTTTATTTTACACATTTTACCACTGTCTACCAGTTTGTAGTCCACTTAACCTTCCCCCCTGAAAGGAGGAAACCAGGCACCAAGTGCTTGTTCACTGATACAAGGTAACTTTATTCTCTCTAGATACTGTAGATACTACCAAAATGTTAAAAGTTACTTACGGTTTTCCCCCAGGAATCCCTGCTAGATTTGGGGGGATTCCAGGTACTCTCATGTGAGGAGGAGGATCAAACCCAACCTGACAATGAAAAATGAGTTACTCACATTCGCAATTTCTTATTTGCCTAAACCATTTTTTTCACCCCCAAGATATTACGCTTTTAAACAGTTCGTGGCTTTTACTCTTGGTATTAGGTAAGCACATGTCCCTTCATAGAGGGGAAAAACAAAATGCTTTCCCTAGGCATGTTTCTGCTAGAAGCACTCATATGTGAATAGAAAACCAAAATGTAGATCATACATTCAACACCACTGAGCATTACCCAAATACCCTGGTGTTAGCACAGAGCTAGCCCTGTAATTAAGACTCCATGGTGTGTCAGCATGTGGCCACACAGGTTCTCTTTAGCTCCACGACAACCAGCGTGTACCCATGGCAGGCACAGCATGGTGCTGGAAAGCAGCTTCCAGCCCCAGCTAGAATCTCTGCACAGCTTTGTGCTGCATTGTGTGGGCTCATCACCTGAGAGATCTCTCATGGAGCCACGCTGAAGGATACAGACAAGTTTGTCTACTGCTAAAGCATACTACACTCACTTTACATACTGCAATCCCACTAAACTTTTACATCCCAAATAAATATGTATGTCAAACAATCTAAACAGACATTCTGGACTAAACAGACTTGGTTTCTCTTCTGAAAGCTGCAACCGAGTTAAAATTCTTACAGCTTTAAGAAGCACATATGCTACGTAGAATTGCCACATTGTTACAGAAAAGCCCTGTTTACCGATTTGAAGGAAGTAGACATGTCTATAATAATGAGACAATTAGAAGGTTAAGTCCAGTCTTGCAAATTTACAGCTAGGTAAGTCAGTCTGTGCATAAAACTGCCATCAATGTCACATTTCTAGAATTGGGCCTCTAGGTTATTCTGCTCAACAACAGCTATAACTACTATGCTCCATTTAATTACTACAACCACAACAACAACTATTCTTAACACACCTCACCACGGAACTCCAAATCTTTGTGTTGATTTCCACAAAAAATATCCCCAAAATACAAGGACAGAGACATAGATAAAAAGATTTCTACATGCTTCAAGATTAATTTGGTATGTCTCTATGGAACACCAGTCCAGTTGAGCAAGAGAAATACAAACGGCCACAGCACCAACAAAATGCTTTGTACCTACCAAAATTATATTTTCATTTAAATCATAGCAATTTTTTGCATTTTTTGAATCAGCAAAAGTGCTGATGAAGAAAAAAGGAAATGCACATAAGTATGCCAAGATTCTTTGTTTTGAAGGTGCGAATTTGTTTCTTTAGCCACACAGCAAAGTGAAACACACAGCGAAGCTGTCAAGCCTCTGGTGCTGTTATAACTTGGGAATTCAACAATATTAAATGAAGCATGTCGCTCTTCTCAGTGAACCACAACTCACACAACTGAGATTGCATGCAACGTTTGGCCTACCATAGGAGATCTTCCATAGGCAACCACAGCAGCTGCAGCAGCAGCAGCACTCATCTGGGGTGACATATTGTGCAGACTGGCATAGGCTGCCCCTGGACTGGTTAATTCTCCATTCATGCCAGCATGAGGCACCATTCCAAACGGAGCAGGGTACGGTCCTGGTACTGCCAATGGTGTCCGCAAACCTGCAGCTAGAAAATAATGAAATGAAGTAGTTTTACTTATACATTCCTGCACAGAGGGAAGAAAATATCACTTTTTTCCCACCCTGCAATACCTAACTGTTCTCTGTCACACACACACTGCCAAGAAACATTGCCATCATTTATCACTACCACCACCTCTTTTCTTTCAATGTAAATAAGATCTACTGAAGTCTGAACTTGCTGATTACTTCTAACAATCACTTCTAGAATTACCCATTTCCATTTCTCTAATATTTCCTGTTTACATTAATCTCTCCTTTGCCAAATTAAGCAGTAAAGCTGACAGACATGGTTTACACAGCTCACGTCTGAGGCAACTTTTGCCTGAATAGCAAAAGTAAATCCCCTGCATTTGTTAAGATTTACACTGTAGCAAATATTAGTAGATTTAAAGAGCTGAAGAAGATATTGCTTTTAGAGTAAGTACCAGAAACTTCTAAGAAGTCTTTCTATATTGCATACAGTCTCTGT
>VZRU01010136.1:38173-55041 GCA_013398155.1 Pedionomus torquatus | reverse complement strand
AAAAAAAGATAAAGACAAAAGTAAGCAAAGAACGATAAGAGATAGAAAGATATTCAAACTCTTGATAATCCAAACATCTGCTTCTCATCAAGCCCTCTCTTGATATCAAGAACAAAGCAATACATTTAGTTAACATTCGCACAGAACTACATACATAAAAAAAGATTAGTTTTGGAACCACAGAAACATGTGAGGTAATGCATTACCAGCTTGGTTAACTAGAGGGTCCATAGTTGGAGGCTTGCCAAGCCCTGGACGAAGTCCTGGAGTTGCACTAGTGCCTGGGGTTGGCACATCACTTCGAGGAGTTGGTGTGCTGGATTTCAGAACAGGCGTGCTGGCTTTTTCATGCTGGTATCATTAAACAAATTAAATGAGTATTATTTTTAATCCAGGCCATATTATACAATTTATCACAACAGCAGCTGGGATGCTGGGCACCTACTATGTAGTCCCTCGGCCAGTTTTCATAAATCCATGCAATGCTGACAACATTAACTTGTGAGAGAGAAATGTTGACCTTTTTGATTGCCAACAAAATTAAATTAAGGAAAGAAATGTATTTTTTCTTCTTCCATTGGCATAAAAGAAAAAAAAAGAAAAAAAAAAAAAGCCTGAGCTATTTTTTTTTCAGGACAATACAGTATCCATCACCAAATAATCTTAGCTTGAATTCTTTATCGTCTCAATTATTGTTGGACACAGCAAATCTAAGTACAAAAACAAAGTACCACTGTAGTTGATAAAAAAATTGTGACACAAAAGCTAAAGAGAGTCTGATCCAATTATTACTGATTCTGCAGGAAGAGTTTTCAAATAGTAACAGCTTACTTAGAAGAGTTTAACAAAAGCCTGGAGAATGCCTTTGTGACTACATAGACTGTGATAAACCATAAAATATTGTTCCAGAAAAAAAAAATTAAAAATGCTTAGGCGACTCTTATACTTCATAATCAATTTGTAACTCATTTGACAGAAATGTAGGAAACACAAGAAATCAAAATGAAGCAGAAAATATTGCTGAGGAGGAAAGCTGAATAATAGTATAAAGGTCTGGAAAAACAGCGTATTTTAGCTTCAAATGTTAATAGCCATGTGTTTTCTGCCACCAGTAGTTACAGGAAAATAGAGAGTTAGACTTTGCAAGAACAAAGTTAGTCTTAGATAAATAATTAATCTGGACAACAGATTGCTACCCACCAGACTCATTTCTTTGGATTTGAGGGAAGTGGAACTTCCTGAAGAGGCTGTAGATGCTGGACTGCTAGAGGCGTCTTTCTTCAGCAAGCGGGTTTTATCTATACCATTTTCACGTGGTGAATGAGTGGGACTTGCCCTTGGGGAGGAAGGATCCTAAAATAAAGGGAAGGGAAGAACAGCACAGAACTGTGTCATGGGTTGGTACACAAACACCTTTAAGGAGTCTATGGGGAAAAAAAAAATAGAAGAATTTAAGCAGCAAGTTCAAATGACAAGACATTTTGTTATCTCTACAGAATAAAACTTGATATCCCTTCATTACTTTAGAAATGTAAGTTCATATTAAAAGCAATTCAGTTTTATTTTACATTATATGTAATCAGAAACTGTCTCCAAGCATAGAGCTTGCAATCTGAGTACAAACTATGGCAAGTGCACGCAACACATGGTAACAGCAAGAAAGACCAACAGTAACTGCAGTAAATTTGCACTGTTTTTCCTATTTACTCTCCACACACTGCTAGTGACCACAAACACTTCAAAAATCTCTTTTAGGTCATACAAACCTTGCTTGTCCCTGTCTTCAGAAGAAGGGATGCATGCTTTATATGCAATAACACATCTCTTATTTCTAAATACCATCTGCAATTGTCTCTCTACTTAAATCTACAGGAAAAAGTCAAATCACCTCTCAGGTGATTATCTTTAACTTGTCCAGAGGCACTCTCTGCATTTACTTTAACCTGAAATAGCCAGCTCAGCAAGCTAAAATGCCATCAGAGCTCTGCAGGTTCTCCATGTTCCTTTGGCTCATAAGAATAGCAGCAGAGAGGAAGCAGTCCTCACAAGAGGATACGAAGTCTGCTGATTGATTATTGAGCACTTTCACTTTAGGGCTTCTGACAGGATTATTGTAATTCCTAGTTGGATACCCATTTTTCTACTTGGCTGACGTAATTTGAGCACTTGGAGCTACTGAAGACACTTCATCTCTGTTAGCTTCTCTCCCTGTGCTTTTCACAGAGCAGAAGAATCTCACTACCATATTCAGGCTTCTTAATTCTCTTTATTGTATGAAATAAAAGATGAAGGGAAGGGAAGGCCTGTCCCTTTACCTTGATGTCACCACCAAATCTCTGCCCCGGAGAAAAGATGTGTGGCTACAATTTTTGAAAAAATTGTGAACTGACTGAAATCGTTCTGACTTTAGCTGACTTCATTCTAAACCCCAAACATTTCTAGAAAATGTTGTCTTTAAAGTATGACATTACAATATGAGCAATTTTTAAGGTACCAAAAATGTTTTCAATAATACTCCTACTATTAAATACAAGGTTAGGTATTGTCTTCCTTTTTTATTTGAAGACAGTAGTTGGAAAACCTCAGCCCTCCACCTGCGTCTCACCACAACTCTCTCCACTACAGAGCAGCTGTGTCGCATCAGAATGTAACCACAAAGAGAACAGACAAGGACAAAGCAGTATAAGAAAAAACTGAGGGCAACCAGAGAAAGCTCAGAAGAAAACACAGTATCTGCAGTATTCACAGGAGAAACTGCGAATATTTTAACATATCCACACAGAGGATTCTTTTTCTTCTAGCATCTAAATGCACTTTTCCTTTAACCTTTGGGCAAATGTCAAGACTACAAAAATGAAAAAAATTACCTCATTGGATACATCTACAACCAAGTTATCGTCACTCTTGTCCCCATCACTGTCCTATTAAAAATAAATAAATATAGTGTTCATTTCAATGAGTACATTTGAAAGCCCACAGAGAAAGACTACACATCTACTCAGACATTTTTTCTTTTTCCTAAACAAAAAGGAATCAGCCTTTTATTACTTATTAGTAATAGGGTAAACAATGAAAAAAGAAACACACCTTATTTCTGCTTCAATAATAAAACTCAAATAAGGGAGTAGTTGCAAGGTGGTGGTCTTACCACCAGTGCAAGATGGTCCCTCCTTATTACCAACATAAGCACTGTTATCACTACTCCTGAAAGAGAAACTCATTCTGTTCATACACTTATCTTACATGATAATCTTATGGAAAATACTGCTTGTGCATACCTAAAAAACCCACAAGTAATAGAAAACTTGAGCGTTTTTGGCATTTGTTTCATGAGTCAACTTCTTTAAAGTGATAGGACAATTTTTCTCCTTAAAGTTTCAAAATGGAAAGTTCCAGGAAAGAAAAAGCTTCAGAAATGCCTATAAAACATTAGGTATTTCAATATTTTTACCTAAAAAATCCAAAATACTTTCACATTCCCAAACTGAAATGTTTTATTTTGGCTTGTCAGGCTGCATTTTGACTGCTATAGAAAAATCTGTGTTCACCTGAGCTGCTCTAGCGCTTCATGATAGCTGTTACTTAAGCATTTTCCAGTCCCTATCTCCAAAACAGGCTGGGATGCCCCAGTAGACACATCCTATGATAAAGAGTAGTCTAGTATTTTCCACAGTACACCATTGTGTTTCAACCGGAAGGCGAGTCTTGACTGAACAACAAAAAACCAAACCAAAATATAAAATATGAACAAAACATCAAATGAATGACAAAACTTTAAATTTTCAGGTGGGTAAGTTTTTTCTAACAACAATACTTTTAGGCAAAAGCTTTCTAGGCAAACATATCAGACATACAAAGTTGGTCAAACCATCCCCCCAACTCAAAAAACGCAAAATGTCAGGGCTATCACACTTAACACCAGCAGAGGGAAAGTAAAACATTGGTTCCCTCCCCTTGCTCCAGGGCATAAGTGTTAAAAGAAAAACAACCACAAAAAAACAACACCCCAGAACAAAACCTAAAAAAAATCCCATGGATAGTTTCAACCCTTACTTTCTTCTGTAGCAGCTGAATATTGCTGCAAGAAATAACACAAATATAGCAGGGACCCAAGAGTGTCACTGAAGACAGAATGGTGGCTTTAGTTGCCACTCAGGAAGCTGTCCAACCAAAGGGTGTAAAAGAAGAAGGAACGTGAAAGCTTTAGCCCCAGCAGTTTGCCACCTCTTGAAAAGTATGAAGCACCCTGTGGGCAAGAACAGTTAGAACACGTTTGAGCATATGGGAGCACAGTAGTGGGGCACTTGTTCACCAGAAATACCGCCCTTGAGGAGGCCAAAAATATCTGCCAAGCAATGATTAAGTACACTCCACTGACTTAGTCCCAGTAAATCTCTTGTTTCTCAGGATGACAGTCAAAGGCATCTCCTATTGGTACTATTAAAATATTTCAGAATATGTATCTAAACACACTTAAATACATATAAGATCCTCCTCACTAACAAAACTACAGGTTGAAACTCCACAGGTCCTAACATGAAAATTAATCAGAAGTCAAAAAGAATTAAAAATAAAGTTGCATTTTGCATCTTATTTCCAAAAGCAACAATTTTTTACAACTCATTTATCTCCCTTTGGATAAAAAGCAGTACTTCCTTATCCCTACAAGGGCCTCATCTAAAAAGAGCTCAAAATCAACAAATCTGTGTTTGCAGAATTGAGGAATTCTTCCAGATTAAAGTAAATTTGGGACTTTCAAATATCCTTGTTTGTTCAGTTCTTTATTTCGATTCTGCCTTTATCTGTAAAAGTGATTTCAAGCAATCAGTAGCACACATTTAAAGTGTGAATTAAGACAAACTGCTTCTAGAGTGCAGTAATATACTTTAATTTCTTTACAGTAGAAAATATAAGAAAAACACACAAGTTAAACTTTTTTTTTTTAAAAAAAGAAAAGTTAAGTGTAGCCTAAGAACACTTACTTTTCAAATATTTAAAATTAAAAATGCCAGCAGAATATCAAAAGCTCAAAGTTGAGGGGCTAACATGGGGAAGTTTGCCAAACCCTTTTGTAATCAAAACAAGATTATTAGTGGAGAGAAACTACCCTACCAAATACTGAGGAAATAAAACCCAATTTTCTCTTGGGTTTCAGTAACCAGGAAGTAATATGCAATTATATTTAAATAAGCCAGATAATTTCTCACATTATTGCTATGTCAAAGAACAGTATCTTCTATTAGATTTAAGTTCCACTTTTCAGTAGTCATTCACACCAGTCCTAGTCTCTAATACATGGTCAAGTATGATATGTGATGTGGCTGCATATTTAGACTTCAAGTTGAAAGCCTCGGAATGAAGCCTCTTGCTTCACTGTTGTACTGAAGTGGCTCTTTGAAACCAAGCAACAAGTAAGCTAGTCAAAAATGCAGAACACAAACTATGAATTTCTTACATTTCAATTTGCTTTACTCTGAAACTGCCATTTATCAACCAACAGCAAACTTTAGTAAGTTAGTTCAGCTTCACAACATATGCAATTTACAATGGTAATTATTACTCAATGATGTACATAATAGCTAGAAAAACATACTTTATAGCTTTAGAAAGATACACTAAAAACACCCCAATTCAACAAAATACTCCATTTCAAACAACCTGGAGGGTTTAGAGCACTACAGAAAGGATTTCTTGCTCAAACTGAGAAATATCCCAGACTACTTGTGAATCCCAAACAGCTATTCCTGGCTCATTACTCCCTGTTGAGGAGTATAGTTTGGGCTATTGTCAAGAGTCACTGCTCTTCCCACAATCCATATGAATAATGATCTCTCTGGCACTTACATTCATGCACTACATCAGCCATAGGAAACACATTGCCTTGCTCTTCACAGCTCTTTTACTCCTCATACAAGCATGGTATGAGCAAATAAATTAATCTTTTCTTAGACACAGATTTGCTTACATAGTGGCTGGAATCCTTATCATCCACCTTTCTCTTTTTGATGTCATTGGCATATTCAGGCCCATTCCTGCGTTTATCTGTGCTTCGCAGACTGTCTGGGACCAACAGAGAATTACTCTGTAAAGACAAAAAATAAGGTCAATCAAAATTTCCATTCAAGATTCCTTCATATATACTTAAAAACCCAAATTGGATGTGATCGATGCTTTAGAAGTGTGATACCTACTTAGTCTTTCATTCCATTTAATTCGACTCAAAGTCCTCCAGGCAAACATGTACAGCTTCATGCATTCTAAGAAGCTTGGATTTTCATTGTTCAACTTATTAAAAGTTTAGATCACTTGTCAATCACTGTCTATTTAACTACTTAATTTGACTGAATTTATTGTTTAGGAGAAGCAGGTTTGTTGTTTATTCATGAGCAGCTAACAAATTGGGTTGTTTTGGTTTTTTTTTTTATATATATACATATCCTATATAACAAAGGGGACTTACTAAATATAATCTGATTGCTTGTTTCTAGACCATCATAAATAGATATGACTTTGGTATGTTTACACCTGCAGGCGTTAATAGATATAACGGCAACTGCCTTTCACTCTTGATATAACAGAAATTTACCAAATATGGGTAAGCTGTACTTATTTGTTAGCTGCCATAAACTTCAACAAATGTATTGCAAACAAAGATCAAATATTTTTACTTCCAACATAACATTCACTACTAGTGTGAAATTAAGGCTAAAGTGTTGTTTAATCTGTTTTAAAATGAAAAACTGAGGCCAACACAAGCACACAAAAGAAAAAGCAAAGACTAATCTTTTCCTCAAACTACATGGACTGATTTCATTCATCCTAAGTTATGCTAAGTACAAAGTGTTGACCCAAAGAGAAAGGCATTTTAGACATTTTTCAGTCACATGACAATTTGACATGGCTGTGATTCCCATCTCAACCATCGTTCCAGCTAAAGCTTTAAAACGAGTTACAATGAGTTCTTTTAAGTGCAGGATTAGCATATGCAAGAGGGCAATTTGTTCACTGATGTGTTAATGCTGTGAACAATACTGAATGAGTAGAGAAAAAAATCCTCTCTGACAAAAACCTGGTAAGCCTAGTTCTTAAAAGCCAAGTACATGCTTACATAAATAAAAACATGCTTACATAAATATAAAAGTAAATACATATTTACACGTATCTCAAGAGAAAAGCCTAATACCAACATATATACTGTAAACGGCAGCCTTCAAAGGAAAAGATCTACCCAAGAAACAGAATTTACTCTTAAAATGGCATAAAGATATACTAATATCCAGTGAAATGTGCACTGACTATTTGCTTCCCCTTTAAAAATCTGAGAATACGATAGTAGTTTTGCTCAGACATTAATGTTTAGTCTCAGGGAGATGGAAAACAAAACGGGTGCATAAGGCAATCTGATTCCTCTTTTTCCTGCTTCAGGAACGGCACTTTAAAGCCAACTCCAAACTCTTTTATTCATGACTATTCATGCTAAACAAATTCCAAGGGGCTTACAAAAAGCATATAGGAGGGCGTAATGAAATTCAGTATAAAGAAGCTCAAATTATCTTTACTGAAACGTTTTGCAGCTAAAAGGTGGGCTTGTTGGATCACTGAACTAATTGCCTTGACAAATACAGTCTGAATTTAACCCTTCATCTCCTCCCAGATGCACACTAACTCAGAGATTCACGTTTGAAAAAAAACATTAAAGCCTATCTTCAACATTTTAATATCTAATCCATCAGGTCTGTAGTAGTAGAAACATCTTCAGAAGCAAGCTGTCACTTCAAATTTGACCACAGCTTTGAGTACAGTAAATATATTTTCTTAAGGAGGAAAGTCTTCTAGTTAAGAGCTACTCCTGTGAGAAAAAATAATTTAAAAAAAATAATCTATTTCACTTCTGAAGAGCTTAGAATAATGTAGGCAAATGTAGTAAAAGTGAATAAGCTCAATTTCTCATTTTGTACTGCCAAAATCAAGTGTGCATAATGGACAAGTGGCAGAGGGGCAGCAGCTGTAAAAAGTTTAGCAATGCTGCTATTTGAAGTTACTACACAGAAGTATAAGGCAACAGCTTGTAAATTTTGGCATCAAATGTGTATGACTATGATAGCTGGTATTTTTTTCAGGTTTGATGTAAAGTCTAGCTAGACAATGCTGACGATATTCTTGTGGAATATCTTGTGGACACTTTGTCTCGTGGAAAATTTCAATTCAGTAAAACATATGCAGGAACTTGCAAATATACCTAGCTCACACTGTCTCCTAAATTCCAAACAAAGATTATTAGATTTGATTTTTCCTCGAAAGACTGGTGGTTCACTTACCACAAAAACATGTAACAATAACCTACAGTCCTCAACAAGCCTATTCTGCAAAATGTCTCTAATTTACCACATTCATTTAAAGGACTGTTCTATGGAATCATGGCATCCACACTAGAAGCCCTTGTAGAACAGCTTATTTCTCAATAGTTATACCGGCAGCTGCAAGTAAGATTGCACTGTTGCTCTGGCAAAAGGTACCACTAAACTCAGTAAGTACAAGGAGTATAAGAAAGTTCTAACAATTGGGACTAGGATCAGGCAAAATAGAGCTTTTGATGAAAAAATAGCTTGTTACTGTAAGCTACTATCATAATTAAAATTATGAATTGTGTAAGATTTCATTCAACAATATGAAAATATGCATCTGTTTAAGTAGCGCATGTGGTATATTCAGAACACCAAAGTAACAAAGGAAATACATGAAAACACCAAAACCAACTGGGAAAGATGATCAGATAAGCTTTGGGCTATTGACATCTCTTACGCAACATAAAGTTAAGGTTTGGGGAGCAGTGAGAAGACCCTGCTAAAAGCCACCTTTCCTCTCTTCAGCTTTGGCAGAGTTTGCACTTCTATATGTTCACTAGCAAGCATAGGGCAGCTATGAGACAGCAGCAACAGCTTCACAATGACAGAGCTCTCTTTATCTTCTCTTAAAAAAAGCCAAAAACCAAAAAACAAAACCAAAAACATAGTACTTCTACCAAGCTTATTTTCAAGAGTAGGACAAGCATTTTGATTGCATTAATATAATTTTTTTTAAATGTTATAGAAAGTTTCAGTTGGGACTGATTTAAAAAAAAAAAAAATAATAAAAAAAGAAAATCTGTTTTTACAGAGAGGGCAATCAGATATTGTTTTGTCCTAATTTTAACAGACACAAATGAGGATAATCCTTGCTTTTATACTAACAGCTCAACTTATTAGGGATTACCAGCATCTGTAAATCATGAATCTCAGAACAAAATCAATTTAATGTAAATATTTTGTTTTTCTTCAGACAATTCAAAATTTATTCATATAATTCCCTATTCTTCAAATAAATCCTAAAAGAAGAAAATCCTAATGTAGCACTACATCCTCTAAAAGCTACCAGACTGCATAAGGGCTGTATAATAGGCAACGTGGGATCCTAAAGCAACTTTGCTGCCAGGAAATGTTAAACACTGAAACTGCCAGCAGCAAACCTGAAACAAAAACCTAGTCACCATGCACAGAGAGCAGTTAGATTCCCTATTAGGAATATAATGCACATTATTCAAATACACCTCTTCATCTGCCATGCTGCTCCCCACGGGAGCTATTTCCAAACCACAAGTGCCAGAAGTACACGCTGAGACCCCACAGTGTCTCATTTAGCTCCAGCTATCATACAGCACTGACAACTCACAAGAACATACAGCATTGACGATTAATCTTATGCTAATCATTACAGCAATTAAATAACAGTATTTATATAACATCTGTGCTCATGGTTTAACTACCCCTGGTACCAATTAAGACCTTCTCTAGTGTTGGCCTCCTTATCCTTCCCACTCCCCTTTTCTCCAAACACACACACTCTCAATTCTTGCTGTGCTTGGCCATTCACTGGCTCACTGTATATCCCAACTGCACCCACCTGCAATTACAGCCTGATACTATAGCTGACAACTTGCACTTGCCCAAACCACCATGCCAAGCCACTGTGTTTAATCATTATGCTGGCCCTGTGCTGCTGCACCACACACAAGTGCTATCTACAGACATCCGTACATATACAGGAACACTGTTGAGCAGGCAAAACTGAATCTTGTCTAACATCTACAATCAAAACACCAGTTACTCAGCAATCCCATTGCTCATCATCAAGACTCACTGACAGGAATACAGTGGATGTTGGAAGAGGGAGTAGGCCTTCATCATCTCCCCCAAGATCATACTTGAAGTTACTCAGCTCAAGAATCATTAACTTCCATTTGTTGAATACGCTTCTTGCAAGCACACAGATCAACAGCCCAAAATTTGACTTACAAAGTCAGTAGGTTTTGTTTCAAATTACCAGTGATGGAAAGCTACTGACTTCACCCTCTTTCTCCCCACCATTTTAAGTTATATTTATACTAGTATGTTCATATTGGAATAAGGAAATCTAGAAATCTAAATGGATTTTAATCACTTGGTTTCCATATTTTCTAGCTAATATTTGTCAGAATACATAAAAAATTATACTGGACCACCCAAATCCTCATCCTTGATCATCAGCCTCATGTTGCTTTGTATCAGATTAAACTGAAACACAGCATCCCACTGGTATTCTGTGAGCCACACCTGCTAAAGGTAATTTGTAGTCGATAAGGACTATAAGATTTGATTTAAGTTGATAGAGTAAATAAAAATAGAAGATATAACTGATTAGATACATCCAAGTTTTAAGCTTTACTAGCTATATAATGGAAAGTTATACTTTCCTCACAAAGACCAAGAAGAATAAACATGCTACACTGGCATTCATGTAACTCCTTTTATGGTTTCCTTACTCCACTGAAAAGAATTAAAGCACAAAACAGCTTGCATATAATACCAACCACAAAGTAGCATTCAATTGTGCATATCTCCTTCCTTCAATACTGGGAAGGGAACAGGACAGAGAGCTAAGGACACAAAATATTGTTCTGCTGTAAGAGAAGAGCATTTCCTTTACACAACAATTGCAACATTTATACTTACTATCAAAGGCAAAAAGAAAAATAAGAAAAATTCTTGCCAAATTTATGAGTACTTCCTAAGTCTTAGAAAACAGGCCCAATGTTTTTCATGAGGACAAAACACCAACCTTAACGTAAATCCCAAACACATAATCAAGCCAGATGCCACTGTCTGCAAATTATTACTGATACAATAGAGCACTTCAGAACATTTGCATTTCTGTGTGTCTAAGCAGGATACTAGAACAGCGGGAAAACAAGTGATAGGCACTAAGGTTAGCGTGAAAAATGTTGTCAGTATGATACCTATATAACAAAATTGTGGACACTGAAGTTCCTTTGTATTGATGTCTCCCAAAACTTCATTAAGCTTCAGTTGCAAAACTTGCTTACTTTGCCTGGCTTCATGACCTGCATCCAGACTGTGTCACAACAGTAGGGATGCCTGTGTTCCCACAATAACGCGATCCAGTTTTAGGTCGTTAAGAGTTATGTCAGCCAAAATCCACATGTCTTTAACCGTGTAGTCAATTTTAACCAAATAGTGATTCAATTTTAACCAAATAATTCTAGTGGTTCATGTATGAAGTATACAAGTACTACTAACTTAAGTGTTAAACATTTCACAAACATGCATTTACAATGAACTTCCTTTCATTTTACTTCCCATAACTTTAAGTAATATAAAAATAAAAACACAGCCCTTACAGTTTAGATATTGCAAAATCAGGTTAAATGGACACTGATCACAATCAAGAACAACAAAAATCACTACATTTTTCTACTCCTTTATAAATGCATAAATCTCACTGCATTATCAAGTATTTCTAAACATACAACACAAAATCTCATGACTCCCTATTTCCCTAAGTAGATTTTTAAAAAACCAAAGCACATCTTAATTTAAAATTAACATGCTCAAATAATATGCCACAATGTGCTTTAACTCAGTTATGTCAAAAGCCCCTCAATTTAAAATCTAATAGGCAGGAGGTAAATTGTAATCTTTGTAACTTGCACATTTAACACTGACAGCTTCTACTGATGATACTGGAAGGTCACACTCAACATATTTGATGGAAATCATACCGTAGAACTGAACAGTCATACCAAATATCATGCTTAATTTAGGTAACTAACAGACAGCACTAGTTTTGGTGTCTTGGATAATGAAATCAAGCCTTTAAGAGGATTTCTGGCAGCACCATTACACTTAGTATGTTACTCTGAAAATCAATTTGATCTTATCTTTGCCACCCAGTTGTTAAAATTTGCAAAATGAAAGCAGTAAGTTGGAACTATATGTAATAATTAAACAGACCTGCTCGTATGCCCTGTGTACTTGTGACCAATTCTCTATTATTCTTAAAAATAGATTTTATATGTTAAAAAATCCTTTAAAAATTCAAGAGAACTAGAGAAGTTCAAAAAGCAAATCCTTCCCAGCTGATTATTTTAACCACAAATTTGAGTTTCACTATCACTTGAATTAAGATTCATTCAGTGAAGATAACATTTACGTTAAACCAATATTCTAATGCAATGCCATATTTAAAAAAAAAAAAAAAGTTCAAGTTGAAATTCACCTGTATTCATCTATTAGATTTCAATTTAATGATGAAGCATTATTCTTCACTGGGACCAAAAAGAAACTATGGCCACCATAGCATAGTGACTGAATATATTCTTAACTGAATATATCCATACAGCAAAGTTATTTTATGAAATAAAGTTCAGATTGTTTAAAGTGGCTTACTTAGTGGTAAATCCAGCATAAAAAAGCCTACCACAGATAATAACCAAGCAATCATGAGTTACACATACAGAGAGATAAGTAACTGCAGCAACATTTTTACATACTTCAACTAAATAAAATTGACATACATATCGAACTAAGCAAGTAATATTGCAAATCTCCCACAACACAAAAACCAGGTTTAATTTTTGACCATTTTCCTTCCATAGGCAAGAGCTCAGCTATGCTGCAAGATTAATTCAGAGTTCAAATTTCACAACACTGTGAAGCTCCTGATTTTAAACTCAAATATCCTTCAGGAAAGTACATGATGGACAGAAAGCAGGCAAGGACAGAAAACATAACAACCAAAGCAAAACACAAAGACATTGATCTCCCACATACACAGGTGTGAAAACAGACACAGACAAACCTTCTTCCTTAGCTCTCAAGAAAAGTTGTTGACAATCCTGCACTTGACTAACATCACTCAAGCAAATATGTCCCACTCAAAGAAGTATCTCTTTAGTAAGACCGAGACACCAGAAAAACCCATCTTAAACTTACTTCTAGTTACACTCTCATTAATAAAATTAAGCAAGCTGAAATGAATACTTCTTGCTTAGCAATTTGGAAATAGAAAGATTGATGGAAAACATATGCAGATAGTTTCCAATAAATAATTATCAAGGTCTAGTATTTAAAAAAACACAAAAAAAACCCCCAAACAAACAAAAAAAAACCACAAAAAAAAACAGCAATAAAAATCAGTAGTTTAGTACCTTTAGAACCATAAAGATACCTGTCAAATAACTTTTCCTTGTTCTTGTCTTTTGTAATTGAGAAACACAAACAAAACAGAGCTCAAATTCATCAACAAGCAGAATTAGCTTTGTTACTTAAAATGACATGAAAGTTGCACATACCCATTGCCAACAGATGAATACAAAAATATCACTCAAAACACAACAGTATAAAAAGCTAAAACAAAGGAGCTCTTTGGCTGGTTTCTGGACAAGATTGTCTTAAACCAATGCTATTACAGCTAATCTTGAAGGAAAAAAAAAAAAAAAAAAGTATTGCTACAGAAGTTATACCTGAAGCACAAATTAAGCAGTAAAGACATTTGTAGGACATGAACAGATTCAGTTATTCAGTTAAAGAAACCCCCAGGGCCAAACACTATCATGACACACAAATTCTAAATTTCTCTCCTGTTCTGCAACTCTAACTCCTGAAAATCCTACCTGAAAAAAATTTTAACTATGATTAATAGTTATACTTTATATTGCAGTTAATGTTCTGTTTGATTTACAGGTTGTCCTCTGCCTCATAAGCAAACTGGAATTCAAGCTTCCCCAAAATCATTCTGCTCAGAAACACAACATGATTCACACCGTTCTCCAAATACGACTCGGTGTTCTGCATAAACCAAGAGATACAATACAGTAAACACAGGTACGGTATCAGGAAACCGACTAAAAGTAAGACAAAACAGACAAACACTGCATGGTCCGACTGCTACATTATGTAGAATGGAAACATTTGCAGGAATGCTGGTACTTACTGTGCCTGGCTCTCTGTCTGCTCCCGCAGTAACCAAGTAATGCACAGACATGCCCGTTCAGACACAGAGGCAAGAACAGAAATAAAAAAGGGGGGAAAAAAATTAGAACACAAGCTGCGAATAGTTTTAAAATGGCTTTTATTTATATAAGTCATTGCACATTCCTAATACAGTGATTTCCTGAAAATTACAGTATTTTGTAAACATGATTTACAGTTTAACCATACACAAAGCCTAGTTTTATTTCATGACAGAATAAATTATTTTCTTTTCAAAAATTAGTCAAGTGCAATTTTGCCCAATAGTTAATTGTGTACTAGAATTTAAGCCTATGAAACTAAAGTAACAGATGCAATTATCTAAATCTTTTGTTTGAACACATTCACTTCAAAATTTAACTTCTTGTTCCCCCTACCTTCCCACCCACCCGTTTAACAACATTATTTCCTCTGAAAAAAAATTACCCATTATGCAGTTTAACAGCTTTCCACAATATGGTGCAGGCCACTGGTATTACAACTAAGCATTTGCCAGGATGTCAACACGCCCTGCAAACTATAGAGCAGGTGACACCCAGCGATCCCCATTTAAAATACTGAAAAATTCCAAGCTGAATTTTCCTTCAGTGGTATATATGCAGATATTTTAAAGTTTGCTAACAGTTTTTTCTCATTCTATGTAACTTGAATTCTTTAGAGATGCACATAATTTGCAGTAATGTGCAAATTTGACAATGTCCTAATCAGGCCTGCCATGCCTCTCACCTCTGTGGTGTTCTGCATCGTGATGCTTCTTGTCATCTTTTATTGCCAAGTGAGACTGCCCACCCAAAGCACTAGAAAGGGCAAGAAGGCCAGCGCTGCTTCCAAGTGGAGGGATTCCTGGAGGCTGAAGTCCTGACGGATGAGGTGTTAGAGGCACTGGAGGTCCATGGCCATGGGAGAGATGTTGAGCCTGCAGCTGCTGCTGCTGTTCCCAGCGGTACCATCATCCCCAGAAGAACAACGTATAGCACATAGTTTGGGAAGGAGAAGGGAGAAGTTTGGTTAATTTTTGAGAATCAGCAGTGGATTTTATCATTTGTCTGTTTGCTTTAAATCTAGCCTCTCCTCTTTGCCCCAAAACACCACACATACTGCATTATATCACACTGTCTGTAGACAGATGTGATCATCTCCCATAAGCCAAAAAGAAAAAAAGTTAGCTGAATAGTTGATGTGCAGCCCAAGGAATATATTAAATTATTCCAGGTTTTTCTGGGCAGCTACTAACTGCTACAGTGTCTCAGTATCATGAGTAGACATACAATGTTGTAACCAACCTGGCTCAGCTAGATATAAGAGTTTGACCTGGTAAGTGTCAGTGGTCATACCAGAGAAGAAAAAATTGTTGAAGTACCACTGACAGCTACTGAAATCATACCTAGACTCACGCTCACAGTATTTCACAAGTTACTCCAAGGTAACTCAAGTCAAATTAATGCAAAAATATTTTATTTGCTTCAATAGGTCCCAAGGCAAACTGTCAACAATACCTGTATGAAATCTGTCATATTAGTGACTTAATTTATTACTATTTAGTTAACTACTGCACATCCACACTTCTATTTCTCATACCCCATCCCAAGACATGCCTTGTACTGTTTATAAATTTATGTAGATAAAAGTGACCGACACTAAAGAACTTTGCTAACCATTCAATTTTCCGCTGTCCCAACTGTAAAGCAGCCATCATTTACTTATTTTTGATATGCAAGACAAATTTAAAATTCACCGGTCCCTTTAGTTAATTCTATAAAGTAGCAAGTTAAACATTTTTTTCCTCACACCATGCATCAGGTATTTCTTTTCTTACGCTGCACAAAAAGCACCATTAGTCTTCCCTGTAACATGTGTATCTAGTCACTATTCTTACCAGCTTCTCAGTATGCTTAAAAAGCAAGATAAGAGAGAGGTAGTTCTTACTCTTCTATTTTAATGTGTTTTTAACAGCTCAAAAAGTAAAGTTTTGAAGGAAGCATTATTTTTATTTGTGATCATTAAAGCGGTAGACCACATTCTATAAAATCAAGCAGTTCATTTAAAGTGTCAGTGAAAAGCACTGTAAAGCCCATAGGGCTTTTGTTTGGGTTTTTTTCGTGGGTTTGGTTTGATTTGTGTTTTGATCCAGCCTCCAAAGAGCAAGAGGACATCTCTCTTCTCACACACTTTATCAGGACTTCAATTTCCATAACATTTCCTCAAATCAGGAGAAAACCTGCCAAAACATTGTTTTTTCTCAGAGAGATGGTATCTGTGTTGCTTACTTCCTCATTGACCACTTAAGCCAGGTCAGTCATCTGCACTCTAGGCATGAAACAACACGAATCAGCAGTACTGCACTGCATTCATGGCACTGGTCTTACTTGTCCCCAGCTGCACTACCACATTGTAGTTGTGGTACTACTGCACCTAGTTGCAGTGTGCAATTGGCTACAAACAAAAAGCAATTTACCCCTTCCAAATTGATTTCCTGGAGAAAAACCTGCTCTCTCCTCCAACAGCGACATCACATTAGCCTTT
>VZRU01010136.1:26848-38131 GCA_013398155.1 Pedionomus torquatus | reverse complement strand
CCAGTGTGGGCATGGGAAGGTTAAAAAAAAATGAAAATGAAGTTAAATTGTTTACATTCTTGCCTGTATCCCTTCAGGAAGCCTATGAAGACTGCCTTTAGTCATGCCTCTCTTGTTCTGTTCAATTAGCAAAGAAGTTAACCCATATAATTTCAGGAAGCATAGCTTAGTGTCTTTAGATATCAAACTATTAGGGACATGTTGCCTACCATTTCCCTGGCTCTGCTTTGTAGCCTAAACACAAGGTAGTGCCAGAAATGAGAAACAGATTGATCCCCTCTAACAGGTTCTAAAGCTGAAAGCCTGTGAGAAGAAAAGCTAAATCCTGTTTCTCTGACAGTACTGCATACAAAGGGTGGGGAGTAATGTGTAAAGTGTAGAACAGAGTACAAGAGCTGGAAGTAGAAACATATCACTTCATGTAACACCTTAGCAACTTTGCAAAAAACTTAGAGGGTAGCAAAGGAAAATGGTACCCAAAGATGCTTAAATATCCAACTACGTTAAGCTGACTGAAGAGTGAGAACCTGATCATGGTCTTTTAACCCAAGAAAGGTATGGTTCCTTGTGGTTTAATGTTTATTATGTGAGCACCACTGCTATTTAAGACTGAAGTATATTGATTTATTGTTTACGTATTACCTGTTCATAATAGGTTTAAAGTTGTCCCTAACACATAGATAAAGATGCCCCTTTCCAGAAGTTCATGCTTTGTTTATTTAAAAACTTGAATTGTTAGAAGTATATGGTATTCTCTTTCTAGAAGGGGAAAAGGGAATGTGTGCTGCACACAAAGCAAGAAACTAAAGACCAAGAAGATGGATAACAGCAGCATTCACCAGATGTATTTAGTAACTAGACATTTGTCACAGTAGATCCTAGAAACAATTATGTTATGCATATAATCACTTTCCCATCACTTCAAAGTCACTAATGCCTGCTCTGTCACCTTTTAAGAGTTTAGCAGCAGTGAGATATAAAACAGAGGAAGCTGGCAGCAGTACCATGGTCTACTAGGCACGTTCATTAGTGCTTAATTAAAAACTAGACACCTGCCATATGAAATGTGCTCAAAAAAGGATGAGTAACAGGTCTGTCTTACTACCAATTATTATCATTACTTAACAGAGCAAGGGCTGTGTCCACTTTCAGAGGGAAGTGGGAAGGCAGAGAAGAGTGCAATGATGCATACCTAAGTGATTGCACTGAGATAATTAGCCATAGCATTGATTTTAAAAACATCAGCAGTTCACCACCATTTTATGCAAAAACACAAGTTTTTCATATTTGCAAAAGGAGAAAATGAA
The DNA here is from genome assembly GCA_013398155.1 of Pedionomus torquatus. Classification (NCBI taxonomy): domain Eukaryota; kingdom Metazoa; phylum Chordata; class Aves; order Charadriiformes; family Pedionomidae; genus Pedionomus; species Pedionomus torquatus. The sequence continues at coordinate 36,824 of VZRU01010136.1, read as the reverse complement.
TGGCAAATTCAGCTTAATATACTGTCTATATGCTGATTTTACTGCCTCAATTATTTTCTCCAGTATACCCTTAATGAGACCACGAAGATATAAAAATCAGCATATGAAGAGCACAGGACTTGCTTCTCTAACCAATCACCTCTTAACAGTTTTAAAGGTAGGACAGTTTCTTCCTCACAACAACCTAGGCAAGTTTGAGCTATAAAGAGCTCTTTAACTAGGATTTAAAATTTGGAATTATTTTTCAATCTCTACCAGACTTCCACAGACAGAGTTAGGAAATCCGTTTCACAATGACTTACTATACATAAACAATGACATGCGTCCTTTAGGCTCCCTGCTGACCAAAGTTGAGCATGAGCTCCTAAAATCCCACTTCCCACCTTAAAGTAGATCTGCTGAGGTCACTAACACCTATGTTTTATGCAAAAATCTAGTTTTGAATTCCTAAACAGTTAGAACATTCTTCTGTTCTTAAACAGATGCGTGATGTACTATTCAGTATCTATTGAAAAGCACCAAATTAAAAATTCAGATGTGATGATACATCAACAGTGGAAAAAGTGTTATACCTGGTCCCAAACTACTCTTGTGCTCATCTAAATACACCCGAGAGCAGAAAAAGTTTTCAAAAAACCTTATGAGCACTGGCACCAGTAACATTATCAATGCATTTCCCTGAGCTCCACAGAGGCATTCTGAAAAAGTGTCTGGCAAGCCCAAAAAGTCATTTAGAAACCTAAAACTAAAGGGGCACTACTTTACACCAACTTCTGTAAATCTGAAGAAAAGTGATTTTGTAAAAACTCAAGTAGGAGAAAGACATGAGAGAAAAGCATATTACTGTGTTCAATTCCATTGCCATCTCTCCCTTACCAAAGGGAAACATTCAAATTTTTTTATTTACTTGCTTAAGCAGCATAAGGGAGAGCCTGTATTATATTTCTGTGGCCAGTGAACATGAGTGCCACTGTCTGAGCACATACAGCTAGTCAAGCAAGTGATAACCTTCTCCCTAACTGTTTAAAAAGATTCTTAAAACAAACGTGGCAAATATAACATACCAATGTTACTTACCCCTGCACATACAACCCGTGCAACCAACAGTCAAACCTAGCAGGAGTAAACTCATTAGTCTGAGCCATTAATTCATATTAGTATTTCAGTTTCTGTAGGTACTTTCAAAAGACCATTTCAGCTACAGGGAAAAACATACTGCAGGATGACAAACAACATCTCTTATGGAATATATCCACATTCTTCTACAGTGGAGTTACTGCATCACTGGACGAGAAAAGAGCTACAGAAGTCATCTACCTAAGCTTCTGGAAAACCTTTGATACAGTCCCTCACAAAGTTCTTGACACTCAGTTGAAAATATGGGTTTGGTGGATGGCTTATTAGATGGATAAGGAACTGGCTAGATAACCTCATCAATCTAAAAAGGGTCAACAACTCAATGTCCCCATGGAAACCATTAACTAATGGTGTCCCTCAAGGGTCTACAATGGGACCAATGCTATTCAGTATCTTCAATGACAGAGAGTGGGATTGAATGCACCCTCAAGTAGCTGAGTTGATTCACTTGAGGGGCAGGATGCTAACCAGAGGGACCTGGACAAGCTCAAGACATAGGATTACATAAATCATATTAGATTCAACAAGGCCAAGTGCAAGGTCTTGCGACTGGGGTCAAGGCAACCCCCAGTAGCAATACAGGAAAATAAAGTCAATAATTTTCTGGGCTGCATCAAATGAAGAGGCATCACCAGCAGGGAGAGAGAGGGGATTTTCCCCTCTGCTGCTGTCATGATATCCAACCTGGTGTACTTCAGACTGCTCTGGAGAGCCCAATAAAGACATGGATCTGTTGGAGCAGATCCAGATGAGGGCAAAAACCAAAAAAATGTCAGAGCATTCTGGAACACCTTTCAGGTGAATAAAGGCTGAAAGCTGATTTTTTTCAGCTTGGAGAAGAAAAGGCTGCAGGGACACCTTATGGGAGACTTTCAGTATATAAAGTGGGACTATAAGGAAGGTAGAAACTTTTTACCAGGGCCTGTAGTAACAGAACAAGGGGCAATGACTTTAAACTGAAAAGGGTACATTTAGATTGGACATGAGAAAGAAACTTTCTACAATAAGGGCACTGACTCACTGGAGCTGATTGCCCAGACAAGTTATGGGTGTACCACCATTTGAAGTGCTCAAGGTCAGGTCAGACAGGGCTTTGCACAACTCATACAGTGAGAGATGACCCTGCCTATGGTAGGGGTAGTGGACTAGACCTCTTTCAATCCAAACTATTCTATAATTGGTGAAAAGACTGATATATGAGCTACTTAATATGGATTGCTTAGTACCTTATTTACTAACTTTGTTTCAACAGCAGCAGCTGTGTTTCCTCTTCATTACTTTTGGATGTCCCTTTTTCCTTGCCAATACCACCACTACACTAACTAATCACAAAGCACTTTCACAGTCCCTGCAAGACACTTCCTTCTGATCTATTTAACCCTAAACTTCTACCACAGCAGCAATCTGCAGAACTGATCTCCAAGTTTGCTTTCTTTTGCTGATAACACAAAACTGAGAGGAGTGGCTGATACACCATATGCCTGTACTATCATTTACAGGGACCTCAAGAGGCTGGAAAAATGGGCTGATAGGAAACTCATTAAGATCAATGAGAGGAATTGCAAAGTCCTGCACCTGGGAAGGAATAGTCTCATGCATCAATATTTGCTGAGGGCCACTGTGCTGGAAGGCAGCTACATAGAAAAGGACACGGGAGTCCTGGAAAACAGACTTCAACATGAACCAGAAATATGCCCTTGTGGCAAAGCAGGTGAATGGCATCCTGGGCTGCATTAGACAAAATATTGCTAGCAGGTCAAGGGAGGTGATGCTTCCACTCTACTCATCACTGTTGAAGCTGTACTTGGAATCCAGTTTTGGGCTTCCCAGTACAAGAGAGACACGAATATACTGGAGAGATTTAAAGAAGGGACAGAAAGATGATTAAAGGTCTGGAGCATCTCTCTTATTAGGACAGGCTAAGGGAACTGGGATTGTTAGCCTAGTGAAGGCTCAGGAGGGATCTTATCAAGGTAAACAAATAACTGAAGGGAGGGTACAAGAAGACAGATCCAGGCTCTTCACAGTTCCCAATAACAGCGCAAGAGGCAAAGAGAACAAATTGAAACACAGAAGGCCTCCTGAATATAAGAAAACACTTAGTTTTACTGTGATGGTGACCAAGCATTCTCACAGGTTTTTCAAGGAGGTTACAGAGTCTCCACCCTTGGAGACACTCAAAAAACACACAGACACGATCCTGCACAACTGGCTCTAAGTGATCCTGCTTGATCAGGGGAAGTGGACCAGATGACCTTCAGGTGTCCCATCTAACCTCAGGCATTCTGTGTTTCTTCAATTCTTATTGCTTTCCGTTTCCTCCTGGTTTAAACATATTTTAGAAAAAAAAAAATGAGTCAGCTACTACTATCTGTGCTTAATTTTCTACCTAATTCATTTGAAACATCTGTGTTTATTTTGGTTCATGTGGTTTTCTTACTTCCTCTTCTTTTAAATGTGCAGATTTTATTCTGACAGATAGGAAGCTACATTATACCACAGTAAAAAAAACTTTAAAATGCCCACCATTGCATCTCCAGCTAGCAATCCAAGAACAGAGCCTTTATAGTTCAATAGAAGTTATCTGAAAACTATCCATTATGAAAATAAGCAACAGTGTCTTGTGTGCAGGAAGAGATGTCCCTTCAGAACAAAGAAATAGTGTCTTCATCAAACCTCTTTCACCTATAAACCATGCAAAAATGCAATTGTACTACAGAGATTTAAGTCCACAGAAGGACAGTTTTGGCAAAAGCTATCCAAAGCCACACATTTCACACATAAAATTTGTGTGGCAATGCCATGATAAAAGATGCAAATGTGTCATGGGAAAAATCCTGTTCCTTTTTCATGCTGTATTACAGAAGTTGCATAGGCTAGTATCTTTACGTCTTAACAGTTATTTTCCACTTCCACAAACAAACAAACAAAAAACCACCACCAACAACAAAAAAATCAAACTTTTTACTAAATAGAGACTTGATGTCAGAAAATAAATGTGAAATTCAGAGAGATGATGAAAAAGTCGTCTTCAGTTTGTCCTTTGTTATTGTTTTCTACTATGGGAATCTGCTTTAAGTTAATGTTAAATTTTTGAACAGAAGGCTCTTTTCCACAGCTCCTATTTCTATTTGTTCAAACAACACTACTGCACACCAACTTTTTTTTCAGCACTAAGAGGTCATATAAATTGCCTTACATAAGTCAGAAAACTGGTACCTCCTCATCCACACATACATATTCCTGAAGCAGTCCTTTTCTCACAAATTAACTTCATCTCTAAGGTAACTGAAATAAGGCTAAGAAGCTGTATTTCACTGCTTTGCTCATACAGCAATTATAAGCACACTAATAAACTTGGCCCCTCTACCACCTTTATCTATTTAAAAAAAATAATACTGAATGTTACTAAAANAGTTGATGCAAAGCTTGAGTGCTTTAGAAATATGCAAATGATAATTTTCTTTCACGTGAAATGGTGTGTAGAAGCAAGCAAACGTCCCTATTTCTGTAGAGATTTCTCTCAGTTACATTCTGTTGGTTAGATATCTGAATGAATTAAGATTTTGGTTGTTGAGCTTGTGGCTGAAACTAGTAGAGAAAGTGTTAAAAAAAAACCAACCACCACAAACAAACACACCAAAAAAACCAAAATTAACCCAAAACAAATAAAATGCCAAGACCTTCATCACACATGAAGTTTATGGTTCTCAATTACAGTCTCTAATTTCTTTATCTTTAACTCCTTTTTCAACTTGGTCCCTTGATTTCTCCCTCCTTAAAATTCATTTTCAATCTTCTTTTCAATAGGATCCTTTAAAAAATCAAGCCTCGTATCCTCTTTATTCTTCAGAAAACTCAAAACAGGAAAAACAATGCTGATTTCAACTGGGTCATGAAGATTGAAAAAATATCACTTCGTGCTCCAGTGCTCTCACTACACTTTTACACTGATGCACGCCTGTTTCACTGTAAAATGTATTTCTTCTACAGATTTACACTACACAGTTTTGCCGTAGAATACTAAGCCTGGCCAGCCTACAGTCTCATTTGTTTCTTTCTCCTTGCTTTAGGTATTAAGCTACACTCTTTAATCCTGAAAAAGTAAGAAAAGTTAATATAAACACTTACAAGCATAATTCCCCATACACTTGCTCTGTAAGGCTAAAAGTTCTTTTCTGTCTCAAAGAAATTAAAAACTAGTTACAGTCACGAAGCTGCCACATTAACTTCTGTGAAACAAATATAAGCATTTATTGATTGATGGTGTAGTTAAAAAGAAAAAAAGATGCCACAGAAAAATTGCAACACAGGAAAAGAATACAGATGGGGCCAGCAAGTACTGGTGTACACAGGTCATCTCCAGAAGGCCCACAGAAGGCAACTGATACAGCCAGTAACAGTGAAAATAGTTATACTGAAGCCTGCATCTACCAAGCAAAACTCTCAATCCTATTCTTCATTACAACCTTTTTTTGAGAGCTCTTTAAAATCCTCATATAAGGCATATAAATACTAAATATATTCTATAGCTTGTATTTTAGCATATGTTTTGTATTTCATGAGAATGTTGGCATTTTTTGTTAAATGAGGAAAATGAAGCGTCTCAACAAGTGAAAGGTTTCAGTTGCTATCAATTTGAACTACATAGATAGTACCCGCTTACCATCAAGTACAACACAGTCTGTTGAATCACAAGATCCCATTTTTAGATTTCAATATTGTAGTTAGCTTTACATACATAGAACTGAGAAACAAGTCCTCAATGCTTCCCAATGTAATGCAAACAGCTAATTCCCAAGGGTAGCTTATAAGCCATTGATTATAGGTCTGTGATAAGACATATAGACTGGAAGAAAGAACGTGGCACTATCTTTTTCTTAAGACTATGCTGAACAGCTACTCTAATCTTTGCTGTCTCACTTTCAATAGCTAGGTCTCTCTGCCCTTCCTTCTGGCATTTTGATGGAAAAGCCCAGGCACCAGCATTAGAAAGATAAAGAGATGCTACACTCCAGGGTTCTTCAAAAAGATCACTCTTATAAATAGGAATGACAGATGTGGGTGACCCCACCCAAATGATTTGTCACTGCACTAAGTGAATGTGCACATCAGTTGTTTATCCGCTAAAGTGATCAGCAATTAACTATTTAACAAAAGTTTAGTGATAATTGTTAAATGTCAAGATTTTTAACATCCCATTGACATACAGGAAATAATTATATAGTACTGCCAGTATGACTGGCACTTTCGCTTCATTAGATCTGCAGTAGCAGCCTTAGCTACATTGTGGAGCCTCTGTGGATCGTCCCACGCCAGCAGAGCTCTTCAGTGAGGACACAGGATATTGCCAGCAGATGGAATTCTTCCAGTTCAGCGACATCTTCTCCCCAAGGTGCATTAGCACTCCACTGGTGTAGCTGAATTCACATAAGGTCTTTTGCCAACAGAAGAGTTTTCTTCCCTCCTCCACTGCTTTTAGGCACTGTAAGTCAACCTAAAACTTTGTTGCTTGTACCAAGTACAGACCTATTGAAGCACGGTTAGTGCTTGTATCAGCAACTATGCTACCAACACATCAATCAGCCAATGAACTAAAGAATCCCTTTTGATAGAATAACCTTATATGTTATAAGGTTATACAGACACATATAATATTTTATATCTTTTATATACACAATGATTTGTTTTATATCTTAATATATCATTACTATATTGTTATACACTACATATACTGTTCGTTATATATTATGCATATTGGTCTGTATATATTAGAAATAGATAATTTATATTTTTATATAAAAGTATAAACAACCAATATAAGTTATTACATGTATAGCTTTATCATTGATAGCTATTTTTCTAAAAATACATATTTACAGGGCTGGCTTAAGAACAGTTCCTGTCTCAACTAGTTTATAGCAAAAAAAGGAAACAAACAAGTCAGGAGAGTAAGTTCTGAGGATCCTTTGCATTAATAGTTTGTTGGTTAAAAAAAAAATACTACTTTTTCCCCCCCTTAGATTAAATTATATTGGGAGCTTTTCCCCTTCGGTGAAATTCTGAAGAAACAAAAACTAACAGCAAAACAAAAACTAAAGTCACATTGGAGGAAAAAGACTGCAACAATGGAAGAACCAGAAAAGCCTCCATGAAGGACATATGTCACAGGGCAGGAGAGAGTGGATGGGTAGAGTCAAGAGTAAAAAGTAAAAAACAATTGTCCTTGTGCAGGAAAATATGTCTTACCAGACTCTAAAGGAAAGTAAAAAATTCAAAACCACAGTAGACTACCTTAAACCCTCTTGGTCCAAACAAAGGCTGTTTTTTGAAACCTGCTACATTCTTCTGATCACTGTCAGTGTAAGTCAGTTTGTGACCAAAGCTTTTATCTAGACAAATATTTATTTCTTTCTCTGAAGACTCTTAACTCTAAAATGAAGCTGTCAGGACATATTGCTTCTGGCTTGGAATTGCCAGAACTTTTCTTTTTTTTTTTTTTTTTTTCCTAAGGCAACTATAAATTCCTGCTATTACTCACCTTCTAACTCAAATTTATGAATTTTGCCTTTCTAGCTACTGTAACACACCACTACCATCCAACAACATGTTAAAAGCATGTTCCTGCTGCCCCAGCAGCCAAAACCAACTAGTTCAAGCATGCACTAATTTAGGAATGACTTAAAAGATACTACTCTAGGGAGTTTTATTACTGACATATGATTACCTTGAAGAGTACTTATTTTCCTTCCAGGCTCTTTCAGTCTCCAGAAATTTAAATCTTGTGGAACATGAAGATGGTAATGATAGAGTAGAAAGGTTTAATAATCATAGTACTTGTGCTCACCCATGTCTTTCCCCATCCCTCTGCACTTTCACACTCCCATTAGCTCCATCTTTGTCACAATCACCCAGTTACAGGTATTTTTGCCTGTGCAGTCCACACCAAAAACTCACTCTTTCTCCCATCAGCCCACTGACAGTTCATCTCAGTGCAAATGTTGACCTTAGTTCCTTTCAGAACTGTATGCTTCATTCTTTGCACCCCTCTCCTACCACAAGTAGTCCAACATACAGGTCTGCATCATTCAACATGTAAACTCCAACTAACCCTCTGTGTTCCTACTCATATTGTAAGACAATTCCATGGCCAAGTTATGCTTAATTTCACCTCATGTGCAGTGCCAGCTGAGTTCTCTTATCTGGGCCAACCAATTTATTCTTCCTATCCAACTCCTCCTTCCTCCAAACATACCATATCCCAGACTTCTCTCAAGAACATTGAAGGTCATACCACATTTTTATCTCAGCCTACTGATTTTTCACCTGCTTCAATTCTCCAACTTGTCTTACTAAGAATGAATGCAAAGCAGATATTTTTAAGAGAGAAGGTATACTCATCTCTTCAGTTTGTCTCCTTCTCCTTCCTTGCTAACTTAAGGAAAAAGTGAGTAATATTCACAAAAACTATCTTCAAACATGGAAAGCTATTCTGTCTGCATATGCTTCACATCAACAGAGGTGCTCTGAATTACCCTCAGGAGGAAGAAATCCTTTCCTCTGGAATTAAATAACCTGACCTTATATGTAAATGAATATATATATATATATACATACACATATGTTCCTCTGTCTGAACCACTTTCAAAAGCAAACCCTAACTTTCAAAACCATCCCTAACTCTAATTTTGTTTTTCCATTACCTTTTCCATACTGTCCTTATTAAAGCTCACTGAACATGCTCTCCATAAATCCTTGCCTTGAACTGTAGTCTTCCACCATTTTAACCCAACCTTAGTCTTTCCAATTCCACTTAAAATTTTCCTTCCAAACCAATCTGTTTAACAGAACAATTTGGAGCCAAGTTCACAAAAGGAAGGAATCACTTCTTCTAGGATATCATTCCCCTCTGCTTCTATCTACCTAACCCTTCCTGAACCACATTCTCCATTGAATTTTCTACTTGTTTGCTATTGCCACATATAAAGTTTTTTTTTTATCTTACCAGTCCCCCAACACCTCTGTCCTGTTGCAAAACAAATCAACTTACAGCTCCACACCAATCAACGTGTACATCCCACATCCCCAACTTCTGCTCAGTAATCTAGCAAGTGACACTAAGTCGTGGTTAGTACCTCACATGCTCATCTCATCAGAATCTACCTTTTCTCTGCATTCACAGTTGTAGCTGCATATCTTTAGCTAAACACATTTTTCCCCCCAATCACCTTCCTTTCACTCTTTTCTTCAAAGCTGTTTAGATTCATAAATTTGTAACAATAAACCTGGTCTCACCTTTGACTTGTAACTTCGATATCAGATCTAGATGAAAGAGGCACCTAAAGATCTTTAAGGACTTTTTTGGACAAGATCCAAGATGCAGCATTTTCTGTCCACCCATACATGAAATCCAGTATGGTAAGGGAGCTCTGGCTTGCAGCTCAATCACATTTGACTTTTGGACTCATTTGAGTGCCATCCTGAACAATCAAATATATCTTCTTCTCTAGGAAATTACTGTCTTGTTTAGACACTATCCTTCTCTATATTGCTGTTCCAAGGTCCTCTACTTCCCCATCAGTCCAGAGTGCAGGGAGTGCATATGGAGGAGGAAGCTGAGGGTGTAAGGTTAATGTGTCAGGCAGAAAACAAGTTTGGTTAACACTATCTATTCATTCACATTTTACACACCTTCTCCCATATTTTCTGCTTTGAGTAGGACAAACCACCAATACACATAAACACCGCTTTCTTATTTTTCCTCAAACTTAGAGGCATTAGCAATATCAATCTGATCACTGTTTGAGGATTGGTATTCTGAGAATACTAACTGTCATAC
>VZRU01010135.1:269265-294998 GCA_013398155.1 Pedionomus torquatus | reverse complement strand
CCACCCTCACAGGAAAGAATTTCTTCCTAATATCTAATCTAAATCTCCCTTCTAGTTTAAAACCATTACCCCTTGGCCTATCACTACACTTCCTGACAAAGAGTCCCTCTCCTTCTCTCCTGTATCTCCCTTCAGATCCTGGAAGGCTGCTCTAAGATCTCTCCGGAGCCTTCTCTTCTCCAGGCTGAACAGCCCCAGCTCCCTCAGCCTGTCCCCGTAGAAGAGGTGCTCCATCCCTCTAATCATCTTTGTGGCCCTCCACTGGATTGGTTCCAACAAGTCCATGTTCTTTCTATGTTGAGGACTCCAGAGCTGGACACAGGACTCCAGGTGGGGTCTCATGAGTGCAGAGTAGAGGGGGAAAATCACCTCCCATGACCTGCTGGTCATGCTTTTTTTCATGCATCCCAGGATACTTCAGCATGTGAAAATGTTGGGTTGTCAGTTGAACATACAGAAAGGGAGATAATAAAACAGAAAAGGATTACAGTTAGAGAGATACTTCCTTTATATATAAAGTATAACATGCAGATACCTGTGGACAGTTGCATATGCGGATATTTTGTGTTGTTTTTCTTTTTCTCCCTCTAAAGAAAAAGTTAAGAAAAGATTCTGGGACTTTAAGGAGAATAAAAAAACCTCTAAACATCAAGATAACACTGTTATTTTGTATGTATTTTCTAGACTATTCTGTGGAACAGCAAGATAGAGATAGTTTTTATTCCCTTAATATTAAATGTCTCAAGAGGAGGAGCAGTTCAAAGATTAGAGCATCTTTGAGCATGAGTATTATAATAATACATTTATAAAAAAGAGAAATAGGATTCGAAACAGCCATAAATATTTATGACTGTATAATTAAATGCCTGCAATTGCTTCATTACAAATATCTCCTATGCTTTTCTGGATGTAATGGAATAGAGCCACTTGAATTTGCTTTCTCTACCGTGCTGGGAGTTTGTGCCTGACAAACAGTGTAGTCTGTTGATTCTCTGTCCGTAACTGTAATTCTCCCAAAGTTTGTGGAGAACCAACTCAGTTCCATGATTTGTTTTTTGGTTAGTGTGAAGTTAACGAGCTGAGCCTTAACTTCATGTTCGAATTGTGAGTGGCTTTTCTTCTGTAGTTTAATTAGCTAGCCTGTATGCCTAACAGCTGTATTCCAAGGCCCAGTATTATGAGTTAATGTGTAACCTCATCAGATCTGAAGCTTCTATCCTTCCTTCTGACTTGCAGACCAAGAATTTATTTAGACATTGGTTAAGCTACCCGTTTCTTCCTAAAGCCTTCCTGATGAGTAGAGGCTGCCGTTAATACTGACAAGTAGCTTAAAGCAAGGGCAGAGCTGCCTGTGTAGCTGGAGCATTGTGACAAATAGGGTGTCATAAGCCCAGTGCTCCTACCCAGTTGAAATAATTCCCAGGAAATGGCAAAATGACCTGCTTGCACCATTCTTCTCTTATTGATGTATATAAATATATAAATGTGTATATAAAATTCCAACATAAGTTTAGTTTGAAATTACAAATGGTGATAAAGTATTTGGCCACACAGCTTCCTATGATATCCATGGACTAGTCATATATTTTCCATTTCCAAAAGTGGGTTCCTATAATTCTTAGCCTAGCCAATGGACTGGTTCCTAAAACGCTGTCTTGACATTAAAAGATCCTGAGTACCTTCAGTTGTTAATGTAAATGTAGTTGTCTGACTACAGGACTCCTAACCTGAAAATGTCAGTTATGTCAATCTCCCCATCTGTAAAACAGAAATATTAATTAGGTTAAGATTAATACATTTGAAAGAGACTTGTGATACTTGAGTAATCTCATGGAAATATAATTATTATAAAAGTTGTCATGCTTTAAAACCCTTTTTGTAGCCTTAGAAAAGCAAGTGTTCCTGTCAAACAATATTTTTTCCCTGATGTGTTTATTTGTACTTTTGGCTAAGAAAAAAAGAAATAACAGACCTCTGACTTTGTAAAATAGAATATTGTTTATGTGAATTACAGGTGGCAGACTTTGCTCATTTCTGTTAGGGTTGATAAAAATCTTAGTTTGAGATTAAATTAAGGAGAGAGATTTTTCCGGGACAGAAAGCATGAAGGTAGAATGCAGTGCAACAATTCACGTTGTGCCAATGAAAGCGTGTGCCTTAGAGGTTTAGTAGCAGAATATAGTACCTTTTAATTAGAGGCTACTGCTTTGAATCCAGCTCAGGATAATTTAGTCATTTGGTATAATTTGGTTTAGAGGCAAAGTAAGTCTCAGGTCAGTGTAACTGTACTTTTAATTACCTATCATCACAATTTTGTTGTTTTCCTTAACCAACAACAATTTTCTTAACTTCTCTAAGTAGATATTAAAATACTAATATGAAAAACATCTTTCTAGCTAATAGTAGGGTAGAGAAAAACAGAACATTTAATGGAATTTGGTAGCCTTCTCATCCAGGTAGCTGGTATCATTAATATAGGATTAATGCAGGGGATTTCTTCCTGCAAGAACTCAGTTATTTTGATCTTCTGAAGCAAACTTTGAACTCTGTGAATTCTTATGCCATGTGAATAGTCTTCTGGAAATGCATGGCATCACTGCTAGGTATAAACAAAGAGTGGTGAATGCTTTAGTGGGTCAGATTTCATAAAAGGAAGCCCTTTATGAGGAAAGGCTTTATTAGATCAGACGCAAGGAGAGAGCAGGGTGTAGCAATCATCCCCATATTTTTTTTTTCCACTTGGTCAGGGGATAACTGATAACCTTCTAATTCTGAGATAGCCCAATCCTTCTTGAGCTCTTCTAGCTGTCTTTTTTAAAAAATCTTCTACAACTTGATGGACCTTTTATCTTCTCCTACATTCTCTAGTGCCAAATTATAGCAAACACTGATTTTCTTTTTAAGCATCTAAGATTTGAACAATGTTTAGACCTTGTTTTCTCCTTTCTGTCTTTAATTTTATTTGTCTTACGGAGAGCAGAGAAGTATGGCACTATGAAGCACTCTGATTTGCACAGAATACCCAGTTTTATTAAGGGCCATTCTATCTAACACTGTTTTTTACTTGTATTATCCCAGAGAATCACAATCTGGAAGGGACAGGGATGTATTTCCATTGGGGCTAATTTTAAGATAAAACCCACACAAATTCTAGTACACTCAGTGATTTGCACAATGTTTTGAGTCGGGTTGGAAATATGGCTTGCATGTTACTGGTTTTGAATACATACATCTAGCACTCTATTGACTTATATATGTGCTGTGGTCTGTATGGGGTCTGAATTTCAGGATGCTTACTGGAATCTTGACTTAGTGTTAACTTTGGGGTTCAGGTAGCTCTGATCTAGAAATATTGCTAAATGGAATATGGGTTTTGTGCTTCTTCTCCAGTCCAGATGAGAACATGGAACAGGCTGCCCAGGGAAGTTGTTGAATCACCATCCCTGGAAGTATTTAAAAGACAAGTAGACGTGGTACATGGTTTAGTGGTGGTTTTGTCAGTGTCTAGTTACTGGCTCGACTCTATGAACTTAAAGGTCACTTCCAATTAGATGTTTCTATGATTGAGAAGCTTTCCATTTTTATTTTCAGATCAGCTTTTTGTGGTTGACTCATTCCCTATTAGCAGTTTTCCCATCATATCATATCATATCATATCATATCATATCATATCATATCATATCATATCATATCATATCATAATCATATCCAGTTACTTTTTTGTAATATAAAATGTAATAGTACATAATAGAGTCTTCTAACATGAACTGAAAGTTAAGGAGGGCACATTAACTGTCAACATGTTGTCACATAAGTGCTTTGTGATGTGACTACAAAATATAATTGCACAGATTGCCTCTCCCTTTCTGTGTTTTTTTCCTGCACCTACAATATGAGACATTGGTCCTCTTCTCCCTGCCAAAATAAGCGATCATCCCCATTTTTTTTCTCCACAGAATAGGATGCAGAAAGTAATTATTTTTTTTTCAGTTGTGAGATGAGATGAGAAAATCAGAAGCAAAGAGATGTCAAATGGAGCGGCTTTCAAGAGTCTCTTTGTAGTTCTTTCAGTGTTCTGGAGAATTGCAACATTCGTCTTACTAAAAAGAACATCTAAGCCCTTTGTATCACCTATGCATTGCTTTTCCTTTTCTTCTCAATCTGACAGAAAAGTACCTTAAGCCATGCCGACAGCAGTAGCATGAACTTGCTGATTTGAATTAACGAGGGCCAAGGTATGTGTAGTACAGAGCTCCCAAAGTAGCTGCCTCTGGTAGGGTCCTTATTCTGGTGCAGCAGCGTGAAGCCTAATGTGGGTACGTTTCTGCTACTTCCTGACAGATGAAGCTAGTTTTTGCTGAGCTCCAAGTGCATCTTGTAGCTAACCACAAGCATCACTGTTAAAGCCAACAGGGGTTATTTTGGTTGACGTTTTAAAAACATGTAACTGCCTACATGAATCTCTCCAGTAAACACTGTAGTGAAAAATGCTAGGTTCTAGCTGATCTGCAGGCTTGGAACAAGAGTTTTAGCAAATATATTTTCAGTTTCTCTCAGTTTTCTATTGTTTCACTTGCATAAGCAGGGAGAGGAGAATCAAGTGTGCCTTTGGGAAACAAACCAGTCTACATTGTAAACTTGCTTCCAGAAATGTAGCAGCCTGCTTCTGGAAAAGGCAATTGTGTTGATTCCATTTGAGTTTTTAAGCTTGCAGAGGAACACACCAAGTTCTTTCATGACCCATTAGCATCATTAAGAATGGATGAACCTGACCTCACACGACTGGGGACCTGGAAAAAAATATCCCAGTAATATTTCTCCAATTATATTCCATTGGTTTCCTAAAGTCACAGGGCATAACCCTCAACAGTTTTGTTTTTTGAAATGTAAATATTTTTATTTATGAAATCACCTCTCAGGAGGCGATTCTCCCCCTCTACTCTGCACTTGTGAGACCCCACCTGGAGTCCTGTGTCCAGCTCTGGAGTGCTCAACAGAGAAAGGACATAGAACTGTTGGAACGGGTCCAGTGGAGGGCCACAAAGGTGATTAGAGGGATGGAGCACCTCTGCTATGAGGACAGGCTGAGGGAGCTGGGGCTGTTCAGCCTGGAAAAGAGAAGGCTCCTGGGAGATCTTAGAGCAGCCTTCCAGTATCTGAAGGGAGCTACAGGAGAGAAGGAGAGGGACTCTGTCAGGAAGCATAGGTGTAGGGCTGGGGCTTATTGTTTTAAAATGGAAGAGGGGAGATTTAAATTAGATATTAGGAAGAAATTCTTTCCTGTGAGGGTGGTAAGACACTGGAACAGGTTGTCCAGAGAAGCTGTGGATGCCCCATCCCTGGGAGTGTTGAAGGCCAGGCTGGATGGGGCTTTGAGCAACCTGGTCTAGTGGGAGGCGTCCTTGCCCGTGGCGGGGGGGTTGGAACTCAATGATCTGTAAGGTCCCTTCCAACTCTAACCATTCTATGATTCTATGATTTTTCAACAGCTGCAGCTTAATATGAATAAACAGTGTATGCACGTGAACTACAGTGAACGTGCATCAAATTACCTGCCTCATATGTGCTGTCACCATGCCATAATCCCGAGAGCTGTATTAGTTCTTAAATCCTATTTAGAAAAATAGCTATATGATTCTCTTGCACTTACACCTGTCTTCTGAAAAGATAAATCTCAGATTTAGAGAAGAAATGTTTTATGTTTATTCTGGTTCAGCTTTTATGAAATGCTATCTCAGCAAAATAAGTAATTGAATTTCAAAGGGTAGAGCAAAGGGACAAAGCAGATCTGACAAGAAAGACGAGTTCTACCTGTCTTGTCTCTCAGTCTGTATACTAAATTCCTTTTTCCCTGTGTCCTTTAAATGAAAGCTGGAGAAATGAGTGAAAAATTTGTTGACTAACCTTGCAGTAAAATCCTGTGGTGCTGTTGTTCTTCACATCAGCAGGCAAGTATACAGAAAAAGCAGGGATTGTTATCCTAAGGTTTGGGTAGAAATAGCCCCAGGCCTGTAGATGCCAAGTTAGAACTTTCAGAAGTTTTTAAACTCCTTGTAATCTAAACCCCTTGAATTTAGATTACGCAGCTCCGCAGAAGCTGTAGAAACCCCACCGGATGCCTTGCTCGAGCAGTTATGGTGCTGTCCTTGGGAACTCTGAGTCCTTAAGCCAGCACTTGAACTGATGTGGACTGGAAGGAAATACTTGTCTGGATAATGACAAATAGCGAACATCTATAAAAGTGACATGGCCTTTGTGGGCAGTTTGAGTAGTGAAAGAGGTACTTTTGGAGTCTGAATTGTTTCTTGTGAATCAGTCTCCCAGCTCTTTGAGTAAGTGATCTCATATATCAGTGTTTGGGGCCTCTGCAAGTGAAAGAAAACAGTCTGGCTCTGTGAGGAGACCTCACTTCCATTCGGGTGCTGTTAACTTTACCACCAGCAGGCATCTTCCTCTCCTTGGAAAATAGACTAATGGGCACTGCTTGACATTCTGTTCCCCTTTACATCTCTTAGTTTGAGTCAGGCTACCCACATGCAGCAGTGTCGGTTGCAGCCCTTATTTGAAGAATTGCATCAAGGAAATTACATTTTTTACCATCTTTTTGTTGCTGTTGTTGTTTTGGTTTTTTTTTTTAGTAATCCCAGCTATAGCAGGAGTCTATTTTGTTCTTGGTTTTTGGTCTGATAGAATCATAGAATGGTTAGAGTTGGAAGGGACCTTACAGATCATTGAGTTCCAACCCCCCTGCCATGGGCAGGGACACCTCCCACTAGACCAGGTTGCTCAAAGCCCCATCCAGCCTGGCCTTCAACACTCCCAGGGATGGGGCATCCACAGCTTCTCTGGACAACCTGTTCCAGTGTCTTACCACCCTCACAGGAAAGAATTTCTTCCTAATAGCTAATCTAAATCTCCTCTCTTCCAGTTTAAAACCGTTACCCCTTGTCCCGTCACTACACTTCCCAACAGAGTCCCTCTCCAGCTCTCCTGTAGCTCCCTTCAGATACTGGAAGGCTGCTCTAAGGCCTCCCTGGAGTCTCCTCTTCTCCAGGCTGAACAGCCCCAGCTCTCTCAGCCTGTTAAGGAAATTTTCTTATAAGGAAATTTCACCGACTAATTGGGATCCTGGGGGTGGGAATGTTTAAAGTAACTTCTGATATAAGCGATAGAACTTCTGATATAACACTAATATTAGTGTGATGTTGATGAGGTCTCCTGAAGCAATCACTCTGCACTGCCATTGTTAAACCATGGGGTTATCTTGGTTTTGCAAAGACGAACAGTCAGAAGTCAAGGGCTGTTCAAAGATTGTGGTGATAGACCCATAGTGTTCATGTGCTCGAGGGGAGTAAGGATTTATATAGATAACAATGAGTAGATGGATACTTATACTCCCGAATTTGAGCAGGTGATTACAAATATGTAAAACCTGCATCAATTATTCAAGTAATCTGCTCAGTCTAGTCATCAGCAGATGTCTGAGTGGTTTGGGCAGATAGGGCTTATAGTAGATTGAAGCAGGTCAATATGTCCCTTATGTGTAATAATCTTGTCTGTGTATTAACTTGAATGGAAAACATAAAGCGTGGTTTCTTTCGGTGGGACTTTGGCTTTGTAGTTGGAGAATGTGTTTATGAAGTGCTCTGCTGAATCAGGGCCAATGCAAAATATTTCTAAGGATTAAGCAGCAAATTTCAGACAATAAAAACAGTTCTGTTCATTTGAATCTTTTCATATCCTGTTATTATGCTTTTATATTTTGTGTTGCGCCTAAATGGTAACAGTAGTGAAAGTCTGAGAAATTAAGGGGTTAACTTCTCAAAGGAGAATACAGGAAAATTCATTAAGCTTATTGTGGAGTGTAATTTGTCTGGAGAATTATACGCTTTTCCCTTGGTCTGTTCAGAATTTGTGATCTGTGGGATGCTGAATCCCAGATGAACGGTGAAATGTATTAGATGAGGGAGTAGGTTCCCAAAGAAGGGAGGAGAAGCTTTGTCCACTGGGATATTTACAGCTGCCTAGTGAAAGTGCTGGGGAACTAAGCTTATTATTGTTCCAAAGGTGTGGATTATTCTGTAATTCAGACACGATGAAGTAATGTTGAACCTTGCATGAGGGGTTCATAGAAAGGGATGATAATCTCGAACTTCTTCAATTTGATTGAAAAGATACTGTTTATTTTGTTGAGATAATTATAAAAGACTTCCCGTTGTTCTTTTAAGGCCAGGGAAGCAGACGCTGCTCACGGAAGAATGGACTTTGTTGAGGCAATCTATTTTCCTTTTCAATCAGGGTGTTTGACAGCATTGAGAATGAAATCAATAAATGAGATCTCATGTGTGAGGTGTTTGCGTGTTTTATCAGACGCGCTGCCTGGGAGAAGCCTGGCCGTGTTCATATCACCAGCCAAGGAATGGGAATGCTCTAGCACTGGTTGCTGGGAAGAAAATACTCGGAGTGAAATATTGGTTTCCAAATTTGAGGCATTTGAAGGACAATTCTTCTAGATTCTTTTGGGTCTTATTCTGTAAAGTATTTTCATGAGGGTTCAAAAAGCATGCTGGTCTTTCCCTACTAATTTGTAAGTGAGGATGCAAAAGTTTTAGGGTGATACAGATGTTGAGCTCAAGATAGAACTAAACCGGATTGTGATGCTTGNTTATTTGAAGAATTGCATCAAGGAAATTACATTTTTTACCATCTTTTTGTTGCTGTTGTTGTTTTGGTTTTTTTTTTTAGTAATCCCAGCTATAGCAGGAGTCTATTTTGTTCTTGGTTTTTGGTCTGATAGAATCATAGAATGGTTAGAGTTGGAAGGGACCTTACAGATCATTGAGTTCCAACCCCCCTGCCATGGGCAGGAACACCTCCCACTAGACCAGGTTGCTCAAAGCCCCATCCAGCCTGGCCTTCAACACTCCCAGGGATGGGGCATCCACAGCTTCTCTGGACAACCTGTTCCAGTGTCTTACCACCCTCACAGGAAAGAATTTCTTCCTAATAGCTAATCTAAATCTCCTCTCTTCCAGTTTAAAACCGTTACCCCTTGTCCCGTCACTACACTTCCCAACAGAGTCCCTCTCCAGCTCTCCTGTAGCTCCCTTCAGATTCTGGAAGGCTGCTCTAAGGCCTCCCTGGAGTCTCCTCTTCTCCAGGCTGAACAGCCCCAGCTCTCTCAGCCTGTTAAGGAAATTTTCTTATAAGGAAATTTCACCGACTAATTGGGATCCTGGGGGTGGGAATGTTTAAAGTAACTTCTGATATAAGCGATAGAACTTCTGATATAACACTAATATTAGTGTGATGTTGATGAGGTCTCCTGAAGCAATCACTCTGCACTGCCATTGTTAAACCATGGGGTTATCTTGGTTTTGCAAAGACGAACAGTCAGAAGTCAAGGGCTGTTCAAAGATTGTGGTGATAGACCCATAGTGTTCATGTGCTCGAGGGGAGTAAGGATTTATATAGATAACAATGAGTAGATGGATACTTATACTCCCGAATTTGAGCAGGTGATTACAAATATGTAAAACCTGCATCAATTATTCAAGTAATCTGCTCAGTCTAGTCATCAGCAGATGTCTGAGTGGTTTGGGCAGATAGGGCTTATAGTAGATTGAAGCAGGTCAATATGTCCCTTATGTGTAATAATCTTGTCTGTGTATTAACTTGAATGGAAAACATAAAGCGTGGTTTCTTTCGGTGGGACTTTGGCTTTGTAGTTGGAGAATGTGTTTATGAAGTGCTCTGCTGAATCAGGGCCAATGCAAAATATTTCTAAGGATTAAGCAGCAAATTTCAGACAATAAAAACAGTTCTGTTCATTTGAATCTTTTCATATCCTGTTATTATGCTTTTATATTTTGTGTTGCGCCTAAATGGTAACAGTAGTGAAAGTCTGAGAAATTAAGGGGTTAACTTCTCAAAGGAGAATACAGGAAAATTCATTAAGCTTATTGTGGAGTGTAATTTGTCTGGAGAATTATACGCTTTTCCCTTGGTCTGTTCAGAATTTGTGATCTGTGGGATGCTGAATCCCAGATGAACGGTGAAATGTATTAGATGAGGGAGTAGGTTCCCAAAGAAGGGAGGAGAAGCTTTGTCCACTGGGATATTTACAGCTGCCTAGTGAAAGTGCTGGGGAACTAAGCTTATTATTGTTCCAAAGGTGTGGATTATTCTGTAATTCAGACACGATGAAGTAATGTTGAACCTTGCATGAGGGGTTCATAGAAAGGGATGATAATCTCGAACTTCTTCAATTTGATTGAAAAGATACTGTTTATTTTGTTGAGATAATTATAAAAGACTTCCCGTTGTTCTTTTAAGGCCAGGGAAGCAGACGCTGCTCACTGAAGAATGGACTTTGTTGAGGCAATCTATTTTCCTTTTCAATCAGGGTGTTTGACAGCATTGAGAATGAAATCAATAAATGAGATCTCATGTGTGAGGTGTTTGCGTGTTTTATCAGACGCGCTGCCTGGGAGAAGCCTGGCCGTGTTCATATCACCAGCCAAGGAATGGGAATGCTCTAGCACTGGTTGCTGGGAAGAAAATACTCGGAGTGAAATATTGGTTTCCAAATTTGAGGCATTTGAAGGACAATTCTTCTAGATTCTTTTGGGTCTTATTCTGTAAAGTATTTTCATGAGGGTTCAAAAAGCATGCTGGTCTTTCCCTACTAATTTGTAAGTGAGGATGCAAAAGTTTTAGGGTGATACAGATGTTGAGCTCAAGATAGAACTAAACCGGATTGTGATGCTTGATGAAAGCATCTAGCCTTTATAGCAAGAAATAAACTAGAAAAATAGAAATTAAGGTGGGTTTTTTTGTCTGTCCTACTTTCTAATCACCTTTGATGCTTTGACTTTCCAGTTTTTGTTACTTGGTATAGTGTATTAATATTGTGCAACAGCATTTTCTTACCCCATCCAGCCATGACTCTGCTCTCTGCAAAGCCCAAAGGAATAATTTCTAGCTGGATTAGTTCGTCCTTTGTCTTGATGGATTTTCCCAAACAAGCCCTGTGGGGAAGGGATTGTCAAATGCCCAAATACCAAGTGAGAATTAGCAGGCCAGAAAATAATTCAGGTAAAGGAGTTTATAAACAGTCTACAGGATTAAATATTGTTCACCATCTGAGTAACTCAATGAGTCCTTACAGTGCCAAACTGCAAGATTAATTTGAAGTGGACTTCCAGAAAGCTCACAAGGTTATTATCTCTATTGGTACTTTATTTGCTCTCTTGCTTTTCTGTGAGAACATGTGGGTCTTCCTCTTTACCTCTTGGCATGCCAGGCCTGCTCAAAAGTATTCTCTGCTGTACTCAGCCCTGGCTGCTTGGAACAACACCACATGGGGAAGAGCACTCACCTTTGAAGATGGACTGTTTTTTCCTGTCTCAGCCTCCTTAGTCCAAATAAACCAAAGCAGCATAACTGCTTTAGGAAGATGTATGACTTCTTGTGGCACCTAGTAGTCGGTCTGCAGTCGATCTATCTGCTAGAAGCACTCAATGTGAGAGAGTAGTAAAGTCTAGTTCCTGGGCATGAAAGTTCTATAAAGGTGCTTAGTGGGATTTCAGTTGAGGTGAATAATTCTGTCAATCAGAAACAAAGAACTGTCTGATGAAAAGCAGTTAACTAGCCCCCAAAAAGATATTTTTTATGGCAGAATGTATTGAAGACATCTGCTGAGCGGGACAGTGCCAGCCCCCAGGCCATATGCTTCGTGTCCCTGGCATATGCACAACTAAGCACATGAGCACGGAACATATTGGGAGAGGTATGGCTGCCTCTCCTCCATCTCCTCCCACTCCTCAGAGAAAGAGAGTGGAACAAACTTTTGCTGCATAAGAAAACTGTAGTAAAAATTCACCAACCCTTAGGCAAGGACCTAATCAAAAGAGAGAGTCAGACATCTCTGGGTCCGTTCAGCTCTGCCCATCAGTGATGTCCTTGTTAACGAACTACAGCTCAGAAACCTTTGGTTTCTGTTTGTGTCGGGCAGGGTTGGGGTTGCAGAGTTCTCTCTCAGCTTTCTGTATGCCACTTCAAAACCAGGAGATGGGGAGTGTGCGTCAGGGATGTTTGGTATCTAAGATGAAATATTTCCTGAATCTCTGGAAAGTGATTTCATTTGGTTGTGTTTCTCACAGGTAGAAGTTCTAATTTTACGTTGTAAAATAATTGAGGGACTTCTAGATTTATGTATTTGCCCGCGTCTTACAGAAATAGTAAAAAGTAATTCCCAACATTCAAAGCATGAGTCAAGTTGAAAAACATTGAAGTAGAAGTTCTCCAAATTTTGCTTGCAGTTTCATTTGATTTTTTTTTTTTTTTTTAAATGAAGTGTGATTTCTTCCATGCACATTGTTGCTTAGACAATCTTATTGTATCTTTCCCCCGCCCTGTGCTTTCATGGTAAAGCTGACAAGAGTACCTTTTTGTTTAACTTAATTAAGCAAGCTGTGGAGGAGGGGAAGTGAATGCCAAAAGCCATTAGGATTAAAAGGAGTAAGATGGCATTTTTAAGGTATATATATTAGGAACAATACCCTGCCAGCTGATTGATGTAAATTGGGTCAATTGAGTTATCTGTTGCTAAACTGAAAGTGGAATTATGGTGATGCAGGACAGGTAGAAATATCCAGCAGCTGTTTCTGCTCAGTTTAACCCTCCTGTGGTATCATGGATAGTACACATTTATTCATAATAGTCAAAGTGGAATGTGGGGAGCAGGAATTAAAAGTATTTTGTGACCAGCAGTTCTGAAATGCTAATAAATAAATAAAAAGTAAACCTAGCATTTGAATTCTCTGAGCCATTAATTCAATATTAGAGTGTTGGAGACTGGGGAAGCTCAGTGACAGTGCAGGAGTGCCATCATAATACTGATAGTTAACAGTATTGTAAGGGACGATCCAACACCCGAGAGAAAAGCTACTTTTGCATGTCTTGGCAACAGAACAGAACAGTTTGGACGCCATCAACAAAAGGTTAGAGACGAAGATCGTATTATTGTCAGTCAAGATGGTTTTATGGAAGTGTGTCCTGTCAAACAAAACTGTCATCACTTGACAAGATCACAGATCTGGCTGATAAAGAGAGCAGAATGAATATACTGTGCTTGAATTTCTTAAAAGCATTTGTCTTATCACTCTAACATCTTGATTGTGGGGGGAACCAATGAAACTTGGCTCTAAGAGGTTATATATTAGATGGTTAAAATCTGGCTTTGTGGCAGATCTAAAAAAGTTGTTGTTGGGAGGAAAGCAGCGTGTCTGTTTCTTATAAGGTCTCTCAGGAATCTGTTTGCTTTTATATTATTCAGCATTTTAGCAGTGTTCTGAAATATTATTTAAATTACTTACTAGCAAATAACATTGCAATTATACTATTGTGTTGTTACAGAGTAATCTGAATTATCTAAATCATCACAAGTGAACATTTTCTACAGATAAATATCACGTAGTATGCGTAGGAGTAGAGAATGCTGGCTGTATCTAAATAAACTTCCCAAGAAACTCCTGAAAAGGAATAACTTAGAGCTGGTTTTTACTAAAGTGATGTGCAAAAAGTTTTTGCTTTCACCACTGGGACTCTGAAAATGGGATTAGCAGGTAAATATAGAGACACAGCACTGGTAAGATTACTAGATACCTAGGTTTTGCTTTGGGCTTTCTATTCCAAGATAGACAGACATGGCAAAATTGGAAAAACTTAAGAGAAGAGCATAAAAGTGATCCTTCACTGGAAATGAGTTTGAGTGCATTGATGTATTCCACCTCTCAAGAGTCTGCAAGTTGACTTAATATATGCAGATAACTCTAGATGAAACCAAGATGCCCTAGTAGAGGGGATTCTCAGTCCTCTTTGCAATATCATAATGAAATCACAGAATCATGGAAGTGTCAGAGTTGGAAAGGACCTCTAGAGATCATCTAGTCCAACTTCCCTGCTGAAGCAGGATTGCCCAGAGCACATTATTCAGGATTGCATCGAGGTGAATCTTGAAGATCTCCCGAGAAGGGGCAGGTTTACTCTAAAAAAGATACAATATACGAGTGAAATAGTTTCAGACAGTTCTCTAGAGAATGTGATGGATTTTCCCTTATTTCTGGATTTTAACATTTTAATATCTTGCTAAAGAGCATACTTAAATATAGTTTCTAGAAAGCTATGTTAAAACAGGAAAAAAAAGTAATGCTAAATGAACTGTACAGGTGTAAAAATCTTTGGAGACCTGGGGAAGGATGCTGGTTTGGCTGAGTTTGTGGCCAATGCTTTGTCTTGTGGCAACAACTTAAATATCTCGAAGGAAGAGTACGAGGCAAAATGTAAAGCTGTATTTTAGAGGGAGGAAGGTGAAACTTCTTGAAGTAACAAGGGAAGTATCACTGAGCTGGGAGGAAAGAAAACAACCAAACTGGCTGGAGAAAAGGCTAAGAAGAAAAGAGATGTTGGAGAATGAGCCACTCCAAACATATGCTCCAGTCTTAGCATGTACA
This sequence comes from Pedionomus torquatus, assembly GCA_013398155.1. NCBI lineage: Eukaryota > Metazoa > Chordata > Aves > Charadriiformes > Pedionomidae > Pedionomus > Pedionomus torquatus. The sequence continues at coordinate 280,482 of VZRU01010135.1, read as the reverse complement.
TATTTTGTGCCTCTTAGTTACACCTTACTTATTAGTTACACCCAGCACTTTTCATTATGGTAAAGAATAAAATGCTTCGTGTGGGAGCAAGAACTCACTTTGATTGCCACCTGTGATCTATTGGTCATTTCAGTAACTTGCCTTTTAATTTGATGGACATGGGCCAGAGGAAATCCTGTTTTGCAGCAGATCATAAGAATTCAGGGCTGTTTTAATCTTCTCCATTCCTGGACTACAGAAATTATCTTTTGGAGATTTATGGATTTAAGTAGCACAGAAGCACTATATGTGAGAGCTAGCTTGATGCACAGACTTTCCACTGTAGTCACAGCAGCAGATGTATTTCTTGTCAATTCTTTCTTCTACAACTGAAATGAGAAGGAGGTAAGGTGTAAAAGATTGAGCAAAAGTTTTGCAGTCCAAGGCAACCTCTTGGATACCAGGAGGTATTTTGATTCCCTGTCAGCTCTGGTGGCCACAAATTAAAAAAAACCAAAAGAAGTGAAAATAAAAACTTCACCAGCTAATTAGAACTACATTTAGCCAGCAGAGCAAACGGTGCCACTGACTACAGGAAAGCTTGAACTGAAAGCATGGTTACACACACACCTGTGTGTGCATGCACACAACTTTTAAAAGATGTGAAAGAAGATGTTCTGGATCGGGGGGGTGAAGGGGACAAGCCTGCACCCCTTGAGGGAAGTTTTGTCAGTTTGTATATTTCATTTACCCGGGAGTAGCTCTTCCTTCAACTTGCTTTTTTTTCTAACACGGCTTTGTAGCAGTAAAGTTGAAAGACAAGCTAAAAATTGCATTCATATGCATTAAAGGCCTTTGAAGCAGAGGGTTTTTTTCGAAGTTAAACCGTGAAGACCATCATAAGAAAAGAAGAAAGCAATTTTCTTCTGCTGAACTCCTCTTCTCTACTAAGATTCTTTGTGCCTTTGTAACCAGGTACATGCTGATGCCAGCTGTTCTGGAGGGAACTGAAGTGTGCCAGACTTTCCCTCTAATTTGAACACGTGGAACATCTTCGTGTTTCAGCAAAGGCATGTCTGATAGGCAAAACAGTGCTTCTTAGGGAAAAGAATAAAGGAGATGGCTGGTTGCCTCAATCCTTCATCTAAAATATTTTCTGATAGGTGGAAGGCAATGGTGTAATCATCCTCTGGAGAAAACAGCTGCTGCTGAAAGCGCAGGATCTTTCATAGGTCTTTACCTGAAGATTATCTAGGCATATGGCCTAACTGCCATAGCAAGAGCTTTGCAAGCATTTCCCACTGCAGTTAGTTTTTTGGCTTGGTTTGCACGTGCACACAACATCACAGTGTCTTAGAAAATTTGGTTGGAAGGGCACTCTGAGCTTAAATATTACCCAGGATCCCATTGGCAGTAGGATCGTTGGTACCAATAGACCAGGTCAGCTGTGGTTTTGATGCAGCTTGGAGATTCCATCATCTTTTTGGACTACAACTGCCCCCTGGTGAAGAAGCTTTTACTCATCTGCTCTGTGAACTTCCCAAGGTACTAAAGGTTGTGGATTTTTTGTTCCTTGCTAAGTTTCTGAACTTAATAAAAGGAGCTACTGGCTGTCTCTTCTGCAGCAGGGGAACAAACATTTCCTCCCAGTGCACTGGCAGGGCTTCATCTTCTGAGAGGACTCTGTATGAGCATTAATGGGTAGTTTAAGCCTCTGTGGTCCATTCCTTTTGGTGGCAAGTCTTCTGGGAATGACAACAATGTGGCCACTTTACAGTGCTTAACAGTTCTGTAGTATCTGCAGGCATCAATTTGATACGAGGTTGCTATTAAAGGAAATGTCTGTAATGCTCTTGCCATAATCAGAGCCGTTGTGTCTCCACTGTTAATTTAGCTCACTTTGCGATAGACGTTCACTGAACTGGTTAAGATAACTTCAGACACTTAATCACTGTAGTGTTATTAAATAGTTGCATGCTAATGTGTTCAGATGACTTGTAAGTCTCATGTAATCAGAGGCCATTGAGCCATCAAAGCAGGTTAAAATTAAAAGGAAATTCTGTTTTGCTGTCAACCTATTTTATGTTAAAATAAATGAAGCATGTTTTAATCATGGTGGGGTGGTATGAAGTTATCAGCTCTGGGACTGATGCACTCTGTTTTGGCCACATTATAAAATGAGCCTAAGTATGTAAGTATGTTTTGAATGTCTGTTTCCTTTTTTTCTGTGGAGGGTAGTTAGCCTGAAAATCCAGTTATATCCAAATGACAGGAGCTGCAAATAGATAGCTAAGGTGGTATTTCCAAGCCTAGCTGTTCAAGATAAGTGGCTCTTGTCTGGGCAGAAAATAAGGCTGATTTTAAAATAAATTTCTTTTTAAATTTTGTTTACCTCCAGTAGCAATTTTTTATTTACTCTATGATATTTTCTGAGCATAAGCGCTTGATGTCCATTTGAGACATACCACGAGCTTGGTGGAGTTCAGAGTGAACGGTGAGTGATGGAAAAGCTGAGCAGAAGGAATAGCAATGTTTGTAGGTGACACATCAGACGAGGTCCGTGTGTTCGGTTGGGGTAGGGCTAGCAGTATTCCAGCTTGCTTTGTACAGTGGAAGCCCTGACTTACTGTCCTTATTAATGAAAAGGGAAGAATGTGAAATGCTCAGCCTCCTTCTTCACTGCCACTAAGTAATAAGCAGAATTGCTGTGGGACAGATGTAAACCGAGCTAGGATTTATCTTTAGGTTGCACACTCCTGTCAAATCAGACTAATTTCCTTCAGAAATCTGTTGCGTTGCTACAGTTTTATTCATTAAGACAGAGGTGTGTCCTGGTTTGTCTTTTAACACCGTGCAAAGACAAATGAGGCTGATGGTAACATTATCAGTCAGCAGTATTGGCTGTCCGTGTCAGCCTGTGCCTGCGTGTATGCGATGAAGAACAGAACCAACGCACTACCCTATCCTTCAGCCGATAAATCCATTTCCAGGGCAAGCAGTGCATGTGCATTTTACATACCTTCTAAGCAGCTCCCACTCCCAGGCAGTGCTTGGGCTTTTCCCCATTAATCAGGGATGAGCTGCATTCCCGGTTCCATTCAGTATGGTGGTGGCTGGGGGAAGGGGGGTGAAGTGCCACCTTCTTTTTCCACTTGACATGCAAGACATATTGGCCGTTTCAGTTTGTTAAATATTCCATGGCTCTTTTCCAGGGAGTGCTTTGTAGCCCAGGTGTTTTCTCCAAATGTCTTGTGAAACTTCCCTTGTGGTTTCAAATTAATGTAGCATTTTTTGTCAGACTGAAATGTAATTTAATACTGTCCTTTGCAGTTGTGCTCAGAGATGGCTGAATTTCAATATTAAGGGAACCACACACTGGTGCTTATATAACTTATAAAACATGCTGAGATCTCTGGGGAAAGAGAATCATTAAAAATAGGGACTATTGCTGCTATTACTGTTGTTACCAAAAGTAATAATAACCTTTTTCTTTCTGGAAATTCTATATAGCATTTTTCCTATAGGAGCTCTCTCTGTCTTGAGGCTTTTCTAGTGCCCTTTAAACTTTAATCTGCAGCCTTAGAAAACCTTTTGGGTACAGGCTGAGACAGATTTTGTTACTAAAGCAAGCCCTCCTGCTGATGGAGCTGTGTGTTTAATTCTTGGCAGCGCTGGGGAAGCACTTGGCTTGGTTTCCTTGCTGTTCATCTTTTTCATGTAGCCTAATGAGAGATCTCGATAATTCTCAATTGCAGCTTAAAGGAAAGAGGAGAAAAAATATATCCTATTTGGTTTAAAAAAACTTGGTTTGATAGGCTTTTTTAGACATGTAAACACGATGCATTTCTTTTTAGCAAGGGGACTAAGAAGGTGATACCATAGTCAGGCATTCAGTGAGGTGCATGCCTACACCCTTAAAAATGCATTTTGTAAGAAATCTCTTTGCTTTGTTAGCATTTGGCATGAAGGAAACGTTACACCAACAACTGCAGCACCGATTTATCCTCCGGTTTTGTTTTGCTTCTATGTATTATGGCTTTTAATTCCTTTTTGAATATACCCTTATTGGGAGACTGGCTGCCTCCTTGTAAGAGGAAGTGAATGTGGCAGCAAACCAGTTTTGCTGTGATTCTTTGACAGGTGGAAACTAGCAAAGCTCCAGCGATGTAAGTGGATTTATGTTAACTTAGATCTGCCAAGGATTTGCTCGCTACTTCTGTTTCTTTCAGTTCAATGTGTCCTCCTGTGCCCTATGCATTACAGTCTTCCTAATGATTGTTTAAATCATTGCAGTCTGTGTCGAACACTGGACATCACCTAGAGGATTCTGTGATTCTGTCTAAATGTGGACATTTATCTTAGATTAGTTTCACCAGGTTCCCTAGAGGTAGAAATTGATTCTTTCAGGATGCAGCTAAGAATGATATAGTTTAGGATCATAGAACTGTTAGAGTTGGAAGAGACCTCAAAGATCATCAAGTTTCAACCTCCCTGCCATGGGCAGGGACATCTCCCACTAGGGCAGGTTGCTTAAAGCCCCATCCAGCCTGGCCTTCAAACCTTCCAGGGATGGGGCCTCCACAGCTTCTCTGGGCAACCTGTTCCAGCACCTTACCCACCCTCATGTGTAAGCTGTAGCTGTAAATTGTCTTGTGAGTGTTTGTGTTACTATCTCTGGGTGCTGTGAGGTGGCAAACCTTTTAATTTAGGCACCCAAAATCAGATGATAAAAGTCCTGCTTGCTTTTGGCATCTCTCAGTATCTGAATACATGGTGGATGTTAACAATTTCATATGCTTGAGCCCAGAGATTACATGCCTTTATAACAAAACCATGCTGTTACCAAGCAATGATGGTTCAGGGCTGTCCCTGTAAGATGTCCCCAGTGTTCCATGACAACATTGGTTGTGATCTTATGGCACAGTTGCGAGGCTGATGACACGATACAACCTCACTATCAGATATTCTTGTGCAACACTCTCATAATATGAGTACTGAGTTGTGCAGCCACTGGCCAAAACAAGGAAGATTGACACCAACTGATTAGGCTTTTTATATTGCGAGGCTTGCTCAGAATGTTCCGCTCTATTGTTCTATATGTATTTGGTCATCCTGTGTGCCTTGTGCAACAAGGTCACGATCCCAAATGAAGTCTGTGTAACAAGGAGTGAGAAAGAAATACTATACCCATAATTTATATCTTCCTTTCATTTGGCGCTTCTTAATTTGTGTAGAAAAATGTTTAATAGGCTCCTAAAATAGCTCTGGATGTGTAAGACAACACAAGAATAAAATCCAACTACAGGAATCTCCCTGGAAATTAATTTTGTTCCATTTTAAAAGCACTCTAGATACCAGAAGGAGCCTGGTATGTAGAAACATGGTAGATTTTTAATAGGGGACAGGTTAAAATGGAGAGTTTGAAAGGCTTTGTGCTGTATCAAGTAGTGGGAAGAGAAGTGCTTTCTGCCTCTATATTCATTATTAAGAATAATAACCACCTGGTGGGTGGAGAACTGGAAGAATCTTAGTGACTCTCTGCCTCTAGTACTTCCTCTTAATAACAAACCTTAAAGTTGAAATATTTGAAGTTAAATGAGTAGCATAAAATAGCTGGAAATTGTTTCAGCTTGCTTGTAAGTGCCCAGTTAATTTCACAGTGGAATTACGGATGGTTTCTCAGTGCTTTTTTATCACTAGCATACATTCTTATATTAAAAGTGAGTATCAGAAGATTTTACCTTGCTCGTAGCTTTGGTCCCTGGCTGAAGGATTTCAGAGTATGAAATCTAGCCAAAGGGATATGGTGGGATGTCCTGCTCAAGGAATCAGAGACATCAGAGAATGCAAATACTTTAGGGGCAGGGAGCACTTAGAGCCAGAGAACCTGAAGATTCATCCTTCCAGTTGTTCGTTCCTTGTGCTGCAGAGGCAGAAGCAGCTTGCACTGCAGGGATTCATTGGTAAGGGAGTGAATACTACTCAGTTGGAAATTCTTGGAAGAACAGATGGTGTTTCCAGGAGTCTTTGTCCATGTTTTAGATCCAGATCGGGATTTTGGATTGTCTGCTCCGTAAACACAAAGTTTAAGGTTACTTGGATTTAACTTGTTAAATATAGAAACTCGCTGAGACGTTCAGAAACAGACTGATTTGGTACAAGTCTGGATAGTAATACAAGGTCTGGATCTTGGTTTGTACCTGGCATTTTTTCTTTGGCCAGTTTCTCTTTCCAGGCTATGAAGTTCCCAAGCAATGGACTGTCACTGCTGGTTTTAGAGGGTAGAACATGTAGGCAGTATTTGTTGAGCTGTCACTGTTTCTTCCCATTGAGTAATGACAACCTCTCTTGCCAAATTTCCTGAGCATTTACAGTTAAAAGGCAAGATTCGTCCTCACAATTTTCTGGCAGTATAACTGGGAGGACTTAAACATCCATCACACTCCACACAGTGGAACTGCAGGGTAAAGTTATCTGTTCATCCATCTGCCTGTCCTCCTGTCCATTGTCTTTGGGACTTTTTTATATAAACCGTTATGAAGAAAATAACATCACCAAGAAAGCAGGTTTACTGATTTATTTTTTTCATTTCTTTGGACCAGCAGTTTCAGCAATTGGAGATACAACTTGTTTGACTTGAGCAAACTCATTCTGCCTGTCTCCCTCCCTCTAGAATCTGAAGTACAGCTTCATTGCCTTTTCTGTCCCAGTGGTGCATCTGCTTCCATTTTTGCTTCAGCTGCATTTACAATTCTTCCTGAAGTGTCTGTTGACAAGACATTTGGCGTTGCTCTGTTACCTTTTTCACTGTCCTAAGTGTAGGTTATTTTAACTGTTTCTAATTAAAGTCCCAAGCAAAGACCAAAAGACGCCAACAGTCACAGCACTGATCTCCTCATCACTGCTCTGTCCCTTCACCTCCCTCTTGCTCAGGCGGTTCTTACTGGCCTTTTCCTCAGCTAATGCATTGTTATCTGGTTCAAGCAGATAGTCTGTCTGGTGTTCCCGAGGAGGTAATTGCAATTTTCTGAAAATTCCCCGTTTCCCTTACCTACCGTAGTGTGAATTTTTGCCTGTCAGCCACCTCTCCTGTTAAATGAAAACATGCTCTTCTGGGAGAGCCTGTGGATTTCAGAGTGCAGAGTTGCATGTTCAAATAAAAAAAAAATAAAAAGAAAGCCCAGAAAAAAGCAGTCGATCTCTGAGGCACCTAGGAGCAAACCCATAACTGGATTATAAATTGATATAATTTCTGGGACAAATCATGATAGGGACAAATCCCTAATAGGCATATCACTTCTCTGACCAATTTAATAGAGAATTAGCCAAGTTAGGTGGGCTCCACAGTTTGAAGTGCTTGATGGTCTGTTGAAGCATGTTATTCAAGATTTGTGGCATACTCTGGATTTTCTGTATAGTTTTTATCTGTATTATCTCAAGTACTTAGCCAGAGTAGGTCATTACTTTGTCCTCCAAGCAGCACAGGTGATGCACACTCTCTGCTTTGTCGCTTGTTAGCTTCTTAGAATCATAGAAAAATAGTTCAGGAGAAGCCCTCATAGCAATTTGATGTGTTCTTGCACCCAAAATGGGGTCATGGAGAGCAAATGAAGCCTTCTTTGAAGGCTGTGATCAAGCACTGCCCCTGACCTACTCAGAGGGCTACATACATGTGGTTACTGCCATGGGGGTAGCTCCAGAGATACCTGGATCTCAACTTTGGTGTGGCCCAGAGGGGCAGAATGCCTTGGTTCATATTGTCAATTCCATATGTATAAACCCATTTTACAATAACAAATTAGTCATTTGGAAAGCATTGACCTCTTAAACTCTCCTGTTGCTTTCTAGGAGGTGTATGTAAAGGATGAACCTTGATCTTCAACATGGGCTGCAAGGGGTAAAACTTTGCCATCCAGCCAGGTAGTGCCTGTTGCTGAGGATGGCAGCCCTCAGCTGCGCTTCTCTCAGTTTCTGGTTTCCCATTCTGTCTACAACCTGCTGCCAAATGCGAACATGTTCCTTTGTTCCCGAGAGTTAATGGAAGCAGCAACACACAAAGCACATTTAGACTCATAAAACATAAATAACACCATTTGGTGGTGACATGTTTTTCTAATGGATAGATCAGTTATATTTCCATGCCATTAATCTGAAGTCCCTGCCTGAAATTCATTGGCTAAAGGTAACTGAGGGACTATGTTTTGTTAAGAAAACCTCAAAACCTCGGAAAACTTTCTTGTCATCTTTGGAAGTTGGCTCTCACTGCAGAGAGAGGACCTCTTTGTCTACCTGAGAATATCCCTTCTGCTGCCCCTTCAGTGCCGGTCACACAAAGCTGTTTGCACCCTCTGTCTTGGGGCAGGACATGGCAGAGAAAAAATCTCAGCAGCACTTCCAGTTGTGGCACTTGTCACCCTTTTAAAGAGGGACAGATGTTCCTCTCTGGAGCCTACTGGCTTTGGGCTTCACAAAGGGAAGGGGTAAATAAAGCCCTTTTACAGGTTCTAAGTTGGGGTGGGCGCTGGATTCCCAAGTTAATTAAAGCCAGTGGCACAAGGTAAAAAACCAATTTGTTTAGTTAACTAAAAGTGGCCAGAGTTTGTCCTTCAGTTAAGTGTGTTTGACTCTAAAACCAGCCCAAAGAAGGGAAGGGGAGATGCATCCATAAAAATACATATTCCTTTTGAGCACTGTGCACTTCTGAACAATTTTTTAGAATAATTTCCATCTAGGGACTTAGTTACTGAACTTAAACTCCTCTTTCCCCTCGATAATGTGTGTAATTTCTGTGCGTATAGGCCTTCAGATAATTATGTCAGTGTCTATTCGTGTGTCTTCCTTTTGTGGTCTGGTCACGAGCCTTTGGTGCCTGTGGAACACCTCACACTGGTTCTCAGTCCAGGTCTCCTAGTCTTGTCTCATGGTTTCAGCTGGGATAGAGTTAACTTTTTTACTTGCATCTGGAGTAGTGCTATGGTTTGGGTTGAGAAATATTTATAATAGCACATTGGTTTTAGTTGTTGCTAAACTCTGAGGGCCTTTCTGCTCCTCGCCCCACCCCACCAGCAAGCAGGCTGGGGGTGCACGAGAAGTTGGAAGGGGACACAGCTGGAAGAGATGACCCCAACTGCCCAAAGGGCTATTCCATACCATGTGACACCATGGTCAGTATGTAAAGCTGGGGAAGAAGGAGGAATGGGGGGAAGTTCAGAGTTACGGCGTTTGTCTTCCCAAGTGCCTGTTACACGTGATGGAGCCCTGCTTTCCTGGAGATGGTTCAACACCTGCTGCCGATGGGAAGTGGTGAATGAATCCCTTGTTTAGCTTTGCTTGTGCATTTGGCTTTCGTTTTGGTTATTAAACTGCCTTTGTTTCAACCCATGAGTTTCCTTCACTTTTACTCTTCTGGTTCTCTCCCCTGTCCAAACTAGGGGAGTGAGCAAGCAGCTGCATGGTTCTAGCTGCCGGCTGAGGTTAAACCACAACATCTTGTTTCTTTATTGTGTAGAAATGATAGGGCAGGTATCCAAGTATCTGCATGGGACTTCAGAATCAGCTTGCAAAATGTGGCTAGTGGAACTGGGAATTCAGAATTCCAGTACTCTTGCTCATTGTAGTGCCTCAGTTCATACGTCTTTGTGACCATCCTTCCTCCTTTGTGTATTCCCCACTTGATGGCAGTAGAGCAACACTTATGGAAATAGGGAGTGCAGAAAAGCTTTGTTTTAAGGCTTGCACCTCAGCCGTGGTGAAAATACATCCTTTGTGGTAACTACTTACTTAAACTACTCTGTGCCTTGTTTAAGCTGGCTACATCTGCATACATTCTACCTACAAGGCCTCAGCTGTGAGATTTCGGCAATGTGCATGTCCTATTTAACTTGGTCTTCCAGAAACTAACATTTTAGCTGCTTGTTTGTGTTTGTAGTAGTATTACCTTTATACGACAGTCAAGAATCTTTAACAATTAAGTCAGAATGTAGTATTTAAGAGACTAAAGCCATATCAAGAACCAGTGATTGTCCGCAAGCGGATCACTTCTGGCTCTGTTTGGCAAACCTTGGTGGTGCATACCCTGTTGTCAACTCAGTGTAGTCGAATCTGAGACACCTTGAAAACAGTCTTGTTCTGTTTCTGATGCTTTGATCTTTGGTGCTTAATTGATGCTGACAAGTGCTGGAGAATATCTGAGAGTGCAATAACCTCTTTTTCCCCTTTAATTTTCTCATTTTAGTTTAAAACTGGCCCTATACAGGATATAAATAGTGAAGCTATTTACATACTGTGTTCTGTTCCAGAGGATCACTAGGCGATTTTCAACTTCACACGCTTGGCATTACTAAAATAAAGCTACTTCTGGCATAGATGTTAGGACTGCTTTGGCTGAGGTTATAAACACAAATCTGGACTCTATGAAAAAAGTGCCAGAGGGACATTTTATGTCTCAAGAAAGAAGACGAAACGTTTCTTCTGAAACTTTTTTTTTTCAGAAATGGTTCTTACTGCAAAGCATGTTCTGTAGTAGTGCCTACAGCTGCCTTAGAAGGATGAAAGGTTGAGGCAGCCCTGTGAGCATATGACACCAAGTCCAGGACTCTAATTATGTCAAGCCTGATGGTGAGACTCTTAAATCACCCCTTCTGGCCTTTTAATTAAAGCAATCAGGCATAAGACCAGCAATAGAACCACTGATGGGGGGCATTTTCAGCTGAGGCTGAAAATTAACGGAAAAAAAGATGGTGCAGAATATGGAAGAAGCAGCCTTAACTTGGCAGGGCTTTTGTGATTGTAAGGAGGTAGGTTGGGTGAGAAGTGACAGTGGAGTTAGGATTCTCAGGAAATAGAAGTGTTAAAGTCTAAGAATAATCTTCAAGAATGAAAGGTTGTCCTGCTTTTACTTCTTCCCTGTCATTTAATGAAACCATCCTGTCCATGTTCTGAAGTACTTACTTTGCAGATAAATATCTGAACATCAAGTTCTGTCTTTCTGCATTTTTTTCTCAGGTGTCCTACAGCCATGGGAGGGTGTAGTTAAATACATGAGGTGCAGTCCTAAAAGCAAAGAAAAGTAACTCTTTCCGGGGTGAAATACCCTAGCCTGGGTTTGAACATTTCTGTCATAGGTATATTTGTACCAGGTTATGAAGTTAACTTTCTTCATAGCAGTTCTTATGGTGCTGTGCTCTGTGTTTGTGGCTAAACCAGTATCACAGAATCACCTAGGTTGGAAGGGACCTT
>VZRU01010135.1:133451-269149 GCA_013398155.1 Pedionomus torquatus | reverse complement strand
GTCTCCTCTTCCTCAGGCTGAATAACCCCAGCTCCCTCAGCCTCTCCTCATAAGATTTTGCTCCAGACCCCTCACCAGCTTTGTTGCCCTTCTCTGGACCCACTCCAGCACCTCAATGTCTTGTGGTAGGGGGCCCAAAACTGGACACAGTACTCGAGGTGGGGTCTCACCAGTGCTGAGTATACCGTTGTTTTGGCTGCTGCTGAACACTATTTGCATGGTGTCAAGGTATCCCCATGCGAGTAGGCTAGCAATGAGCAAGAGGTTGGGAGGGGACACAGTTGGGGCAATGATCTGAATTGACCAACAGGATTGACCATCCCATATGATGTTGTGCTCAGCAATAAATCTCAGGGAAAAGAGGAGAAAGGGACAAAATTTGTGGTTATGGCATTTTTCTTCCCAGGTGACTGATACATGTGGGGAGGCACTGCTTCCCAAGAAGTGGCTGAACATCTCTCTCCCTGCTGATGGCAAGACATGAATCCTCCGTTTTCACTTTGCTTGCATGCACAGCTCTTGGTTTTCTTATTAAACTTTCAATGTTTCTATCCATGAGCTCTTCGCCTTCCTTTGAGGAAAAATTTTTAAAAATCTCTGTCGCACATGAGAGGAGAGTGAGCAAAGGTATGATGGATGTTTCGCTGCTGGCTACAGTCAACCCACCACACTACTGCATCTTTCTCCTCAGGATATTTTGACCAGGATTTGTTGGGAATTGTAATCATGCTGCCTTTTTCCTTTATTTTGCCTGGCCTTTCCTACTGTCCATCACTCTCAGATAAGTCTGCCTTCAAAAGATGATCAGGTGAAGTTAATGAAGCTGTAAATAGAAACAGATTGGTTTTTTTTTTAAAGTTCCTTATGGACAGGATGGTACAAAGGAGAATAGTCAGCTGTTTGGAGGGAAAAGGTGTGATGACACTCACTAATGTATCCTGAGTATTCATAAGTATATGGTATGTATTCCTAAGAACAGGTTTTGAAAAAGCACCTGCCTAAAAAATATGAGGATCTTGAGCTCTTTTTGGGAGAGCTCTTATTTCTGTAGCAGGTGACACTGGAAACTTGGGTCTGAGTGTTAGGGGAATAAATCGATCTGAATCCAAACTTTACAGCTGCGTCTTCACAACTAGGACAAGAAATACAACATTTGCAATGTCTGTCTTTTCCCCAGGAATCCATAACTTGCAGAATTTATTAAAAAATTTAAACAGGAAATTAACAAAGACAAGCTGGTAAAATGGCAAAGAAAAAGGACAAAGGTTGATGTGAAAACATCAGACTCTTCTCAGACCTGTACACGCTGGAGTAGCTGACCTTTGCCTAGCTGTGTATTTGGACATTTCAAAGTTAATAGGGGCATTGGCACTAAAGAGATTTGTTCTGGGGAATCTGTGGTGGTTTCTCTTGCATACACCAGTGTTTGAATTTCTAATATTACTAATTTCATGTGGTGTTTCATCTCAGAAGGATGAAGAGATTGCCAGACCACAGATAATGAATACATTTGTTCTTTGTGATTATTTTTCTTCTCACTGTAGTGAGATTAGTAGTATGCTCACTGGTGGCTTGTGCATCATTTTGGCTACTACAAGATGAAACATCGTGCACTGCAATTTCCCCCTCCTGCCCTTCCCTTTGTTCTCTGCCAGAAGCTATTTTGAACCTTTTCAGTTCTTGACAAGCCGAGTATCTTGGAATCACGCAGGAGGCAGATTTCTGAAATTTGTGTGGATCTCTTAGAAGGTGTTGCAGGTGAGACAGAGTAAATAACAAATTGTAGTGGACCTGGATATGAGGTTTTTTTTTCAAGAACAAATGATACTATAGCTTTTTCCCTACTTGATTATCTCATACAATCGCTTTCCTCCTCAGACCCGATATGAGATCACTGCTGCTCTGGGAAGGTTAAGCAGAAAGTGCTCTGAAGGCTCAAAAGAGCAAGCAGCATGAAGTTTTGGCATATAGTAATATAAGTATGCATGATTATGGAAGTATATACCTGATTTATAGACAAAGTAGTTGAAAATCGCATAATCTGATCTCTGGGAATCTTATTCAGATGTCCTCATGAGGCTTACAAGTCTTCTTGCAAACCTAGAGAGTTAGAAACACTAATGCCCTCTTCATGGTATCTTGTTCCTTTCTTCAAATCTCTTCTGCATCTCTTTGTCTTTCTTTATCCAATACAATAATGTAAACATAAACCCCAGTATGTTTATTCTGCTACTAAGTCTTATGTTCATTTATCTGTGGTTATTCCCATTGTTATTAGAGGGCAGATTTCTGGATTAAACAGGCTTAATTTTACTACCACCGGTATTGCTGGAAGCAAAATGAAAGCAGTTTACTAATTTTAATGAATTCAAAACAGCTCAAGAAGCCTGTTAATGACAGGGTATTTTATTTTCTACTTTTAAAGATGTGGGAGTGTTCTTCAAGGCCCCTGACAAATTATTGGTGGACCTGAGAATAAAGCCCAGTTCTTGTGGCTTCAGTCTTAGGCTTAACCCAAATAATACCTCTGTCCTTTTCTGTGTGTATGCAATCTTTTGCCTGCTCAAAATATTACTGACCTCTAGCAGAATAGAGTAGGGATTTTATAAGAACTTGGTATTTCTCAGTCCTCATAACTGCATCCTATATAAAGATTCTCTTTCATTATACAGAATTTGCTTTGGTAGTAGGATTAGTGAAGCTCAGTTTCTCTTCAAATCTCAGGCAAATATCTGTTAGTTGATGCAAATTTTGTTAGTTTCAGGATTAAATAGTCTTAAATTGCCAGAAGAAAACGTGTTCCAAATCCAAATTGTTTTGTTCTTTCAGCAAAGTAGAGTGAAGGGACTGCCTTTGCATCATAAACCAGCTGCAGTTCTTTGGAAACTGGTTCCAGGCCAGTGATCCTCTTGATGAATGTGATCAGAGTCTTGAGTTTGAATAAAAAACATAAGAAATCAGTAAATTCTATGCAATTTAGGTGTTTGGATTATATTACATATGGCATCCACGAAGCACAACAGATAATTACTTCCAAGGAGCTATCTGAAGCAGATCTGCCAGTGACTATAAATTTTAACGGGTATTTCTCAGTCAACTGTGAATAAAACTTTAGGTAAAATGCATCTTGGCTGGTAGGCCTGCAACCTGGTTGATCCACTAAACTAATCAGGATTTGGTCATGTTAAAACTTTGGGATTAGAGAAAGCAGCAGTTCATCTGGTGGAAGTTCATTGGCTGTAGAACTTTACAAAAACCGTCCACCTCGGGCAAAACTGAATTCTTAAAATGTAGTATGAGTAGTGTGGGATGCCAGGATAATGAGAGGTTTATACAGGTGTTTTCCCACTTGCCAGGTTAGTTTTAATTGCCATATGTAGAAGCCAATTTGTGTTAAAGGGAAAAAGCAGCATGAGCCAAATTCAGAGGTGACATAAATAGCATGTAATTTACAGACAGCTACAGCAGTGCTCGTGCACCGCACTCTTACATGAGCCACAACAGCCAGTCTGTAGAGTGTGGGTTGTACTGGTACCTGCTGCAGCCTGGTCCTGCCTTGGTCAGAGTCTGAAATCATCCGATCCATGGTGATGCACCCACGTGGTGCATTTTCACTGGCAATTTGACTTTAGCTCTGATTTCTGTCTTTCTACCTCCTCTTCTCAACTAAACTTGCCACCTGTTGAGTGTGGTTCAGGGGTTGGAGGACAGTGCCTACTGTGATCTAGCTGCAGCTAGAACCTGGCTCTTTTATGGAGAGGACCTCTTCCGTTCCCCTCTGCTGAGTAGCCCATGTGATGGAGTGAGCAGGTTATTATTTCTCCCTTTAAAAAGCAAACCTCTATTTTTTTAGCTTCAAAGCTTAATTTTCTGGAGTAGTGAAAAATGCTGTACATGAAAGGGGAACTTTCCCATGTGGGAAGACTGGCAAACGCTTCTGTTGTGCTGTTTAAAGGGTGGTCCTATGTTCCCAGCTTGGTGGGAGTTCAAACCCTCTACAGTGTTTTTCAGAAGGAACTCTCACTTCTTTGCAAGGCAATCAACAAATAATTTTGCTCCTGAATAATTTTAAGGAAGCACAGCGTTCACAGAAACCTCTATGGTAGCAAATGAACCTTATCTGCCAAAACTGAAATGACCTTCTGCATGCTTGAAAGCCAGGAGGAAAAGGCCACAATTCTTTCATTGTCACTTCCCTAAGAAGTTTAAATGTAAGCAAACCTGCAGTCAGTTCGTGCTATAACATCAAGTACTTGCTCTACTATATTTGTGAGCAATTGATCACCTTTATTAGTTAATAACCACGTAAAACAATCCTGCATGGAAACATAGAGCATATCAAATACATGTTGCCAAATATCAACGCTGTAATAGATAATTTCCCATTTTAAATGGTGGCTACTGTTGAAGAGTTGTCATGAAAGTTGCACATTCATATTCAACAGGTGCTATGATTAATTATACCGTAGTGTCCAGTTTTGTACGTGTTGAAGATGATGGTAGCACATCATCAGATCAGAATGTTTTGCTCATACTTTTCATAACTTTTGATGTTTATTTTCCCCAGTTTACGTCTTGACATAAGT
The DNA here is from genome assembly GCA_013398155.1 of Pedionomus torquatus. Taxonomy (NCBI): domain Eukaryota; kingdom Metazoa; phylum Chordata; class Aves; order Charadriiformes; family Pedionomidae; genus Pedionomus; species Pedionomus torquatus. The sequence continues at coordinate 264,563 of VZRU01010135.1, read as the reverse complement.
AGAGTCAGTAGCAGCACCATAAAAATATCATCTCTTTCTTGTAATAAAACAATGATATAATAGCTCAGCGATTCTCCTGTTAGTCCTGTAAACCTAGTACGATCACAGGACAGTAAGATACGTGCTTTTATGCCATGGATACAAAAAGCTGAACTTAGTTGAGCATTCTGCTGAGAAAGCCTTTATTACTAGTGTGAAGAGATGAGAACATCAGCTTGAATGATCAGAGACAGTGGAAGTTGTGTGACTTTTAATAGCAACATACTTGATGGGGTATTTAGAAGCCCCAAAATATCTGGACTTACTTTCCTGAGAGGGGCCAGATTGAACGCTGGCCTTATTTATATTCTAGGTGCTGGCAGCAGGGACTTGTGTGGGGAAGATTAGAGGGAGGTTTCATTGAGGATCCATTTCCGAAATGGATTAATGATGGTCCATTATTTTAACCATAAGGGGGAAAGGGGAGTGAGTGTGTGTATGTGTAATATGTTCTGAAATTTAAGGCTGGGAATCTTTCTGTAACTGATGCTGGAGTCTGTTGGTGATCCCTTTGCTTTATGTTTCTTCACCCAAAGCTACCTAAGCAGAAAATTGCCTGTAAAGTAGCAGCTTGCACCTTGCTGCAGGCACAAGAGGGAGGAGAGGAGGAAACAAGATGATGCTGGGTCAAAATTGGTAGCTAACAAACCACTGCAAAAGTCACCTTTCCCATGTCCTCCCTCTGTGCCTGCTTTAAATCATTGGCTATTGTGTTCTCCTGGTGTCTGTTAACATCTGGTTATAAGCAGTGCCAAGGAAGAATTAGCAAACGTGTTGCTGAGGAAATATGAGATGAAGAGTTCTCTGTGTATCAGCAAGAGAAATGATATTGCAGCCAGTTTTTGTGAGAGCTACTGAGATTTGAGGGTGGACAGGAGAAAAAGGATGAAATTTAAGGCATGGGAGATCACTTTCCACAAGCTCTAAGGATGTGTTAGTGCCAGAGAAAGGATCAGAATGCCAAGAAGCTCAACAAATATGTGCTGGCAGCTTGTGCCAAAAATTAAAAAATCTCATCAAAAAGGAAATTATCAACTTCCTGAACAACAAAAGGCAATTGTATCCTTCTTCCCCTACTACTTGGAGAATGGGAGAAACTGTTTCACAATATAAAGAAAAGAAAAGCAAAAGCTTTTTATGCTCATGTCAGGCTGAGGGAGCTGGGGCTGTTCAGCCTGGAGAAGAGAAAGCTCCAGGGAGACCTTAGAGCAGCCTTCCAGTATCTGAAGGGAACCTACAGGAGAGTTGGAGAGGAAGGTGTAGTGATAGGACAAAGAGTAATGGTAAAGAGTAAAAGCCCCATCCCATGGAGTGTTGAAGGCCAGGCTGGATGGGGCTTTGAGCAACCTGGTGTAGTGGGAGGTGTCCCTGCCCATGGCAGGGGGGTTGGAACTCAATGATCTTTAAGATCCCTTCCAACTCTAACCATTTTACGATTCTATGATTTGAAAATCTTTACTAATTTTTAGGAGGAAAACCTAATTTGGGTGGATGGGGTGCATGGGACTGTTCCTTTCCCAGGACTCTGTACTTCCCCTTGTTGAACTATATGTCAGCCCATCCTTGACCAACCCAGAAGCCTATCAACCCGCATCCCACCTCAGCTGTTGGTGTGGCTGTTCCCACACACGCAGTGCCGTACCTAGGAAGCAGTGTTCACTTCTCACTGCAAAATCTCCTTGCTAAGCTTTACCTAGCTTCCTTCATCCTGTATTAAAACAGTAGTAACCCCTATCCAAGGTGGGAAGAGCTCGTGGTCAGGATGATGGTTAAGCAGTAAAGAACATGAAAGTGGTTTTTTTCGGTTGGGGAGGTGAACGGGATTGGGAATTCTGGGAAATGGGTATTACCAGAGGTATTTCTTAACTGCTGGAGCAATAAACAAGTCCAATCAGATCCTCATTATGCAGAGAAGCACTTAGAAGTTAGTCTCTTGACTTTGCATTTAATTTCAAGGACTGGCTGCCTGGATTGAAATGAGCACCTGAGCAGGCACCAGGGATACACCAGATACCTGCGGGCGTCCCTGGCGTGGGAGCGCTGCCAGAGCTCCATCCCCGCTGCCAGCAATGCTTCACAGCAGCGCAGGGCGTTGCAGCTTCTCTTGCTGTCAGGGCTGTATTGCCAGCTTAAATTTCTTTGCATTTCAGCAGTAATTTTGATGAGCACTTCTTTCTTCCTTCTATTTAGCCTGTCTCCTACCCTGCTCACATGAAGGAGTTAATTTTCTCATCTGCAGTGGGGGAGGAATGGAATTTAAATCTTGTGCATTTCAATCTGTGGGTATGTGTATATCATACAAGCAGTATTACACTTACCTAATAGGAGAAGACAATGAAATAGGGCTAAGGGAATCAAATTTTGCCAAAAAAGAGGTAGATGATGAGCATATGCACTTCATAACTTGTCTTGTAACAGCAATTCCAGAGTTCTTTCTGAAATCTGAATAGGAATAAAGTTTGTCTTCTCTGTATGCAGAATTGTCTGAGCTTCTTAAACAGTAATGCCCACTCAGTCCTGAATAATTGCTTTGAATTTAGGGATTTATTCTTATTCTTCAGCCTGGTGTGTGCATCACAGGCTTGTGAATATCTTGGGAAGTGAAAAGGCATAAAGTTCTAGAAAATCTTTGGTCCCACATCAAATAAACATCTTGCAGCATTTGCAGTATTGGGACAAGAAACTTATTTTAGTGCTTGTTAAAGTGGTCAGGAGAGGTGAATGTCAACCTTTTTGTATTATTAAATATCTACAGAATGAAAAAAACCCACATATTTCAGTGGTACTGTGTTTGTTTTTTTTTTATCTCCCATTTTAAATAATTAGAATTTACAAAAGCAAGTAGAGAATATTTATTTTAACCTTTAGACTAATAACTGCTCCTTCAAGGAAATGGACATACTTTTCTGAATAGAAATACTTTTCTCTTTCAATCACCATCTAAATCAATCATTTCTAAGGAGCAGATGCATTAAATACTGTGTGGCTTTGTCTGAATTTCACAATGCTTTCCTGTTACCAGACATGTCCTTCTCTAGATGTTGTCAGCTTCATTACTAAGTTTTTGAAGACCTTGTAACCTCGAGGGAAAGCCATTCTATGCCTAACAAGTAGAGCTGTCTTGTCTTGAAAAATGTGAGTACAGAGAAAGCAAAAAACACCTAGGAAGTGCTGGAGCCCCTTTCCCTCCCCCTTTTCCTCTTGTGGGTCTACAAGGACTACAGATGGTTCTGGTTACAATTCACACAGTCATTTATCAGAAAATAAGATGGAGGGATCTCTACTAGTTTTGCTAGGAGTATTAAATAATTATTGATTAATGCATGGACTTTTCTAGGATAAAGTCTACCTACAGCAGGCTTTTCCTTTGATAATTTCCTTTGTGTCTTTGCATCATGTTCTTCTCACTGCCTTTATGTGCCAGTACAAGTTGAAAGGGCGAAGTAAAATTAATGATTGCTGGGATTATATTTTCTTCATCGTCAGTACTGGGGTCCTGTGGAGACCAGCAACCCATCTTTTATCCTTAGTTTGGTGTTTCTCACTTGTCAGGAACACAACTAGATCTTCTGATGTTGCCTTGAAGAATTTGACTTGTGGCCCTTCCCTAGTGGCGAGATGAGATCAGATGATATCTATGTCTGCCAATTAGCAGAAAGAGGTGCCCTCGTGTATTGTTTCTTTCCCACTTTGCCTTGAGAGGTTTCTGCCTTTATTTCTGCCATTGCAAAGGTATAAGGAAGGACAAAAGCAAATGAAATCAAAGAAGTTACTGCTGATGAACTATAAGATAAAATTGTTTCTGTCTTGACTTTCTGCACTTGAGCTGCCACATCAGATGTATTACGGGATGTGTATGTACGAAAGACTGCCCTGGCGGCTTCTTCCAGTTTGGTGGCCTGTTATCTGTTTTGGTTATGCTTAGGACTAGATGTCCTTACCTCACTGCTGTGCCTTCCTTAGCTTTTAAACAGAAAGCTTATGCTTCCAACAATATCAAGAAGAATAAGAATGCATCAGAGATCATGCAAAAGCCTGTTTGTTTGTAGGAGACCCATTAGAGTGTCTGGGTCTTCTTTCCTTGACTTGGACTGGATGGATGAAGAAACAGCAACTGCATTTACAATCAAGCCCAAGGCAAAGCGTTGAACTCCCCAAGCCCAGTAAGGGTGAATATTAAGCTGGCACAAAGCAGGGATCTGCACAAAAGCTCTGTGAGAACTGTACTCAGGCCACTGCCATGCCCAATTCTGCCTTTTCTGTGATAGTCCTTGGTTCCAGCTCCCAGTCAGCTCCGTGATTCTGTTGCACACCTCACCCTGGCTTACCCTGTGGCCTGCCTGGTCTCTTTGTTCTTGCTTTGGCCTTTTGAACTGATCCATGGAGATGACCTGGATTTCAGAGTGGGGCTGAATGTATTTTTCTAGTGTTTTGAAATGGTGCCTTCCTGACAATGTTTCCTGTCCATTGCTCTGTAGTCCTGGCCCTCAGACAATTTGATTTTGCCAAGTGCTGGTAACAGACCTTAAGTTTTCTAATAATAATTAGCCATACCAGGCCTTAAAACTTGTCAGGCCTTGTTTGGGTTTATATCATCTTTAAATCTATTGTAGCTTAATTTTAGCAGTACATATAAAATTACTTAAACTTTTCTGCCTGTAACTGGTTGTAGAATCAGATGATTGCTGCCTGGCCTGTCCCAACTCTCATAGCAGAATTTTCCCATGGTAATATGTTTTTTGCCTATCCTGTTTTTCAAGGTTGTTTTTAGCAATATCTGATTTACTTTAGGTTTTATTTCACTTTGTGCAGTCATGTGGTTCTTTCCCAAAAGATACCATGCCATGTTTTATTGTATCATACCTTGTAGAAAGAAAGAATTGTGGCTTAACTAAACCTGAGAACCATTAGTACAGGGGAAAAATGTAATCTATTTACAAATGGGAGTATAAACACACAAAAGTAATCTAGAATGGTTATGAGGCCCAGGAAGAAAATAAGTCACCATCAACATTGTTCTCCTCCCAGCTGGCAGCTCACTGCACTGAAAAGATGAGAACTTGACATCGGCTGAAAAGGGCAGATACTTATTTCTAGGCTTTTATTGCATTACTGGTGTTACGCAATAGGAACAGGGTCATTTGAGTTGTAAGAAGTTTCATGAGTTCATAGACCATTAGTTAAATTAATGCTAAATAGTTTTATAAAATATTTTTCCTGTATTTTCATGAGTTATGTCATTTTAGTTGACCGTAGGGATGGTCAACTTACCATGATCAGTTGACCAGGGATTGATGATGATGATGATGATCAGTTACCAGGGGTGGTAACTGAGCAGCTGGAGGCAGTGTCCTCACTGAGTGGCCATAAGAGACTAGAGTATGTACTGCTTAGTTCCTCAAAGAAATGAGAACAGCTACAGTGCCTGCACCTTGGTTTGGTCAAGCACCTGACCCTATCACAGTTGGGAAGAGAGACCGTGCGAATACTGATAACAGGATGAGTGGTAATGGGGTGAGAGGGAGGCCTGAGGTCTTTCCATGCTCCCTGACTGCTCCTTCTCCCTCCTTGGAACCTCTGAATTTCCTGTGTCACAAAACAGGTATTTTGAGGTTTTGCAGAAACTCTTTGAGGGCAGAAGCAGATGGCATCCTGCTAGAGGTGGGGAACTTGACATTTGTGTTTGGGAGAGAAGCAGTGATTCTGCTGCGTAGCATCCTTATTGCTGTGCATCTAGAATATTGTGAGGTCCTGCATTAGAATGGACTAGGGACCTCGAAAGAGCATATAGCTGACATTATCCTATCCAGCATATTTCCCTAGAGATTAAGAGAACCCCATTAAAAAACGGAGGATATAAGTAACATTTAGTTATCCTATATTCTGTCTCAGTTTTCTGACAGAATTGAAACACAACCGAAACATCTGAAAGGTTCTTACTGCCCATTTCAGTGGCCTCAGTAATGTTGCATGTAAGAACAAGAATACAGAGCCCTTAGAGACAAATTGTTCTTGAAATCCCTACTAAAGATTAGAGGATTCCCTAATTCAAACACTTTAAGTGTCTAAGGCTAGTACATTGAGTCTTCTGACTTAGATGTTCTGTCTCTTAAACTAAAAAAATCTTCTGTTTGCAAAGGGATGGAGCAGTCTTGTTCACCTCCTGCTCTGACCAGCTACTTGCTGTTGCTGTATGCTGCTTTTTTATGTACAGTTCTTTAAAGAAGTGGCTGCACTCAAGTGCTTAGTGAAAGACATTTCTGTCGTGGAAGATGATTGTAAGATTTATGAAAACGTACCAGGAAAATGTTAGCAGAATACTGCAAGTATAATTACTTCAGCCCATTAGGTTCGGGGCCAAAAATGCATTTCTTGTTTTCTTCAGTGCTGTTCTATTTAGTACATGGCTGCAAGAAGGCTTTATTAAAGGAAGGAAATAATAGCACAGCCCTTGAGCTTGTATGCCAAGATGTCTCATCTCCATGTACGCTCTCTTAAAATCACATAAAGGAACTAGAGCTATATTTGGTTGGCTCATATTTCTGATGAGATATTTTTAGCAAGCCTGTTTCATCGCCCGCATCACAAAACAGCTGGGAGCCTAAGATGCGGTTCAGTGTCTTTTCATTAAAGCTTCCTTCATCTGCAAGATCTTGGAACTAATAACTGTGACCTAAATGAATCTGCCCTCAGGCAAGGAATACCGGACGTGGAGCCATTCATTCTCACTCGACTCCTTGTGGGAAGGTTGAGACTTAAGTAGCTCACAGCTAGAAAAGGATAAATTTGCTGAGGCTGTGGAACGGTCATCGGTTGACATTGGGCTGCGCTTAGGGGCTGGGTCATGGGGCAGATTCCAGACACAGCTCAGCCCCGTGCCATTGCAGCTTGAATTAGCAGTAAAAAGATGGCAATAGAGAAGCAAAATTCTGCTTTCAAATTCTGTGGTGGAAGTGAGGGGGGNNAGAACAAAATATTTTTGTTTAAGGGGTGGGGGGGGGGGGGGGGGGGGGGGGGGGGGGGTAGCCCACAAGAACAAAACCACAGCACCCAGTGCTATCAAATCTGAAATGTATTTACCAAGTGGGTGAGGAGCATTTTCAAACATGTGCAGGTGCTCACTTATTCACTCTCTATGTAATCCATACTAGTCAAGGTCCATCTGTGGTTGTGTCGTGGAGGTGGGGGAATGGAATGCTTGTTCCAGCTGGTGAAGCCTCTGTGTCCTCACTGGCACCCAGCTGAAGGATTGGTAGGCATCTCAGGTGCAGAAGGCTGGCTTGCCTTATGCCAGAGAAATCCTGAAGGAAGGTCAGGGGTGACAAATGCAATCAGAAAGTTGGAAACATTCCGTAATGAGGAAAAATGCTGAAAACTAGCCTTCTAAAGTTTCTCAGAAAAGGGGGTAGAAAGATAAGATCCACTTTTTGTCCACTTGAAACATGAGATATTTCCTGGTTTCTGGAGCTTGTGATCCTGTGGCTTGAATTTCAGACCTTTCCTTTTGAAGTTTAGGTTGACTAACTGACTTCTAAGGACCTGAGAGGCTAAAGAGCACAATGTGTCTTTATGNTGGTTCTTCCAGCAATAAGTCTAAACAAGGGCCTCTCTGCATACCATCCCTTGGTATAATCAGGTCTTATCACTGTGAGACGGAACAGCTCTGAACAATGTGCTGTTAATTTCAGAGTTTAGCTAGTTAGAAGAGACCCAGCTAAGAAAGTAAAACTGTAAAACAGAAAATTGGTTCGTTTTACCTCAAACCAGGACAGCAGAATACTTAGAGAAGCAGGCATATCAGAAGTGGTTGCAAAGAATTAAAGATCTATACAGTCCTTGAGTTGAAGGGCAGAGTGTCTAAGAAGGTTTGTGGTACTAAGGAGTTGAGAGCCTAAGGCACGTGGATGTGAAGCAAAGAGTGCCTGTCCTGCTAACTTAATGTGGTCCTAAGCAAGTCACTTCTCTGTTCTAGACCTCAGTTTTCTGTATTTGTGAATTCCATAACTCATTGCAATTGCAAGAGTCTGAACCTTTTTATTTCCTCTGATATCCTGTAAGTCATGGATTATTAATGGGGCTTCCTGTTATGGATAACATGAAACAAAATTATTCTTTCAGTTGTCACTACTTTACCAAAATTGTGAATGAAAAAATGCCTCCACAGTTTAAAAAATATCACCTTATTTTGCAGGGAAACAAATGGACACATGAAGAAAGCAGTAATTGGCAAAGCAAACGCAACCATTGTATGGCAGAGCTTGGAGCAGAGTTCCTCCTATACAAGTAGTTCTAATTAACACTTTATGAAGTATATGATGTACTAGTGGGCAGAAGCAAATTTCTGAATCAAACACCGCTTACATTGGGCAACGTTTGAATTTGGATATGAGTCCTGGTCTGACAGTCTTATCAGACAAGATGTGTTTTCAAAACATCTAAAGCATCTTCTCCTAAGCCTTCCACATCCCATTGTGGTCTTGTCAGATTTTGTGTCATGTAGTAGAGCCCGAATCTTTTCTTGTAATCAAGTACTCTCTTTAAAGCATTGCTGCATAGATATATTGATTCCTTCCCAGATATACTTTACTATATTGTGAATTATTTGTAAAGGATGGAGTCATGAAGTATCTTCCAGGTTTCTGATTTACTGGAGAAAGGGTAATTTACACAGCTATTCCTTCAGCTAAATAAATCTGTCACTTGAGAACACAGATCACAAACTTCTAATCTCTCTACTTTCTAAGCAGGATCTATATATTATGAGATTAAGCAACTTTTATAATGGATTTTATGAGTTTTGAATGGGACCTACCTTGACTCTACTGTAAGTCAGTGGAGCTGAATTCACTTACGAATGTAGCCCATTAATCAATTGACTGCTAAAGCAGTAGTCTTTGAGGTGAACAATAATGATTCACATTTATCAGATAAGACCTTGCAAGTCACAGATGTAATGTCACTTCTGTTACACTTCTACATATTTTTAAAGCTTCTTGTTACTCAGTGTACTAGATGGTTGGGCTACCTAAGAAAACAGTAAAACCCAAGTAGCATATATCTAATAGTATCTGCTGTGGAGTTTGATGCTTCCGATCAGAACTAGGGCTTGGGACCCACCGCTCTAACCACTGCTGATTATGGACCAGGTTTGCTGGATCCAGAATTGGGGGAAGGCTTAATTGTGTTTCCAGGATGGCTGATGTGACAGATGTTCTTTGACCTAAAAAAGCAGGTCGCTTCACTGGTTTCTGATGTTGGGTTCTCCTGAGGGCATGCGAATCACAGAGCAGGTCAGGGTCTAGGTCCGTTTCATCCTGCCTTCTTTTTCAGAGTCCACGGGTGGCTCAGGGCACATTACTATATCCTGTTGCAAGCACATATGAGGTAATCTGTTCTTCCTGTCTCTCCCATTTAGACTGACTGATCTCTAGCTACTACCTTTGCTGTCATCCTCATCAAATACTTAAACCATTCCTGTAGTGTTCACCAGAAGCCTCTTGAAGTGATACCAAAGCCCGTTGGGTGCCAGGTCTCTGATATGCTTAGCTCAGTGTCCCCTGCCTGCCACACACAGGAAGCAGCATTGATTCAGTGAGATATGGAGTAAGCTGGGAAGGGGGGGGGGGAAAGGAAAAGGGAGAAAAAAATGCAATCCACAGCTTAGAAAAAAAAAATCAAATTCTCTTAAGGAGTATTGAAGTCTGCAGAAAGGTTATCTGTCTGTGTGACTCAGAGCAACCAGCAGTGTATCCTCTAATAGCCTTGGTGAGATTGAAGTTTTGGTGATTGTGGTCACGTTCTTGGCTCTCATCTTTTCCGAGAGCCATTCAGCACACTGCCCCACATCAGAGCTTTTCTTTCACTAGATAGAGGAAAGGGTGGCCTGACAGCTTTGAAGGAAACATTTAATAAAAATTGGTTGATACGGCCCAAGAAGTTCCTCTTCAATTATTCTTTCTGGGAGTAAAGTTATTAAGCTTTGATAGAGTCGTGCTTTCTGCTGAAGTATTTTGTGCCTAAGATGCTCGTGTTTACTGGGTTTGAAAGGAGATTGAGGGGAAGGAGATAGAGGGGAGGTAGTTTGTGAAGGGAATTTGGAAGCAACGTTAATTTGAGCTATAACTGATGCGAGGTCAGGAAATACGAGCAAAGAGAAACACCATCAGACTTAAAGGTCCAGCTCTCTCCTTTCCCCATAGGTACAGCAGATAAATATCTGCCCTATCATTAAGTATCCACTTTTGAGGTTGCTATCTTGCTTGTATTGTTTTTTCCATGTAGGAAAGCAGAAAATATTTCTCTTGAATCAGAAGGAAATTGTTCAGGTAAGGTATTACCCTTGATGTTTAATTCTGTTCCAGATTGCCCTGTCTGAGTGGTATAGAGGCTGCAAGGTGCAGTGGAGGCACCAGAAATCCTTTCCACCTGGGTATGTGTAGCGTATAGAAACAGATCTGGGGGCAGGTCTGAGGTGGACTGTAAACATGGCTGTTGGCTCTCTAACAAGCTTTCCTCCCCTTAGACCGTGTCAAGTATCTTCCAAGGCCATACCTGCCCATCACAGCTCTTGAACAGAAAAGCAGAACATCACTTGTTAGTGCTCCCTTCATGCCTTTTTCACCTCTTTTCTCTCTCTCTCTTTTTTTCCCCCCTCTTTTCTCAGTTTAAAACTGAAATGAAAAATGTATTTGGATACTTTGTGCTTTGATCAAGAGGTACGTCAGTGCCCAGCAGCAACTTGTACTGGTAAAACCCAGTTTAACCTCCCAGTTGGTCATTCATATTTACCCTTACAATTTTTCTGACACAGTGAATGAAGGATTTAATAGTACAATTCTTCCACAAGCATCATTCTCCGAAGCATTTTGGTTGTTCCCAAAATGGTAAAGGACTCTGGTTTGTATTAGCTAGAATAACTAAATATTGAAGTGAAGGGTCACAGTGTGTGCTTGAGTGCATGACAAAGCCTCATCCTCAGGTTTGAACATCGATTGGTCAGACATAAAAATGCATGTTCACCTTGAAGAAAGTAGGTGATTTTGTTACTAGCTGTTAATAGTGCTGAAGTGACCTCAGGTAAAAAGATCTTTCCAAAGGAAGTCTCTCTGAGCCACATGGATTCATAAGAGTTCAGAATGGCTTGCAGCTGGGCAGTATATAATGAAAAAACAAAACCCTTGGAGCTTATATTAGGGTGAGTAGATGCAAATGTAAGCCTTTTACTTTTTCCCGATGTAACCCTTGTGTTTTTAAAATCTATATTTGTATTCTGGATTTGTATTTTTTGTATTTTGTATTTTATTTTTACTTTGGCTTGGGTTAAGTTTGGTTTCAGGGCTGTCTTCTGGCTATCGTGGTTACCTGAGCTGGGGTAGGAGCTTGCTCTTGCAGTGTTAGGTCTTCAGTCAAAGTAGCCTTCATGGATAATGTGATGTTTCTGTCTTAGGTAGGCAGCCTTAGGGGCTGCTAACACAAATGTTAGTGAGGAAGAAATGTCTTCTGATGAGTGTGTGTGTCTCAGTAGTTTCAGAACATAAGATTATGCCCTGCAAACACCCAGTTCCTTACAAAGTTTTGTTAAGTTCTTGGCATCTTCAGCCTCCAGTGGAAATAAATTCTGCTATCTGTCTACATGTTGTATGAAAAACGATTTCCTGTTGCTAGTTTTCAGTTTCCACCTTTCACAATTTCATTGCATGTCTCCCTGTTACAGCACTATGCCTCAGAGAACACAAACTCCCCATCTCCCTTTACTAGCACGGTTCCTCATTTGATGTACTTTTATCATGTTCCGTTCTTTGTAGCCCCTTTCTAAGGCAAACAGTTGAAGCCTCTTTGTGTGATCATTTCAAAGCTCTTGACCATTTTTATCACCCTTCCCTGAACCTTTACTTCTGTGATATCATTCTCTGATGTGGGAATAGTGGAGGGCTTGCACAGCAACTACATGCCGTTGCAGATCATAATGACAATTGTACCTACCTGTTTGTTGTCAGTATTTACGTGAAACCTCCCAGAATCCTGTTTGGATCTTCAGTGTTCATGCCAAATCTCCAAGTCTGAGATTAAATAGACATAGGTACTTCTTCCTCCTTGTTGGTCCTGAATTACTAACGATGCTGAAGAAGTTGAGTCCTGAGGCTGCTCTTTGAGTGAATTTGCTTTTAACATCCCTGGTACTTCCACTACCCTTTTAGAAATACTTATTTCCCATTAGACACCTGCTTGCAGTTCTGAAGCTAATTTTTGCTTTCTTCAGCTCATCTTCTATTTTCCCTTGTCCCTCCTTGTGGTCCAGAAATCAGAATGAGTATTGCATTTGGGGAATTTGAGCAGCAGCAAACTAGAAGACTCTCCAAGCTTTCTACTTGATTCTTTTTTTAATGCAATGGAGTGTATAAAGTATAACAGAAATCTCTTGCTGAAGTGACAGAAGTTGCTGTTAATAACCAGAGTGAATGTCAGAAAGCTCTGGTGATATTAGCCTGTTTAAGGAAACCTTAAAGCATGACAACCACTCACTGAATATTTCAGATTAATAAAGTCATGCACTTAAGTTCTGGGCAGGGACAAACATTATCAATAAAATAAGAACTGCTTACTGATTCTCATGGATGTTGCAGTGGTAATAGCTTGAGGAACTTTCTCTTAGGCTCAGATTGGTAACCCATGTGTTTCAGAGCAGGCAGGATTGGATGTCTGCCCGTTCTGTCCCCAGTATGTTGGAATGTCTATGATATCTTGCATACTGGGAAACCCTGGCTTTGCTCTTTTTTATTAATAAGTGTCTAAAAAATAAGCAATGAACTTGCATTTTTTCACTTTTTTATTACTTTCTCTCTTTCTTTTTAGTTAAGTCAGAGGAAACTCTTTCCAACATTGCCCTTACTCTTTGTGCACAGAACAGGATATATCAGGATTCCAATATATATTCACCATCCTTCAGTGAGAGTTCTGCTTGTAAGGAATAAAAATGAATGGCTTTGTGGGCTTTTTTTCCTTGAAGTTTTCATGAGCTAGTAAAGAGGAATTTGGCTGCAAAATACTCTCCATCCCTTAAAGAAACAAATCCTGAAGAGTTTCTGGAGACAATTTAAAATACCAAGTTCTGAAAGACACAAAAATGAACCACTTATCTTTAGCTCCTTGGTATAAATTTACTGGCTTGATTTACTGTATTTGTTTCCTGCAAGAAATTTTCTAGGCATATATATGCTCCTATAGCCTGGTTTGGGATTCCTTTAAACATAGTTTTGATGTGAGTGTGGAGTGAGCAGACCTTCAAGGAAGGCTTTGGTTGTTAAGGTGAGAGGAGAACAAGTGATCATAACCTTCAGATCTCAGTGAGACCATTTACTCCTTGGTAGCGCTGCATCGGTTTAAGCAAATGAAGATGAAACAAGTCTGTCTGATATTGCAGTACATGTGAATTACTAATGGTAGCTATCTCACAGGAACTTCTTCTTGGGTGAAGATTTGGACTAGGGTTTATTTTGTCTGTATGTTGTATTAGAGGCCCCTGATGTTGATGGATCTGATACTTTCTACATTGCAGGAGTGTTGCCTGCTTGATTGGCATATGATTGATTGGCCTGAAGTTGAAGTGTGACCATGGCTGAATTTTGCTGATTGGTTTTGAAGGTTGGTATGTGACTGACAGAGCTTAAAAGCTGCCTTCCAGCATTCCCTGTCTTCTTTCTGATTCCAGTGATGAGGTTCCAGCCTGCAGGCTTACCGATCTAACAGGAAACAGCTAATCTTCTTTGCTTCCAGTCTTGTAAAACACTCACACTCCAAACAATGAAATGGTAGAAACTAGGAGCCAGAATATCTAGTCAGACAATCATTGTTTAGGTAATATTATCAATGCCTTCTGTGGCAGTTTTGTCTGTATCAGAATGGTAGGGTTGGGTTTCAGCTCTATTTCAAGCTAATTTGTCAAGGGGCTTTAGATGGCTCTGCCAGAATGGATCATTTATCCGCAGAAACCAGTATGGGTACGTATGTGCGTTGCGGGAGAAGGGTCTGGCACAGGCTGAGCTGTGTGGAACAGGTACCCAGCACTAGAGCAACAGCAAGGCCTGAGTGCAGATGTGAGGTGTGACTGATGCGGGGGGGCTGAGGAAGGGCTGGAGAGGCTGGGATGCTGTAGTCTGAGGGCAGGCACTCCAAAAATCAGCCTGCGAAAAGCTCGTGGAACGCTTGCCTGGGTTAATCCTGTGCCTATGGGCAGTCACTCGTGTTCTGAAGAACTGCAGTAATTAATGCATTTCAAACAAGAAAGAGGTCATCGCTTGTGGCAGAATAACTTCTTTAGTGGGAATGCATTCCTTCGGTACTGAAGCATGTTTAAACTCCCTTTGGCTATTGCACTGCAAAGGGGCTTTGCGACAGTATAGCAAACAGATGGAAGGAATATTCTGGAGTTTCATTTGTTTTTCTGCGACTGTGTTCTCCTGGTGGTGTTTGTCTACTCCATTAGGCAGTGCTGGTGGGTGCTTCCCTGCCCTCCCCTGCTGCCAGCATGCTGCCTGGTATTTAAAAGGTGACGCTCAGCATTCAGAGAGGGAAACAACTTTAATGGCAGATGCTTATTGCTAACACTAAGAGAAAGGCAGAACACTTAAATACTTGGAGAAGAAAAGAGTGGAAAATGGAAAACAGCAGCTCTGTCTGATCAAACCAGAAATTATTGGTGTGTGTTAGCCCATAGTACAAAAAAGCTTCCATCAGTAGTCCTTATTAAAGTCCACAGCTCAGTTAAATTTGTTTAGAGATGTAGCTTGAGGACTGTTTTGTTCCAGATAATTCAGACTTGTCCCTCTTCTATGCTGCAGTGTCAATACTCTGTGGCGGTCAGTTTTTCCATTAGCTTGGTAGAGAAGCAGTAAAGCGCGTGAGGGCTGAATTTAGCTTTGGCACATACGCAGTGTAACCAGAGGAACCTGTTGGATTCAATCTGGTTCTATGCAGTGGTGGCTCCCTCACCTTCAGAGCGTCCTGCCCTGTGCTCTTGCTGCCTGCCAGTGCTGCTGCTCACAGGGTTGTTTTTCTCTGGGAGCACAGAACATAACCAGTGGCAATGGTGGCGCTTTCCGTGCAGGGTTGTGTGTGCACATCTAGGACAGAGAGAGACATCACCACTGTAGCTCCACAGTCACTTACCACCAGAAAGGAAGGGCTGGATTCGCAGTTATCGGTGATGGATTTTATTGTTTTCTTCCTTTCTTACCTTTACCTTTCTTACCTAAGGATGATTTTAACATATTAAATGTTGCAGAAATTCTAGTGCAGTAAAATGTTGCAGAATATCAGAACTGGATTTTTTTTGATAAATAGAATATAAATTTTTAAAATGAAGTGATTAAACTTTTTCTATCAAGTGCTTAAACTTGGGTTAAGGAGCGATCTTTAGCACTTTTTTTACCCAACAAATCTATTTATTCAGTTAGATACTTTCTGCTGAGGGGATGGCTAGTGCCTCATTAAAGTCTGGGCATGTTCAGTTTGGAGAAGAGGAGGCTGAGAGGAGACCTCATTGCCCTCTACAGCTGCCTGAAAGGAGGCTGTAGAGAAGTGGGTGTTGGCCTCTTCTCACAGGTGGATAATGACAGGACCAGAGGAGATGGTCTGAAGTTGTTGCAGGGAGGATTAGATTAGATATTAGGAAGAATTACTTCACTGAGAGGGTGGTCAGGCGCTGGAATGGTCTGCCCAGGGAGCTGGTGGAGTCACCAACTCTGGAAGTATTTAAAAAATGTGTAGATGTGGCACTTCAGGGCATGCTCTAGTGCCTGAGATTGTTGGGTTGGGTGATTTGTTTAGTGGGGTTGGTTTTTGTTTTTGTTTTGTTTGGTGGTTTTTTTTATTTTTTTTTTCCTGGTGGTTTTTTTTGTGTGTGTATGGTTGAATTTGATGATCTCGGAGATCCCTTCCAGCCATGAAGATTCTGTGATTAGATCAACCACATGTCAGAGCAGGTTCCCAGCTATTAATATCTTTGTCACTGTTGCCATTGTGGCTAAAATTCATGATGTCTGTCTGAAATCAGATTTTGCTTAGTACTTTCATTTAGCAATATTTCAAACTTCGGTGTCTTCCTCATACCTCCATATGTAACCCTGCAAGGGAGTGCAATGGAGGACAAAATTATCAGTTTATGTAAAATGGCTGAGAAACAAGGGAGGGAGTTACAAGGTCTGGAAAAAAATTTCAGATGAGCACTTGCAATAAAGCCATGTGGAGGCAACTGTGAGGAGACTTACCAAGTCAAAGTCCAAGAGCTGGCTGGGGCTTATCCATAGCCGTGCAATACTTGCAAGCCTGAGATGTCGTTTTTCACAGGGAGTTCTGGAGTGTAATCCATCATCATTCAAAACACACCAGCCACTTTCTGAAAGCTATTTAGGTCATGAGATGTCACCACACCTGACCATAAAATCCATCACACTGGGGAAACCGGTGGCCAGTGCCTGGCATTATGAAACACTGTGAGGCTGAAGCTGTATTTATCTTTGTTAGAATTGACAGATCGCCCCTGTAGCTTCAGATTAGCCCACACTGACATACAACTGCGTATATTACAATCCATCAGGGCGATCTCCTCTGGAACAGACCAGCTGCTACTCTAGCTTGAGGATTTCTGGGTTTGTTGACGGATTTGGAACGCTGTGAACATATATAAGAAGAAAGGCCCCTTTTGAAATGCTAAACAGCACTATTCTTTATCCCTAGCAATTATCTTTGGTGTTGGATTGTTCCCTCCTCCCATCCCTTTATTTCTTTTCTTGAGTCTGCAAGGGTATTTTGTGCTGGGGAACATTTTCAGGCTGACAGCCTTCCTTCCATTTATGCAGCAAAGCAGCACAGCCTACAGCAGGGCAATTTACATCACATCTTCAGGGTCCCCAGGAGACTGAATAGCAAGTTCAGTCTCTGTACCTCATTGATTCGTTAAGAGAGTCTTTTGAGCTCACCAAACTTCAAACTAAAATGGTTGCTTCTACACAGAGGACACTTGTCCATCAGCATCATAGTGCTGTTACATCTACTGCAGTGCATGTCAGACCAGAGCTGACTTAATGGAGCCGGCTGATAAAGAGATGTTTCTTTGCTACACAAAGGAAATAAAGAAATGAATGTTTCTTAAAAGAAACATTTGGCTCTCACTGATGGGTATTTCTGAGCGTTTGACATTTCATCAGGCAAGAGGGAACTTACTTTCTCTTTGACCTGGCTTTGTTCTTCTCATACTATTTCATAATTACAAAAGAATGGCCAGTAGTGGTCAACAGTGAATGCGAAAGCACAGTGTGAGCAGGTAAAACCTATAATGATACTTCCCTGGAGGATACTCCCACATATTCTTGGGCCTAAAAGGAAGTCTTTTTATTTAATAGCCTTTGCCAGATTTTTCTTCCCTTAGTCTGTCCAATTGCTTTTTGAATCCAGGCAAACTTTTATTAGCTATAGCACCTATGGCATGAGTTGCATCGGTAAACTACTTTCCGCTTTAATATAGTGGAATTCCACTGCTGGAGTGACATCTGAGCAGATTGAAGGGGAGATCATCTATACTCAGAATTACATGGCTGTTAATAAATACACAGAATATTGTAAAGATATTTATAAATTTTATAAAACATACTTGTAAGAATGTATGGATGGTATTCAGCCAAGAGTTCTGAAGGCATTCAAGGATGAATAGATGAATATTGGCATTAGTAGGTAACCTTTGGCTTAAACCCACTTTATGATCTGCAACATTGCTAAGAGACTGCTTGTCCATCCCTTGGCCTGTTCCCCTGCTGCTCGTCTATGTGGGCAGCAGTGATACTGCAAGAGAAGACCTGGAGCATATAAAGATTGGCTGCATGATTCTGGGAGTGAGGGTCAAGGGCATGATGGCTCAAGTGTTTTTTTCTTAGTTAAGTGATTATAGGTGAACCTATAAAGAATCAGCATGAGGTAGGCATGTCTTGCAGAAATATTAGAAAGCTTTATTTGGAACAGTTTGCAGTCTGACTTTTTTTTTTTTATACTGAAAAATTAATTTTAGAAAAATGATTGGGCAACCTCACTCTGTTGACACTTCTCAACTCAACTTAAAGTTGCAGTCTGATCCAAAAATACAGAGTTTTTGCTGTCTGCCATACCTTATTCTTTTAGATCATAATATTCAGTCAACAAGCTGCTACTGTAGTGGTAGCAGAACCTGAAGAAACCATAAAAGATGCTCAATAAATAAACTAGCAACATTTGCTAGTGGAAAATACTCCATTAAACTGAAATAACCTGGTATGCTTCAAACTTCATACCTTGATGGTTTATAACCAGCTGCTTTCCACACACATAAGTGTTGGCACAAACATTGCTGCTTCTTAAGCGTATGGTATCACTAATAGGAGAAAAAAAGCTGTGGAAGACCTCAAGGAAGCTTCTGAAAACTGTGTTCAGGAGATTTGGTATGTGTGCTTGAGGCAAAGCCCTCTGAGAAGTTGCTGAGTTCTACTTTTTGTCCTGGTGCTATTTATCATGTCTCCTTATCTGAGATATGAGAGGCATGAGATAAGTAGTGATAAAAGTAATGCAACTCCAGTGCCTTCCCCAGTGTCGTGCCGAGTGTGGCCTCATAGTTCAAACAGCAGACCAGGCTTCTGGACCTGAAAGTTGGCCACTAACTTCCTGCGTAAAGGTGAGACAAATTGTGTCACTTCTTTTGGCTTAGCTTAGTTTTTCTCATCTGTAAACAATGACTGACTTAATGGAGATGTTGTGAAATGATCCTTATGGATGTTTACAATCTGAAATCATTAAAGGCCTGGCTAAAGTAACTCATTTTTTGGTAGACAGCTCAGATATGATTGAACTGAAGTTTTAAGTAGGACATGTGAAACTTTTCATCAGAGCTGAGGCTCTTTAAATTTTGATTAATTTGACCTCTTGGTAAAAAACTGCAAAGGAATACTATTCTCTTTCTATTGCACTGATCTGAACATGTAGTGAAAGTTTAATGGGGATGGGATCATCAAAAGGATGACAGAGTTCTTATCTCAGCAGCATTGATTTATTTATTTTAATTCTGTCCCTGTCCTTACTTGTTATCTCACAGGTGTTGATGAACAATCAGCTAATTCCTGGTATGCTTACTGAATTTTCTTTCAATTTTCTTTGATAAAGATGGAGCTATGGTGTTATCAGTAGGTATATATAGGTTTTTCTTCTTGCAAATAGAAGAAGTACAGAAACGCTGATCAGAAGTTTTGAAAACGTTGCTGAATTGATGATAGGAGATGACAGGTTCTTAATATCTGGCAACTGGTCTCAGTCCCAGTCGGTTAGGTAATAGCTGCAAGTGAAAGCATCTGACATGTTTTAATGTGAAAGAAGTCATTGGGGTTTGTTTTTTACAATCTTTTGTAACATTAGAAATACTGCTTGTATTACTGTAAACGAACAGTGTAGTTTGTATTTTGTCTTTGAATAATATCAAAAGCTCCAATATAGTTAGTGATACAAAAAAAAGGCTTTTGCTCAAGCAAGAATAACTGATACCAGCAGGTACATGACTGTCCCAGTAGCCTTTGATAATTACCTGAAAGTGATTATACCATCCAGTGTCAAAGTAGCCTTAATGAGATTTGAAACCATGTAGTAGGAAAGGTCGTTCTAGGAAATCCTGTTTTAGTGAAGGTAAGGGATGGAGATCCAGGTGGCAGCAAAGATGCAAGGGTTATTGATGGGTTAGAAACTATTTCAGTGCCTGGGAATGGTCAGGAAGGAATTGAGGTTGAGGACTACAAAGATGTTGTGAGGGTATGTAGGGAAAAAATTAGAAGGGCCAAAGCCCAACTAGAACTTAATCTGGTTTCTGATGTTAAGGACAAGTAAAAATGTTTCTTTAGACATTAGCAATAAAAGGAGAATCTCCATCTGGTATTAGACAGGGGCAGCAGGGAACATAGTGTCCAAGGATGAGGAAAAAACTGAGGTACTTAATGCCTTTTTTGCTGTAGTCTTTAGTAGTAGGACCGGCTGATCCCTTAGTACCCAGCCCCCTGAGCTAGAAAACCAGGACAGGGAGCAGAATGAAGCCTCCGTAATCTGGGGGAAAACAGTGGGTGATCTGCTACAGCGCTTAGACACACACAGGTCTATGGGGCTGGGTGAGATCCATGAGACCTTATTGCTCTCTACAGCTACCTGAAAGGACACTGTAGCAAGGTGGGGTCCGTCTCTTCCCCAAATAACAGACGATAGGACAAGAGCAAACGGCCTCAAGTTGCACCAGGGGAAGTTTAGGATGGAGATTAGGAAACATTACTTCACAGATGGGATTATCAATCATTGTAAGAGGCTGCCCAGGGAAATTACCCTGAATTACCATCCCTTGAGCTATTTAAAAGAAAGGTAGATGTGGTGGTTTTGTCAATGTTAGGTTAATGGTTAGACTTGATGCTCTTAAAGGTCCCTTCCAACCTAGAGAATTCTATGATTCTGTGATTCTAATTTGCAAACCAGCTAATATTCTTAACAGGGGAATGGGGAATGAATGGCCTGAGGGAACTAAACTTTTCTTATTCTACGGAGCTGGATTTTCCATCAACTGGGAAGAGCAGAGAGAATTCTGGCTCCTCATTGTTGGAGATAGCTTTCATTTTGCCAAACTCAGCATGCTACACTATAACCGCACCCAACCTTAGCTCACTGAGCTTTTTATGTATTTCATAAATTTGATTCATAAACTCTTTCATTATTTGTACTGCTTTTACTTGGATTCCTTTATTGGAGAGTCTGTACATTCCATTCAGGCTTAAGGCAGTCTGTAGAATAGCTCCTAGTCAATTTAAGGGGATCAAAATGGAAAAAGACATATAATCATTTATGAAGAATATTAGATGTGCTAGTAAATCCCTGAAACTAAACACTGCTTTATGATTAATAATGAATGTTGCTTGTATATTTCATTAATGCTCTGACCTACACATTCTTTTGGGAGCCTCAAGCTTGAAGAGAACAAAGGAAAGAAATTAAAAGGGTGTTCTTGTACCAGTTTGGGATTGGTTTCTATTGCTGCTTTCCATGTCATAGTTTTTGTAGTGCTCACATTAATCTAGATGCTATTCAATGACTGGATAAGCTGGTGAATGTAATTATAGGCTTTTTATCTGTACTTCAGCCAAGCATGGTGAAAATATTGATTTGTTTATGATTTCTTATTCTTTGGAGTAAAGTTACTCTTAAGAATAACTACCGAAAAAATTTACTGCAGCCATAACTTGTGTGTGCAATGAGTATGGTGTAGCTAACTGGAAACGTGTTAAATAATTTACTACAGCTAATAGTAATAAATACTGAGGAATCACTAATATCTCATCTTCTGTTCCATAAAATCCCCTTGTCAAGGTGGGACCTAGGCAGTTGCAGCTATTCTGTGTTACTTTCACACATACTTTCTCACCTCTGTCATGTAGATATTTAAGCATTTTCCAAGTAATTTACTGCCTTTTTCCTTTCTTTTCAGTGGCAGGTTGGTCAGTATGTATTTGCTGCACTAATGCTAGATTATGTGCCTCTATTTGTTTCTGTAAAATACTCTCCTAATAAAGGTTACTAAAACCACCATTTCAGTATATGGTAAGGTATCTCTTAAAATACCTTAAGAATGTGATATTCAATAGTTAATGATGGTACAGCTCTACGATGAGGTGAAGGTCTGTCTCCCTGTGACTTATTAATGCTGTCTGCTCATTTTGTCTCAGTTCATTACCATGAGAAATTTAGCCCTTTCAGCTACTACTCCTCATTATGACATTTTTAAGCTTATTTATCTCAACTTGACTTTGCTTATTTTGCAAGTTACAGTGAGCAGTTTAACAAATTGCATCACTGTTTATAGAAACCTGATAACTTGAATCTTTATTGTTGGTGGTAGTTGTTGATTTATATACTTAAAACATCACATTAGGAGAGTAGCTTAGAGTCATCTCTGAAGTGTTTAGCGCTTGCTACAAGCCAACAGTTTTTATGGCAAGACCTGGAAAAGGTTGACTGCCAGAGCAATCAAAGTGATGCCTTAAGGTATGATAATACCCCCTGAACATAATAAGGCATCTGAATCAACTGCTGATTATAAGACTCCTCAGCTGTTATTGAACAATTTAAAAATAGAGAGGAATATAGTACCTGCAAAAAGATACATTTCAGATAGAATATTTAAAATGAGGCATAAGACAGTGTATCCAAAGTGTCAGAAAAATGATCACCTGTATCTTGGTGTTCCTTCTTATTCTTAAGAAAGGAAATAGAAATTGGTGAAATTTGAAAACAAATCAGAGTGGAACACATCTATTCTGCTAATAGTCTGTAATGGGCATTCTTGCATCTTCCTTCAAAATACTTTGGAATGTTCATGGGCATTCTCAGCATGAACAGATTTTAGTATGTTTTCAAGTAGCATGTGTAAAGTGAAATGCTACAAAGGAGATCAGAAATGGGCTGAAATCTTGAAGAATCTCACAGAGGTTTTTAGATGAGAACCAGTTTGGTCAGAGAACTGAAAACTGAGAGTGCCTTTCTAGAGGTTTGAGTGAAGGCTTAAACTGTGGCCTGAAAGGAAAAATTTATCTATGAAAATAATGACTTAAGAATCTTAATAATTTTCCTTTTTTTTTTTTTATTTTTTTTTTTATTTTACTGTGTGCTTAGTCAATGCCATCATCATTCTTTTCTGTCTGCAGTTAATATCCTGAAGGAGGTGAGAAATCCTTTATCTAAACATTATGATTATAATCTTAAAGGAAGTGCTTCAGAATGCTGCTTCTAGTATTAATATAATCTATTATACTTGTAACTAATATCCAGTATGACCAAACAAGGGGATGTTGCAGGCTTATGAAATATTACTTAGTTTGTAGGTTATGTCAGGTATCAACAAAATTGTTCTGCAAGAAGCTTAGTCTTCACTTCTGTAAAGGAACATAAAAGAGCGAACAGAATGGAAGCATTGTACAGACAGCACCTAAGAACAACCCTACTGGCTCAGATCAGAGGATTACCTGTGTCAACAGTCTGTTTTAACAAGATGCATCAGCAGTTGTTTAGAGAAAAGCAAAAAGACAAAATAAACTTCCCCAAAATACTCTCCCAGGCACTGAACCTTTCAGTGGATTTGTCTTCCATAAATCTGTCATAAAGTTGCTTTTCTGAAGCTGCACGGATTTATTTTTGTATTTTAGTGTGTGTTTTTGCAGCCTTACAGGGGAGAATTGAGGACTTGGTCAGCATTTAGGTATCTGGTGGACAGAAAAGAGGGTGAAATGGAGATCTTGATTGACTGAGAAACAGTGAATTGTTCACCCTGAATTTTGGAGGTTGAACTAGGAGGTGACTTAGGAGATGAGAGCACAGCCAGGATTCAGAGGCAGTGTCCCAGTGGGACTGCTAGGGAGCTCGGGCAGGCTGCCCAGTAGGATGTGAGCAGGGTGGTTTCAAAGTTTGAAATGACAGGAAAAAACGGAAACATCTCTTTGTTCTGTATCTTCAAAGGACTGGCAACAAAGTGGCAGATACCAATTTAAAACCCAACAAAAACCTCTCGTATTTTTCTTTTGGATATACATCTTCTTTCCGGTCTTTTTTTAAAGGGCCAAAAACTGTACTTGTAAAATCTAGTACTTTTGTCTCAGCTGAGCCAGTGCTATTGACTTGGCCAGCTCTGGAACCTGCCATTCCAAACTCATCGTTATTTGTTGTTGGCAACTGGTAAATCCTGGATACCATCGATTTGAGTCAAAGACTTTGCTTTCTGGATCATGGTGAATTTTCCTGGGTTCTTGTTGTCCTGACTTCTGCAGTATATCAAAAACACCAGCGGAAAAAGCCTCTCTCAAAAATGGGGCATATTGACTTTGGTTGAGTAGAGCATATTCCAGAAATAAAGATTCTGGGTTTGTATAAATATCCGTGATTTAGAAAAGGGCGGGGGGGAAGAAAATGAAAGGCAGAAATGACAGGTTATAGGAAAGGTTAGTTTTTTTAGGGGAAACATATTTTATGAGATCCTGAGGCACTTACAGTTCTTCAAATTGTTATTAATCAGCGAGGGCCTTTTATTTTCATATTTGGAGGAAAAGAGCTGTGCATTATATTTTTATTTTTAAACAAAGCAACCTAGAGAGGTGAAAATTTGATGCCTTCCTTTTAGAGACCAATGGTTGTTTTCTGCTTAGACCACACTAGAGATTGAGGGTAAAAAGAAAAGGAATTTTTAATAGTGCTGAATTGACTATTTTTGATCATTTTATAGTATCTTGCTTTCCTGACATGTTTACTTTACAAATGCTTCAGCTCACGGCCATGACTTATTTTCAATGGTAAAGTATATAATTAACATCAAGGTGAAAGGCGATTATGCTTGTGAATAGTGCTCTATGCCCTCCAGAAACCACTTATGAAGCCAATTTAGGTCACACATGGTTCAGTCTCTCAGAAATCTTTCTTAATAAAGCCCCGAGGCGCTCTCTTTTACTGAGCAATTAACAGAAAGCTAGTTCCTTGTGTTATTGTGGGGAAATGATAATTTGTGGAGAATGGGGAGGGACCATACGAGACATAAATGTTTCTTCACGTAGCTCTGCTGGAAGCTGAAAATGCAATTTAAATGGGCAGTTAAGGTGGGGAGCAACAAAGGTCCAAAATGCTACAATGAAAGTGCTTATATGTTAAGTAAAGTGTTTTCAGTCTGAGACTTTCCATCCCCTTCTATCCACTTTTCCTGACTGTAGATGTTTCCCAAGAGCTCTCCTCGGGAAAACGTGTTGAAGAGGAGCAGTTCTCAGCTTCTGGGATATCTCTTGCACCATGAGACCCCTTGGAGGTCCTTGCCTGGGCAGGCACGTACTGGCAGTTGAGAGACTGTCAGCGTTCTGAGAGGAGCAGAATGGCAGTGAGCATTAGATTCTAATTTGCAGTCATCGTTTTCAGAAACCCAGCCCTAGAAAACGGTGATTTAATTCGCCCTAGTGATGTAGTAGTCACTTATTCCAATTTGGTTCTTGCCAGTGTAGACAGAAACAAGCTACATACGGTACCGTTGTGTGATAATGACATGTAATAACCATGTGTTATCATGTGGTGCTGCAGCAGTTGTGATCAACTTGATGGATTTGGATTGCAGCTTGGATTTCTCAAGCTGGCTAGACTGTGGACTTTTATGTAAAACATCTGTAGGGTGCTTCTGCCAAAACATGGCTTTGCATCATTAGTCGCTGAATTCTCTGGACCAAGAAAATTCCCACTAGTATGCTTATTAGTCAGAGAATCAATTGCATTAGTCTCATAATCGGGCACAATTGAATAAGTACTCCATTTTTTTAAACTCCTACGATGCAGCAAAGTGCTATTACTGAACTTAGACCTAACAGTGTGATGGTTCATATTTAATAGTTACTGTTGTAGTCAGCACTTACGAGGAGAGAAACAAAGATTTACTATAGCTGTGTGATATGATCAGTTGTACTTCTGTTGTTTATTTTGATATCTATTCTTATGGCAGTTTGATTTGCATATATATTTGTCAACTGTGTAGACATCCACACAAAACTGACCAAAGTTTGCGTTTGAATGGTGGTTTGAAGGTCGCAGAATCACTTAATGGTAAGGGTTGGAAGACACCTTCAGAGATCACCTAGTCCAACCCTCCCAAAGCAGGGCCAGCTAGAGCAGGTCAACAGGAACACGTGCAGGACGGATTTTAATATCTCTGGAGAAGGAGACTCCACAACCTCCCTGGGCAGCCTGTTCCAGTGCTCTGTTACCCTTAAAGAAGTTTTTCCTCATGTTGAGATGAAATTTCCTGTGTTTCAGCTTGTGTTCTTTGCCCCTTGTCCTGTCACCAGGTACCCCTGAGAAGAGTCTAGCCCCATCCCCTGGCCACCCACCCTTTAGATGTATACAAGCATCGAAGAGGTTCCCTCTCAGTCTTCTCTTCTCCAGATCTGCAGTTGCTCTTGTGCTATATACAGGTTTATTTAATTCAGTGAACCTGAATGGATTCTGGCTCTAAGTTCAGTGAACCTGAATGAGCGCTGGGTCCAAGGCAAAGCTGTTGCAATGCTGCTTAACGCCAGAAGGGATTGCAGTTCACCGTGCAGTAGCGATGCGGTTGTTAGGACTGCAAAATACTGTTAAAGCTATTTTTTTTCAGTATTAAAAATGTATGAATCCACTGCCCATGTAGAACAAAGGACAGAATTAAATGCCCTTCTACTAGAAGGCAGAGAACAAGAGTTGGTTGGTGTGAGTGGTTCCTGTTTGGTTTGTCGTTCACCCGCTCTGTGGCTCCCCAGCTGAACACCCTGCAGCAGCACAGGTCAGGCAGGGGTTCAGCAGGAGCTGAACACTGAACTCTGGATGTCCTCTCACCCTGACACTTCTGGCTGACTCTCTACTGCTAACTGTTCTTCTCTAGAAAGAGAAAGGGGGAAAACACTGGTCTTCCCCCCAGCAGAGTTGGGGGACTGTAAGGGATTACTGCTACTAATGGATGCAGGCAGGCAGGTGTTACAGTTTTAGGCTGTTTTAGCTACTTTCTCCATGCAGGAGCTGCTCTGAAATTCAGACGATCAGTCAGTCTTACAGCCTGTAGTGTAAGAAAGGCAGGAAAATAGGGGCCTATTCATAAGTTGCCGAGCGGGTAGTTTTCAGTGCTCTTTTCAATGAAAACCACTGCCTGTGAGGCTTTCTTCTGCTACTGGCACAGAGCAGATCTCTGGAGGAGATAATTCTGGGTTGGAGGGTATGCGTTAGTATAGTCTCCTTCCACTGTTGAGAATTAGCTTGTTAGGGGCCTTTTTTTACACTCAGAAGACACGGGGGACGAAATTTGTCTCTCCTTGGTACATAATGTCCCCTTTGACTAAAGCTACTTAAATAGCTACTTACACACTTAACGCCTTCCAAGCCTCATTGCCCCAATATAGTTTACTTTCCTGGTGCTTGACCCCATACCTCAGCACCGACTGTCCCACCGACCTGCTCCCCCTGCAATCATCTCCCCGCTGCGTTCTCCCTTTCACACAGAACACCCTCCCCTTCCCCTTGTGAGTTCTTTCCTTATGCAAAGCCCTTCTAACTATTTTTGTGGTGCTGACAGGAAACGAATGAACGGTAATGAGGCAGTTAGATAGAGCTGACGGTTCAATTATTTATTTTTAAAGAATGCATATATTAAAGAATTAAAATTGGATGGCCCAGATCCTTATCTGCTACTGCTCTTCTGTGTTAAGAGAGAAACTCTGAATTGTGCCAGAGGAATCTCTCTCTTAACATGTGCCTTTTTAAATTAATTTTTATTTTTTATGGTAGTTGATTTTTCTGGGAATTCTTCCTTCTGAGGGTAAAGTATGTTTTGGATACTACACACACATGAGTGATAATAAAGAAATCCTGTTGGCACTGAATCCCAGCTGTTGCTACACAGGTGATTATTGCTGGAGGACCCTGGGCACGGAGAATGCTTGGCAGCGCGGTGTGTGCTGTCTCGGATCCTGCTGGGGGGATGCTCAGCGGTGAGGTGCTGCCGGCTTTGCTGGGGTGCTCTGCAGCACAGCAAGTGGATAAAGCGGTTCTCTCCAGGGCAGGGATTGCCCCAGTAATCTGGCATTCAAAAGCTTTAAAAGCAACAGGGTGCTATTATTGAAGAGACATAATTGTCACGGTTCAAAGTAACACACTCACCTATGATTTAGCCAGGTCCAAAACAAATGGTCCATAAGAGCACCTATTTTATTAAGTATTCTCTCTTCCTTCAACAACATCTCAATCAACTGATAAAACTGCAAAGCATCTTTGGCATC
Organism: Pedionomus torquatus; assembly: GCA_013398155.1. Lineage (NCBI taxonomy): Eukaryota > Metazoa > Chordata > Aves > Charadriiformes > Pedionomidae > Pedionomus > Pedionomus torquatus. The sequence goes on along the minus strand of VZRU01010135.1, from coordinate 236,667 downwards.
TTCTTGTACTGAAATGCTGTGTTCTCTGAATAAAGCTTAGGTTATGGCTGTTCTGCCCTTGGACCAACTTTCAGAATCAAAGCTGTTCCTCAGTTCTCCCCTTTGACTTTCTTTATTGTTTTGTGTTCAGTCCCTTCCTGTGAACTATAGGATGGGGAACGAAGAAATGGCAAAACTTTTTATGAGCACAGTGAGACTGGTCAGCACCTTTCTGAATTGAAATCCCCTCGCACATCTGATTTGAGGCAGCTGAGGAGCCAAAGCAATTTCTCACATAGAGCTGCTTGACAAGAGGAGTTCTAGATGATTAAATCTGTCTGTTAAGATGCCCATGCTTGTTTATTTTCCTTCTTTTTATTTAAAAGGGACGGAGTATTTGTTAGTGGGAGGAGACTGCTGTGGGTGGTTAAAGTTGCAATTCTGTACTTCTACCCATCTAGTGTCCTTTGAACCTGTGTTTCTGTATCTGGTGATGTTTCCCTTCTGCTGTTTTAGTAGTGAACAGATGAGGAAAAATCAGGACAAATATACAACACAAGTAAACTTTCAAGATTATATATAGGAAAGATTGGTTTTCAGCTTGAAGGAGGGCAAGGATCTGCTTGCAGCTGTGGAGACTCTTTGTACAATGTAGAATTCTAGTTCACATGCAATCCAGGTCACTGTTGCTTGTTGTTCAGTTCTTTCTGAGCTTCTAGAAGACAGGAGAAGATATCACTGCTTGTTCCCTGGCTGAAACTGCCACCTGAAAGACAAGACACAATAAACCAAAGGGTATGAAATCCTCTGTCATTTACAGAGTTGGTCCCATCTCACCGGAGAGACAGCATTGCAACTGGCTATATTTTACTTAACTGGTGGATGGAAGTGTTTAGTTCCCTGCTAGAACTGTCAATGAATGTGACTTTTAAAAATTTAAGCCAATTTATAGCTGCCTGAGGTTTTAATTTTACTTGAAGACAATTATTGGCAGAAAGGTCATCTGCCTGCTTGGCTGACACCAGTTCCAGGCTGCATGTACACTATAACTAAGTAGCAGCGCTTCTGGGAAATTTGATGTACTCTATTTCAAGGATTTGTTCTTGGAACATAAACCCCTTGGAGTCAGTTCAAGACACGAGGCAAAGGAGATGATAACCAAAGGGCAGGAGTCTGTTGGGCACAGCTAACAATCTGGTTTGCCTATGTTGGATATGGTATCAACTGTACTAGCCTGTGCAATGAGGATTCTTCCACTTGCTGAGCCCATCCACTGCTGCTGCTTCCCTGCGCTGAGCTGTGCTCCAGAGAGAGAAGTTATGGGAGGGAATGAGAGCAAAAGCTAGGAGTTTTTCCAGGCTAGGAAGTTTGTGCTTCATGGGAATCACAGAATCGTCAGCCTTAGAAGGGACCTGTAGAGATCATCTACTCTGATTCCCATGCTAAAGCAGGATTGCCCAGAGCACATTACTCAGGAGAGCTTAGTCTGCTCTTGAGCGTGTTGCTGCCAGGCTATGCTGGTGGGTCATGATACAGCTGATGACACAACCTTGGCCTTACCTGCAACCGTGCCCAGGTGAGGCCATGTGAGAAGCAGGAGAACACTCTGCAGTTCGACTGAACGTTACTGCGGTAGATCAGTGAAGTAAAATCTCTACGTGCTGTCACTTGGATGGGCTGTCAGTCACCTCCCTCTGAAGGTATTGCACCCGGTTGCTGTGTGCAATTATACAGCACTGCAGCAGCTGGCTGAAGGCAACCTTTTGTTTGGTTCATTGATCAGTTTGTGTAGTGCTTTTAGAGACCATTAGCGTGTGTAAGTGAAGTAAATAATACAGGGGTCGTGGAACCTGATAGCCACACAAAGATTTACAGGCTGCCAACTTGACTAGTTTTCTGTTCAACCTGCACTTTTAAGTACAACCACTGCTAATCAGCATTAAAAGAGATTATAAAAAGGCTGACGTGGAGGGAGAAGGCAGAAAAGTAGTTCATCTGTGAAAATTACCTAGGTATAAAATTTAGAAAGTTGACCTAATAATATACCTTAATTTCCCATACTCCTAGTCTGCAGGGAAGGTGTTATGTCACACAGCTCTGTCATGGGAAATTTTGACAGGATTTAGATCTGCCATTATTCTGCTGATGCAGTCACGCATGATGTGCCTCTCAGAGGACATCAGCATGTGAACCTTTTGTGTGAGGTATGACAGTCTCAAAGAACTGAAGTTTCATATTGTTCCTGTTGATGTGACTGTGTTAGAGCAAGGAAGATATCTGAGAAAAAACTTCTTCAGGCCAGAAGGACATGCTGGAATTACTTGGGCTTCTACATCCAGCCTTCCTCACTATCCATCTTTACAATACAAATTCAGAAGAGCACTTGAGATTCACAGACATTTTTCATATATTCCGTACAGCAGCCATGTATTAAAGAGCATGTAGAAGAAAATAGCCCTTGCTGTTCTCTGGAACTGAAGGAAAACAGAGATTATCAGAAAATCCTGTTCTGTGGTAATGCCTTGAATGAGAAAATGCTAAAAGGTTTTCAGCAAATATCCCAAGTCCAAGTTGCTTGCTTTTTTGGTTCAACTGTGCTTCCTGTGAAGTCTTTACATTATGAGAGATTTCTTTTCTTGCAATTCCAGTTGAAGTCTGTGAGATGGGGTATAGGTATGATACAGGGGAAAAAAAACCCAGATGGTGGAAAACACAATGCTACAACAGAATAGAAAAGCCTCTAAAACTATTTGTTGCGTATTCTTTGTCCTTTAGATTAGTTTTTCTCATTTTAAATATGAGGCTGGTTAAGCCTCTAAGGATTGTCTCTCTCTTTGTGTAGACACCACTAATGGTTTAGGCACCATTTAACATTACATTCATATGCATTTGATACTTTACAGACAAGTTCTTGGTGTCTCAGGGAGTTTTTGGTGTTCAGACAAAGAGGGAAGAAGTTAGGTTGGAGAGTAAGACCCTACAGAAGATGGAGACATCTAAAAGTTATTGTCAGAGCAGGTGGTATATCAGAAGTATGTAGGCAGTGGCTTTTACAAGTTTGTCTTTTTTTCTTTATTATTTATTTTCTACCAATGGGAAGCTGATATTTCTGCATTTGCTTCATTTTTTTCAGGATCTCTCATATGCTCTTATGATTTTATTTTTCATATTATCATAAGCTGTGAACTTATGAAGAGAACATGTGCTAATGCTATTTCTGAGAGTCACAAGTGAGAACTATTCAGCTACATTTCAAGAAATGGTGTCATTTTTCAGGCTGTCTTTAGACTGATTTAGTAGGCAAAAGCAACAAAATGAAGTGGGGAGAGAGATCAAAGTTTAGCTCCCATTGGCTTTACTGTCACCTACCCATGAATGCAGAATAATGTTATTATTTCATTTCTGATACTAATCTGACCGTTATCCTGATTGATTGAAGCAACAGCACTGTGGGATGTTAGCATGACACATTGTAGGAAGTTTAGCTGTATATGGAAGCTTACCTCCAGGCCAAAGTGCTGTGGTTTTGAAACATTTGGAGAGAAGCAATTAACACTGCACTTTATTGCTGAATATTTGTTAGTTCTATGTATTTCAGGTACAGACCCATGAAGAATAAAATGGCTTTAGGCAATTTATTGTACAATGAGTACAATGATGTACAAATTTATTGTACAATTTGTACAATGATGTACAAATCCCTCGTGTCAGATGAGCTTTAATGGAACTTTTAGTGGTGGGCATGTGGAGTGGCATTCAGGCCTGATGACGGGTAGCATCTTGCTCTATGCTTTTGCCCTTCTGCAGAAGGACATGTTGCATCTTCTGCCCACCTCTGCCTCTGTGTAGCGTTGGCTTGTTTCTGATGTGAGATCTGACTCATGGCAGGAAGCAGCAAATTGTCGGTTATTTTAAAAATGTAAACATTTCATGTTTCATCGCTGTGTTGTAAATGCTGCTTGAGTGTTCCACTGTCCAAAATAAACTCCTGAGAGTCTTTTTTTCGCCATCAGAGAGTCCTTCCCCAAATCTAGGCTGTCAGAGCCAGGGATGAATCTGAGTCGTAGAATCATAGAATCAAAGAAAGGTTTGGGTTGGAAGGGACCTTAAAGACCATTGAGCCATGGGCAGGAATAACTCCAAATAAACTAGGTTGCTCAAAGCCCCATCCAGCTTGGTCTTGAACACTTCCAGGGATGGGGCATCCACAACTTCTCTGGCAAACTTTTTCCAGTGTCTCAGCACCCTCACAGTAAAAAAATTCTTCCTAGTATCTAATCTAAATCTTTCAGTTTAATCTATCTCTTTCAGTTTAAAACCATTACCCCTCATCCTATTGCTACATTCTGTGATAAAGGGTTCCTCCCCATCTTTCTTGTAGTCCCCTTTTAGGCACTGGAAGCCTGCTACAAGGTTTCCCAGAGCCTTCTCTTCTCCAGGCTGGATAGCCTTAACTCTCTCAGCCTGTCCTTATAGGAGAGGTGCTGTAGTGCTCTGATCATCTTTGTGGCATTCCTCTGGACTCACTCCAAAAGGTCCATGCCCTTCTTATGGTGGGGGCCCCAGAGCTGGACACAATACTCCAGGAGGGGTCTCACCAGAGCAGAGGAGAAGGGCAGAATCGCTTCCCTTGACCTGCTGACCATGCTTCTTTTGGTGCAGCCCAGGATGCTGGTTGGCTTTCTGGGCTGTCATTGCACATTGCCAGCTCACGTTGAGGTTCTTGTAAATCAACATCCCCAAGTCCTCCGTAGAGCTGCTATCAATCCATTCTCCACCCAGCCTGTATTTGTGCCTGGGATTGCTGCAACCCAAGTTTAGGACCTTAAACATGAGGTTTGCATGGGTCCACCTCTAAAGCCTGTCCAGGATGGCATCTGGATAGTGTGCATTCCCTCAAGCGTGTTGACCGCTTTACACGGCTTGGTGTCATCAGCAAACTTGCTGAAGGTGCACTCAACTCCACTGTCCATTTCACCAACATTGACCCCTAAAGTCAAGAAAGGTGCTGAAAGTGACTTTTGTCAGCTCAATATTCTTGCAGCTACATGAATGATACTTGATGCCTCCTCCTTGACCTCCTCACTTCTTGTGAGCCTTTAGTCTCAGTGCCATTTATGGGTATATCAGGAGTGCAGAACAGGTCAGAACTGAAATGGAAAAAAAAAAACCCAACCAAGTTGACTTTCAGGTCAACAGTTTTACTATATCAGAGGCAAAAATAGAACAGGAAACATTGTTTTCAATTTTAACATGGAAAATTCAAAATCCGCTTGGCTGAGTCTGTGGTATGGGGCTTTTCTGCCTGTGCTGTTTTTCATGAAATATTTACTGCTCAGAATGGTCCAAATTCATTTTTTTCAAGCTGAAAAAAGATTCCACCAATGTGACCGAGTGTGCTAGCTCCCTACAGGGCTTGGAAAATTAATACTGTATCACCTGAAGAGTGAAGAGGGGGATTGGATAACATCATTTTTCAGCTAATCTCCATTTCTTTTTTTTTTTTTTTCTTGTCTGTTTGAAATATGCATGGAAAATTTAGAAAGAAAAAGAATGGGAGTCCTCAGTAGGCACAAGCATGCCTGTAGAGCCTCAGTCCTATTGCCCAGGAGTGCTGATCCCTGGCTAAAGCTCCCTTGAGATTTGCTCAGCCTAATGATGTGCTTCAAGCTTTCAGGCTTATGTGGCAGCATGACAATACTGGGCATTTGCTGGGGTTTTTCAGCTTTCGGATAGATGGTAATAAATAAATAAATGGGTACCATGTGTGTATATGTGAGAAAAAAAATCAGGATACAGTTGTGCTTACTTTTTGCCAGAAGTTTCCAAAAGAGGTTTCACTCTCCCTCCAGAATTATCTCATAATTCAGCTAACTCATAAAGTTTAATGTACTTGGTAAGGCAGCTTAGCCTGTCCTAGAGTTTCTACCAACACAGAAAATCTTCTTTGTCCAACTTGAAGGTTCATAGACTCATAGAATAGTTAGACTTGGAAGGGACCTCAAAGACATTGAGTTCCAACCCCCTGCCATGGGCAGGGACACCTCCCACTAGAGCACGTTGCTCAAAGCCCCATCCAGGCTGGCCTTAAACACTTCTAGGGATGAGGAATCCACAACTTCTCTGGGCAACCTGTTCCAGTGCCTCACCACCCTCACAGGAAAGAATTTCTTCCTAAGATCCTATCTAAATCTCCCTTCTTCTAGTTTAAAACCATTACCCCTTGTCTTATCACTACGCTTCCTCACAAAGAGACTCTCTCCTGCTCTCCTGTAGGCTCTCTTCAGATACTGGAAGGCTGCTCTAAGGTCTCCCTGGAGCCTTCTCTTCTCCAGGCTGAACAGCCCCAGCTCCCTCAGTCTGTCCTCATAGGAGAGGTGCTCCATCCCTCTAATCATCCATGGACCCATTCCAACAGTTCTATGTCCTTTCTCTGCAGAGTCCCCACCTGGAGTACTGTGTCCAGCTCTGGAGTAAAACAGAGAAATAGAATAAGAAATAAGAAATCAGAAATAGAATAGAATAAGAAATAAAGAAATAGAATGAGAAAAATCACATGTCATCTCACACTTGGAAGTGCTTCTACAGCAGCAGGTTATTTTCTGTGCAGTTGAGGACTCTGAGGAACTAGACAGTGTATGGCATCCAGTATATGGGAGCGGACACCCAGTACAATGCCATCCTTCTCAGGCTAGGGTCAGGCTAGGGTCAGTGGTGTCCCTGATAACAGAGCAAGTGTTAAAATTGCTAAGCAGAACAGCATCTCCATTTCACATATCATAAAAATAATCAAACCAAAAAATAAAAAGTTAGGGGAAAAATAAAAGAAAATTACTGCAAGGACTATATAAAGTAAAGACAATATTTTTTTTATTCACCACTATTACTGGTAAAAGTGCTTTAACCTCATCCAAATGTTTTTCATATCAAGTGACAAAACTAGACCAGTAACTGTTAAGGTTATAATGTCTACCATGTTCTGGAGACAACACAAAGGTGCGATGGAAAGGTAGATCAGTAAAAGTGGATACAGGTTACGCGTCTTATTTATTTTTCATTATTGATGCTGTGTTTTTGGTTTTTGTGTGACTCCATTTGCCTCTGAGGCAGTAAAATGAGAATTGTCAGCTTAGTGGCTAGTACTTGATTTGCTTAAGATTTCTTGGCCTTGGATGTGATACTGTTTTTCTAATGCTGTAAAGAAATTTTTTGATGCAGACAAATTGATGCCCTTCGGGGAATGTTTTAGTGGTCTTGAACTGGGAGCTGTTACTAATATTTGCTAATCACAGGTGCACTTTAAAGAACTTCATATTTATTTTGTAAAGCTTATGCTTTTTACTAGCATCCCTTTTTGGTTTTGATTTAAAAAAATAAAGTGCTTACTGTCTACCTTCTCTTGCACTCTAGAAGGTTTAGGGGTATTAATCTCTTCTTCCCTCTGCCTCATCTGTGCGAATGTGCTGTGCCTCAGGCACATTGGAAACCTTCCCCATGGGCTTAGAGAAAAGAGGGACTGGATGTCTTTGTTATTCAAATCGTGAGGAGAAACAATTGTTTTGTGTTGCCAAAACCCAGGGCGCTAGAGGGGTTTTCATTTTTTCATTCAAGAGTGTTCTAATGACTCCAGTCCCCAAATCCCTCTCCTCAAAAATGTGAAGTAAACAGAAATATTACTGAGATGCGGAAAAACCCTTAATGCTGGAGCCTCAGCAAGCCAGACCCTCTGCACTGATGATCGGTGTTAGCAGTCAGTTGCCGTACGGGCTTTCTTTGACTATGGTTCAGTTTGTGCCAATCTTTTCTTTGCAAAAGCCTTTCATGTCATAAAAGTCCTGAGCCTTGTAGCTCTGCCCTAGAAAAAGCTCCACCTGTAGCCTGACAGCATGCTCTCAGGCTGGGCTACAGGCTCTTTGTAGACATCGTTTTCTGGAAGAACTTACTGACCTCAGCCATGCTCCATTGTTTCAAGTATTTCTGCTGATATTTCTAAGGTCAAGTAACAAGTTCCTTAAAGAACACTCTAAAGTTAAGAACTTAAGAACTCTCCCTCTACTCTGCGCTCGCGAGACCCCACCTGGAGTACTGTGTCCAGCTCTGGAGTCCTCAACTTAGAAAGGACTGTTGGAAAGGGTCAAGCGGAGGGCCACGAAGATGATTAGAGGGATGGAGCACCTCTCTTATAAGGACAGATTGAGAGAGTTGTGGTTGTTCAGCCTGGAGAAGAGAAGGCTCCAGGGAGACCTTAAAACAGCTTTCCAGTACCTGAAGAGGCTACAGGAGAGATGGGGAGGGACTTTTTATCAGGGAATGTAGCAACAGTATTAGAGGTAATGGTTTTAAATTGAAAGAGAGGAGAATTAGATTATGTACTAGAAATAAATTCTTTGCTATGAAGGTTGTGAGACACTGGAACAGGTTGCCCAGGGAGGTTATAGATGCCCCATCCCTGGGAGTGTTCAAGGCCAGGCTGGATGGGGCTTTGAGTGACCTGCTCTAGTGGGAGATGTCCCTGCCCGCAGCAGGGGATTTGGAACTCGATGATCTTTAATGTCCCTTCCAACTCTAACCATGATTCTATGAACTTCCTTAACCTCAGTGGAAAAAGAGCCCAATGTAGGCTGGGGAGAGGATGCAGCACTGGTACACACAACTGATTCCCCACAGCCACATTAGATGGAACCTGAGATTCCTCCTTTTCAAATGCTCTCAGCATAAGGAGACAGGTTCCGTTTTGGAGCTTAGCCTCGCTCTATCAATTTCCTCTAGAGTAGGTGCTGAAAGTGCTCTCTAGTTTGCTAATTCAGGTAAAATCGTGCAGGTCAACTCACATCGTGGCTCAAGATAACCTGAGTGAATTTGTCTGAACAAATTAGAAAGTGTTGAAGGGCTCAGCTGGCTGATCTGTAGACATTTGTGCCTCCAGCAAAGGATGGAGCAGAACGTGGTAACCATTCCCTTTTACAGTGGCATAGCTGTGTCTAGCAGAAAGTGTCTGTGACTTTCAGTTCCATCTTTTCCAGAGAAGAAATTTATTTTCTTCCTAATTATGTGGTTTGGAAGCAGACAGCATTGTTCTAGACTTCAATCAACTGATTAATTTACAGCAATCAGGTCATAAATTCATGAACAAAGCTTGGCAAAGACCCTCTTTGCTGTGTTCCTTTCAGCTGGAGTGGGGCAAACCCTTTGGTGTGCTTGCGAGGGCATTTTGATTCAGACTTCTCAGTAATCCTGAGGCTTAACAGAGAGATCCTGCTTATTAATTCTGCTTTGAAGCACAAACAGGTAGGCTGCAATGTCAGATCTCATTTTACCCTCCAGAGTTTGTCACTGAACAACTCAGCATCCCTGAATTATTCACAACACAGAGTACCAGCAAGTGTCAAGATCAGTAATCATCAGCCAAGCAAGAAAGAAATTTGGGCTGCTGCTGGTGGTTTTGCACTGACAGGAGAGCCCAAGTTTGAGAAATTAGACGTTCTTGCTGTTTATTGTTCAGAACAATTCAACAAAACCATGAAACGTGGAGTTGGCCATGTAGGTCTTCTCAGATCCCCCAGTTTATCCCTATTTTATTTTTGAAAAGAGGATTTTCTTAGCTTTACCAAGTTTTTATTTCAAATGTACCATTTTAAATGCAAAATAATTTCACTGATTAGAGTCCTTCCTGCTTTATGTAGATTTAACAGAAGGTAAGTTCTGGTTCTAGTATCCTTGTGTACTGTAGATAATTCTTGCAAAACCTAAAGCTAGCGCTAAGAACCACAGCCTTCGATGACCCTCATGATTCAGTGTGCTGCTGTTGGAGCAGCCTCCAATAAATCAGTAAGTTAATTCATCTGTGGATTTTATTTCTGTGGTAGAATCTGTCATGGCTTGTCAGGAAACTATGAAATGATGGGTAATTAGATGAGTGACATCTTGAAAAAGCATTTTCTCTTTGACTGAAGAAAAATTACTTGTTAAAAGTAGTTTGAAATTGGGATATATTAATTAAACTGGGAAAGTGGAAAAGAGAAATCCTGCCTAAATGAATTCTGATTATATGCAGCAGCCAGCATTTCTTTGTCTGTGAACATTTCCAATAAGCAGGGAACTTAAATCAGTATTTCTCAATGCTACATTCCTTAGATGAGCCCTGAGAAGGCCAAATAGCTTCTCCCTTAGGACCAGGAATTAGAATCAATAACTAGAATATGTAAGAGCTGTGTTTAGGTGCTGAGGTTGGTAGTACAGGGATGATCTCGTTTGTTGTGATACAGAGGCTCGGTTTTATTTCATTCCCAAATGATCACTATTTCCTTAGGCTGATGATGTGATTCCTGCTGCCCAATTGCCTGAGTGGCTGTGGGGATCCAGTTATGTGCACTGTCTCTGCAAAGGCCAAACGAGCTCTGTCTGTGCCTTTCTACCAGCAGAGTAAGGAAACCACAGAGGGTGGTCTTTACTCTGGTGGTTGACCTCAAGAAGACCGGGGCTGTCAGTGTCTCTTCTTTCTTGGTTTCAGTACCAGTCCATATGGAATACAGAGGGGAACAAATGGGAGGAAAACATGAGAAGTCTTCTTTCAAAAATAACAAAGCCCAAACCAACTAGAGAAACCCTTCCTAAGTCATATTTCTCCTACAAGGACAGGAAAAAGAGAGAAATCAATAGCTGTAATTTTAAAGAATTGGAGTGATTCTTTGGCTTTGGCAGGGTCATAAAAGTAGACAGATAGCAAAGGAGTAAAATAGATTGGGAGCTTTCATATCCCTTCAACATGCTGGTGAAGGGAACTGAGTATTACACTGGAGAGCTTTATCCTGCTGCTTGTTAGCCAGCTGTCATTTCTCCCCTGCTACCTTACTACCTCACTTTTATTTAATATACAAGAATTTAAATAGATATGTTAATAAGAAAAATGTCCTTTCTCAACTAACCAAGGTTTGCTGTTTGTGACCTGTGGTGTTATATTCCTTCTGACATTTTCTGGTCATTCATGCACAGATTCTGGAAGAAGAGTCCATCCAATAGAGATTTGAACTGCTCTCCCCTCAACCCCAAGTCAGTGATCCTCGTTTTCCTTCTCCTCACCTGCACTTCTCTGTGTGTTAGAGGGGTGATACAAACCCTTTACCCAGTCCACAGCCACCTAATGCAGTCAGAGAGGGGAAGAGATGCCCTTTGGAGCTTCTGGGTTAGCAAAAGTGCCCGAGGACAGCTGCCATCGGGAGGCAGGTCATCTAGATCATTCTTGCTTGCACTGAGGACTGGATATTTATACTTCCTTTCCCTTTTTGATTTTGTGCTTCTTGGATGTTAAAAAAAAAAAAAAAAGAAAAAAGAGAAGAGAGATTGTCATAAATAACTTTTTTTTCTCTCTAATAATCTTGGCAAGATACAGACTGGGTTTTCTCACCCGTAATCAGACTAGTGATCACTTTGCAAATTATTTCTCTGACTTTGATTGGAAGTAATCACAAAGTAAAATGTTTCACAACAGAAGCAGAGGGTACAGGAATCAACTCTTCAGGACATCGTCAGAAAATAGAACAAGATTAGAAAAGGAAACAACTGGTTCATGCACATTTTAAAGCATAAAGTTCTGTAGAGGGAAAACGTATTTTCATGCTTCTTATCTGCCAATTCTTTTCTTCTTGCCAATAAGTGGAGTAAAATATATTAAAGTCCAAGTTTGTTCAAATTTTATTTTCATTTTTATTTCAGTACTTACCTTTTCTCAAACCGTCTCCAGGGTTAGAGTAGCTACCCACCGGCATGAGGAAACAGGAGTTGGTGTTTGATCATCTGTCTGTGAATGTAGCGTGGCATAAGGGAAGCACAATCCTCCAAATGTTTGATTTTTTTTTTTTTGTTTACTTAAGAAGTACTAATAACTTTTCTTGAGATTTCTCTGTTTGTAATAGAAGGACATCTTTCGTTCAAAACCTGAAAGTTTCAATTGAAGACTTTATAGATTCTCTAAGTCTGCTCAAGGAACAAGAATGGGACAAAGGAGCGAATAGTAAGGGGTAGGGGAGGCAGAATATCCTAATTTCCCAGTAAATTAATGACTTTTCTGCCATGAAAAGTTTATAACAGTGAAAGTGTCTGATGCCTCATCCTTGCCATATACATAAGTAAGGACTAAACTCAATGCAAGTGCCTGTAAGAAAAACACAAGGTGCTGTTTGCCTGTTATGTGGCTCTTAAATTTAGCCATGGGATACAACTCTGTTCAGAGTGATGAGAAGAGAGAAGCTTTTTGTCTTGAGGCTGTTAATGAAGGATGTCATCCTCTCTATATAATGAAGATAATGCTCTATACAATGTATTAAAGTAATGAGCTACGATGCTGAGAAGGTTTCTGCTGTTAAAAATAGTTGCCACGAGAATCTGGGCACTCATGGCTCCTGCAAACTCTGCCGGTACTTGGGGCTTGTCCTGAGCTGTGGGCCTTATGGGGTCAACATGTAGTGCATTACCTGTAGGTTTCTGGTGTGGGGGTGAAGGTATCACACCTGCTGCTAACACAGGAGCATTTTGGAGAAGACAGAAGAGGCTTGGGCTGAGTTCAAGTAAAGATTAAAAGTAAACAAAATACATTGGTTTTAATTTGAGCAAATATAATTGACTTGTCCATAATGTCTAAATCCTTTAGAACATGGAGAATATAGAGCTCATTGCAGTAATTCCTTGGAACTTGTAGTTTCTCAGTATCTGTTCTGGACTGTGCAGAGAGGTCAGGACCTAAATGTGGTTGCTCGGAAAAGATGTAGCTGGTACCGTATATCTTAAATAGAGCTGGGAGATGAAAAATATTCAAGACAACGGTATGTCTGACATACTGTAATACGGGTGAACTAATTTGTTATGCTGCTCGGAAACTCTTTGTTCCAGAATCAAAATAACAGATCAAAGAAGTTAGTTGTTTACTAACGGTCTTAGAAGGGCTTTCTTCTTTAACAGAATGGGAACTGTTGGCTGTGGGTGAGCTGGAGAATATATTCACATGTACTCCTGGGGTGCTACATTTTTTCTTTAATGAGTGATCATAAACACCTCTTTCATATGTCATGTCTAAAAATCTGCTCTTACCACTAAGAATCTAGTGTGTGGCTTGGCGATTTCAGCCACATTCTGTTGTGTTTATAACCATGGTCTCTCCTCTTCTTTAAGGAGAAAATTGTGGTGGTGGTGATGCCTGTCAGAAATAGCGGTCTGCACCAAGTTATCCTCTTCATGAACTGTAGCAAAGTTCATGTGCAAAGCTGTGCAAAGTCCCTCTGATAATATGTGCTTGAGCCTTCTGGGGTTATATATGGCTCTGATCTGACTGGGTAAGAGCTTTGGACAAATGCAGCTGTTCTCTGCAATGAAGGAGGAGTTTATAGCACTGCCTCTCCTTATCTGATACACTTGTGCATCTCTCAGCATAGAATAATGGAATGGTTGGGGTTGGAAGGGACCTCAAATACCATTGAGTTCCAATCCCCTGCCATGGACAAGGAAACCTCTCAGAAGGGCAGGTTGCTCAAAGCCCCATCCAGCCTGGTCTTAACACTCCCAGGGATGGGGCATCGACAGCTTCTCTGGGCAAACCTGTTCCAGTGTCTCACCACCCTCACAGCAGAGAGTTTCTTCCTAATATCTAATCTAAATCTCCTCTCTTCCAATTTAAAATCGTTACCCCTTGTCCTGTTACTACACTTCCTGGCAAGGAGTCCCTCTCCAGCTCTCCTGTAGCTCCCTTCAGATACTGGAAGGCTGCTCTAGGGTCTCCCTGGAGCCTTCTCTTCTCCAGGCTGAACAGCCCCAGCTCTCTCAGACTGTCTTCATAGGAGAGGTGCTCCAGCATAATTCAGTTTCCCCCTCTGCTCCATGCAACAGAGCCCCTGAAGGCTTTCAATGGGATACTATTTCAGAAACTCATCTTAAATACATTGGGTGAATTAAAGAGCAAGTTATCTCCACTGATTATAGAAAAAGCTGAAACAATTAGCTTCAATATAGAAGTTTGCAGTATAAAGTCTATAAAGACTGGATAAATACATAACACCCTAAACGTAGGAGGCCATCCATCTATTCATGCCTCATTTTGGCTTTGACACCACCCTCAGCACCAAAGCCAGTAGGCTGCAACTTCAGACCTGCAAGGTTTGTGTGAGCAGATACAGCATTTACTTGACTAAACACCATTGGGCATGTGGGTTGCATTTCATCAGCCTGGTTTAAAATGAAATTTTTGGTCAGTCATGCAAATCATAGCAAAACAGGGCTGAAAGCAAGCTCCAGGTGGCATGTGGTTGATCTCCTTGGCCCTGTGGAGAACTGGCATCCTCATGGTTACGGCTGGCAGGTTTTTGTCACCATTAGTGCATAGGCTGGATGTCACTTCTGCTGGAACCCTGGATATGGTGTAATCTGATAAAGTCAGTCACTGAAACACTAAACTTACTTCACAGTTCCTTAATTACAAAGCAATTGCACACAAATGCAATAATAAATATTAAATTACTTCTAGCTCTGTGCTATTCATGTAGATTTTAAATTTTGTAAGCAGGAGGGTGGAGAAGCAACTTCAGGAGCAGGAGATTAGAAAACTAATCATTTTTTCATAGAAGGAGAGTCCCAGTGATCTTACAGTGAGGCAAATGAGCTCAATAATTTTGTTATCTATTGTTTGGAGAGAGGATGCAGTGAGGTGGGTGATCATAGGATCTTCTGTCTTTATCCTTCACTTGTACCTGTACGGTAAGTTGACTTTTGTACCTGTGAATCTCTCTCAAGAATTGTCAATAGTAGGAGGCATCCCAACTCCACAACAGGCAGAAAAATGTGACTGAAAAAACCCCGTCGTTTTCTTCCAGTTCTGAATCATGGTTCAGACCTTCTGGAGTTGGCAGCAAAACTTGAAGGTAAATTAATTATATGCGGCTTTATAACAATAAATTGATGAGTTTGAATAAAAGAAGTAGGTGTATGGGAGTATTTTGGTTTGTGGTGCCTGACACCAGGAACTGATTTTGTCAGATGCAGGTTTCCGCTCTACCTAATATACAACTTTCCCATTTCCCACGGTTGAAATAAGATCAAATTCTTCCTGTTCTTGTACTGGGGGTAGTTTTCTTCTCCTGTGTTACATAAAACAGTGCAGGAGGGCAGAGTGAAAAAACAAGATGGAAGATTGCCGTCTTTCCAGCGGGATGCTGCTTTGTGATGGGTTGTATCGCTTTGCAGTGCTTCAGTTTCTCCAGCTACAAAATTGCTCTGACTGTGTTTAGCAACCTGATATACTGGTATAAGCTTGGCTCATAAAAGTAGTACATGAGGGTTAAACGCAGCTCATTAGTAGAACTCGTGCTGTTCTGTAGCAGGAAAATTGCGAAGAGTGTGTGAGATGGAATGGGATGGTCGTGGTAAAATGGGACAGCTTCTTAAGGTTGCTTTACAGTTCTTTGCATTACTGTATTATACCTAAAAGAAGTCTATCTATTTGGAGCTTGAATTTACTGTTTTTAAGAAGGAAAAAGCAGAGAAACCCTGGGCAGGTGCCGAGTCAGTGGCAGCACCCAGTTGTACGGCCGTAAGCTGTGGGCAGGCTCGGAGCAGAACTGGTCAGGGCAGCCCCAGGGCTTGCCCCAGTGGAGACCTGGAATTTGTTTCTATGTTTTCCTGTTGCAGTTTAATAGAAGCATCTTTCCGAGACTTTGGATTTGGGTAATTTTCAAGTGACATCTCAAAGGATGATGACGGTAAGAATTACTGAAGAGAAGCCAGTAACATAATCTGACACAGAAACCCTCCATGGAAATGCTTCTTTTTTGGGGTTTTTTTTTGGAAGAGCTGAACACATTAAGAGTACTGAGAGCAAAATATTGTAGGAGTGAGAGTGCAAAACATTTGTTTTAAGCACAATTGTCCAAGCTAAAATGCTTAGGGTATAGGACAATGGATTCAAATGACTATCTGTAGCATTACTTTTAATTGCTTTTGTAAGAAGCATTTGTTAACCTGCTGGTAAACATTTGTAAAGCTCGGTCAGTCTAGGGGGAAAGGAGATTTCTGTATGTGGCTATTTTTGTTTATCTTGCTTAATGCAGAAACCTATTTGTTCCCTGAACAGAGGTTTATAATTAAAACAAATTAAAAAGCAGCTGGGAGATTTTTGTGAGGAAAAAAGTATATATGGATGGGTTGGTTTCCTGAACATGAGTTTTTTGTAGTTTCTTTATAATAACTGATTTTCTCTTTAGGGTTTACAGTTCAGTATATACAATTATTTATGAGATGCTGGAGTATGATAAATAGAGCATTCTGACATTAAAAAAACACCAAAAAGCCACCCAAAGAAACCTCAAGATTTATATTACATGCCTGCATTGTATTAACCCTGACCTTGACTATGAAAGTCAGGCTAATCAGAAAAGAAGTTATGCTGGCGATATATAGGTAAATTAGCATAAGCCTGTTTAACCTGATGGCCAAAGATGACAAATCTTGTTCTGTCTTTTCCAAAATTTCCCTCTATGCAATCATTCTAAATGTGCCATTTGTTCTTCAGAAACCTTGCCCTGGGAAACAGGCGCATAGAATGGGAAATGTATCACCAGGGTCAGTAATCCACTCCTACATGACTCTGTAACAGACATTTAGTCTATAAAGGTCTAGGAAGCAACCCTGCCTCGAGCTCATACGCTTCACCACAGCCTACACAAGCTGTACATCCAGAGAGGACCAAAAGCTGTAGCCCTGATGTGCTCCCCGTCCCTGAGAGTTCTGCAGTCTCAGAGAAACATGAACAATACCACCCATGGTTACAGTTCCTGCCTTATCACTTAAAAGTAGTCTAAACACTTGATATTTTACAAGAACTGTTAAAAATGCTCAAATTTCTTCCTGAGTACCCTTTGGAATCTTTTAAAAGGTGTTTAATGAGGTCTTTATTTTCCCCTGACAATGTGCTTTTAATGGGTTGTCTGTACCACACTCCCTACACCCTTCCTCCATCTTTAGAGGCTAGAGAACTCTTCAGCTATCCTTTTCCCACACTTCTATGTCTGGCTTATCCAGTCTCATACACGTTGTGTGAGTTTTACATTTCATTCGTTCTGCATGCTCTTGGCTGTTGCATCTGTATCTCAAACACTTGCTGCGCAGCTCCCGTGGCCTCTCTCCTTCCTCATCTTTATCTCTGTATAACACGATTGGCTCTGGGCTGGCTGGATCCAACTGACAGCTGGGGTTGTGGTAAAAGAGGAGATCACAGTCATAGAATCGTAGAATTGTCTAGGTTGGAAGGGACCTTTAAGATTATCTAGTCCAATCATCAACCTAACTCTCATACAAAAACATCACTAAACCTTATCACTAAGCACTATGTCAACCTGTCTTTTAAATACCTCCAGGGATGAAGATAAATACTTCCCTGGGAAGCCCATTCCAATGCTTCACACCAGCAGCTATAGGTCAATAGTGCCTCCACATGATCCCTCTTCTGCTACATAGTGCTTTGTTCTCCTCACCACAGCGTGACTCCATACACAGCTTTAGCGCAGATGCATCACCCAGGGTGTGGAGGAGCACGGCAGCAGCATAGGAGGTCTAAGTGCCTACAGAGCCCCCTGAACCAGCACATCTGGGATGGCTATGACTTTGGATCCTTACCCTGTAACTGCTGAGGGAGGTGTCTTAAGTACCTGCAAAGGTGTGCAGAGCAAAAAGCTGTGTCACAGGACTGCCTTTTGCCGACAGTTGTTACTCTAATAACTGCTTTTTTCTTCTGTGTGGGTCAATTCTTATTTCTTGAGGTAGTGCCTTGTGTTTGGACACAAGAGTGATTTTTTATTTCTTTTGCATTGGCTCTTTTTCAGCGAGCTTGTGAGTGTGTGTGAACATGGTGCATGTATGGATTAGTTTTGTAGTTTACCAGAGGATGTGGCATCGGAGAGGACCAGAAACATTTGTCTTCTGAAAGAGAGGTCAGCACTGGAAACGTGCATTCTCTTCATTAGACTTATTTCATGGTGTCTGCATGGTTATTCCTGGAGCCAGTATTAATTGGTGGATATTGTTCTGTGCATTTTAATATCTGAGGGAATGTTTTGCTATGTGGAACTTGTAGAAACCATAAAACCTAATGATGCTAAATAAAAAAAGCCCCAACTGCCAACAAGCTCGTTACATCCCAAGCCAACTGAATGAACAAACATGTGCGTAGAATAAACAGGGAGGATTAATGGCTAGAAACGCTCTGGCATTCACAACAAAGGAAAATACAATTCAGGCAGAGAACATTGCTGAAGCTCTTGGAAATTACTTTAAAAATACAAAGCCAGGAAAATATATAGCTCAGAGGTAAAAAGCGGGCTAAAACCACCAGGTATTTCTGAAGAAGAGCACCCTGCTCCTATGCTAACATTAAACACCGAGCGTGTTAGTCTGAGAGTCTGTATTTTCTTTGTATACACAGAGCAGTGACACCCAGAACGGTGAGCAAAGACTTTGCTCTTTCCTTTGTTGCAGTTAGCTTTCATTTTTATGTGTTCCTGCACTGTCACTGCTATTTTGGGCTTTTTATGTACCAAGAGAAGAATATTTCTACGAACATCTGTGGGATCCTGTACCTTTTTACAGGCTGGAGGTACAGCAGATACTGTGACCTTGGAAACCTGTTGCAGGGTTAGGAGCAGGGTTTGGAGGTCACCGGGAAGAGGGAGCAGCTCTCTTTCATGTAATCAAGACGTGTGTGTCTGTAGCACCATCCTGTGGGGGGGGATACTGGCTTCCACCAGGCTCCTGGTGTCTGCCCGGCACAGCACTGGGGGGAAAGCAGAGGAGCCTAAGCCTTTTACAAAGGCAGGAGACACGTAATCTTGAAGCCCACAGGGTCTTTGCAAGACTATAAAATCACCGGCTTGTAGGATGTGTGCAAGGAAATGTTCTCTGCTGAAGCTCTGCACCTATTCTGAGTGTGTTATTGCATTAATTTATTGGAATTTATGCTTTTCCATTGCAACCTGCTCTGTAATATGCAAAGAGGCCTCTCCATGACCACTGACTGGTTGGAAAACAGCTGAGTAGCATTAGAAGAACTGAAAGCCAAAATCATGACTGGTATTAAATGACTAATATACACAAGATGATAGACAGAAACGGTAATAGGATGGTGCAGGACGAGGCTGTTTGGTCTCCAAGATCATCTGCTGAGTCCCATTTGGGAAGTCCTTAGCTGCATACATGGGGCAAGGACAATGCGTCTTGCTGTTTCAGAGAATGGAAACAAGTCTTAGGGTGTCCCTGTCCTTGTTCTCAGCTTTGATGTCCAGCTCACAGGCATTAATGGGTTCCTACAGCCTATAGGTAGATGCTAGCCAGAAATCTTGGCTTTATGTCACTTCAGTGTTTCGGTGGAGTATTAAGAGCTAACCTTACTTCTATGTGGTTGGTTACTTGAATGCTCTTCTATACATGCAGATAAAATCTATTATCTTGGCCCTTTCTCTGTGCTGTACTTCTTTGGGTCTTGCTCTTCACATTCTGAAATAGGGCTAGTCTTTGGCAATGTTGTTGATGTCCCTGACCTCTGTGTTGTTACTATGTTGCGTGATCACAGGAAATCAACCTGGAGGACATACAATAGCATGAATCTGAATAAAGCCCAATTTCTTTTACTGTTTTCTCTTCTTCTCTAATAATTCCTTTTTATTGTTTTTATTTGTTGGTTGTTTTTGTTTGTGGTTGTTTGTTTTTTGGTTTTTGGTTGTTTTTTTTTTTTTTCCTCTTTTCCCCTAGTCCAGCTCTGCAAGCCCCAACTTTTGCTGGGAGAATTGGGGCAGAGACAGGCTTCAGAGAGATCTGAGGGAGGACTGGAACTAGTTTTGTTGTTGATTAGGTGTGGTTCAGATAAGAAATGATTCTTCACCATGGATTATTTGTGTCTGGGAAGAGGTTAGCAGTGCCTGCAAAGCTGTGCATTAAGAAGACTGTGTGCCACCTCTGTTCAGAAGAGCTTGGATACCTGACTACACAGACTGGTTTTGGCTGCATTAATGAATGGAGAGCTTTTCTGTGGCTGTCAACTCACTCACAGACTTTTCAGTATGCTTCTACTAGAAAGAAAAAGGTAACAGCAACATTTTGGTTTTGTGTGAGGTGGGTTTTTGGTTGTGTTTTTTTTTTTTTTTTTTTTTTTTTTTTTTTTTTTTTTTTTTTTTTTTTTTTGTTTTGTTTGTTTTTTTTTTTAATGTTATTGTTTTGTTGTGTTTGTTGCCTCATTTCAGAGCAGAATGTTTTAGCATCTCCTGTTACCTGAATATATGGCATAATCTTTCATTGGGATTCCCAATCATAGTATAGCGGACCAGATATTCAGATTCAGTATTTTGGTCTCAAACACCCAAATAACTGGTTGTCTTACAAAGGGATGTATTTGCAGCTACCTCTGCAACTTCACATGTGAGCGTGGGTGATTTCTTCAGCATTTTTTCCCTTCACTTTCCATTTGTAAAATTAGCATGGCTAATTTGTCTGCTAGGAAGTGGATGAACAAATACCAGAGGTGCTGCTGGGAATCTGCTGATGTTAACTGAGCTCCAAAACATGATGTTAAGCAGTTTTTCCTTGCTTTTTTCCTACCTTGCATTGTTAAATTGTAAGATCTTCCAGGACCCTCTCTTGGCATATAAATCCTTAATATAGTGGATCTCCAGCTTGACTGAGATCCCTAAAGATTATTCCAATACAAATAACAAGACAAGGAAGGAGAGGAGATTCAAAAGTCCATCCTTCCATCTTTGGTTAGGATGTGAATTATCTATTAAACTTTCCCATGCACACACCTAAAATTATGCTCTCGCCGAGTCTGCTGCTTTCCCGTGCAATCAGTTGGAGTTTGGCACCGACTCCAGGCGCAGCTGGAACAAAGTCTGCCCGGGCACGAGGAGAGGAGCGTATGGCACCTGAGACTCCATCCTCTGCAAGTCTGCTCCCGTAAGCCCCTGGGGGCAGTTCTTCTGTCTGGTGATCCCCTCTCATCCCTCTTTATCCTTTATTTCATCTCAGCCCCAAGGGAAAAGTTTCCTTCACAAGGCTTTTGCGCACAGAAGGCACCTCAGCTGCCAACTCTTAACACACGAAGAGGAGATTTGTTGATGTGAGATACATGCAAAATTCAGCGGGCAATGTAAAATATTGAACAAATCTACATGAGAGAGACAGACACATAGAATTTCCCTCTAATTCTCAATTCCTTAGTTCTGTCTCTGTGCTCTTGGGTCATCTTGTTTCAGGGTAGCACAATGGTATTTATTTATTTTAATACATTGTTTACATTTTCAGATCTTAGTTTGGAGGAATTGCTATCAATGCCTGGTTTTAATTAGCACAGGACTTAGTAACAGCTTATTAAAAATTAAATTACAAGCCATTCATTATTCCTTGGGAAATATTAAGATTTATTAGTAACGTCTCCAAAATTAATTAGTTTAAAAATGGTAATTTTCAGAATTAAACTGGGAAACTTTTGTTCATTTGTTTTTAGGGTGTAATTATGTTGAGTAGGTTTTTTTACTTGAATTCAACTGTCTCGATGCAGTGTTGTATTGCATTATATGCCACCACACTACACTTGATAAGCATACTCTAAAAGAAATCCTGTATTCTTTCCTGGAATATGATGAATGCCTGTGAATGATTAAGTATGTTTCCAGAATGGTTGCAAACAGGAAGGTAAATGAGAGCTCCAATTGATTTTTATAATCAAATTTCAGTAAAAATACAGAACGATGATAATTCATTCCGTGCCATAGAGAAATGAATTCCTGCTGTAACAATAAGGATTACGACCTTCTTTTGTTGGGAATATTGGAAAGGATGAATTTGTTCTTATTTGTCCTTATGTAAATATTGTAAAACTTCCAAGTTGAGAGTCTTTCCCTAGATTATCTACTTTGTGAGTGCCACCTGGTTACACCTTTTCACAGCCCTGCCTTGTTTTTGAATATGTCCAGAGCCAAGACTGCCTTTGTAAGCAGCCATGAGTCTTAAAAGTATATTTGCAAAACTTTTCTGAAACATTTTTCTTCCTTCTCCCATCCGTGCCTTCCTTCTTGTTTTTAAAACTAGAGACGTTGAATTAGTGCCCTACAGTTCCTTTATCTTCGTCCCTATTGTCCCTTTCCCTACATTTTGCTAGTGGAAGCAAACAACTGAATGGTTTCCTTTTTGTTTATTCTTCTTTTCTTTCTCAGTGGCATTTTGAGAATTCAACCTCCAAAAAGCTGTACTGTCAAAAAGGAGTATAGAAAAGTGGTAAGAAAGCAACGAAAGAGAGCCTGAATGCTTTTTAATCTGTTGCATTCAATTGCAAATAGGAGTGTCAGAAAAATGTGGGAAGGGGAGGAAGGATAAAAATCATGAAATTCTGTTGAAGCACATTTTATTAGTTTTTCTGGGCAAGCTGGGCAGGAAAATTTATCTTTGGAGGTAATGAAAATGACTGGGGAATTTTTAACATAAATACTTGTCTCTTCTCCCTTCCCCTTAAAGTTTGGGACTCGGTGTGATGTTTTAGCCTTTTCAGAGGCTCAACGGAAGAGAGGACAGAGCCCCAAAGGTCCAGTTTCTACTTGCTTAATATATAGGGATTGTTGGTCTGCTTGGGAAAGCTAGTTCTTCTGTTAAGCTCATGAATCTCATGGAGAGGGGAGATCACACGTGAAGTTTTCACCTGTGGGGAGCAGCAGCCTGTTATAGACGGAACTTCTGTTTTCACTCTGAGGTCCTGTTTTTATTTAGCTTATCACAGAGTCCAGCTCTGTTGTTGCATGGGGTAATGGGCTCCGACAGCAATTTGCCATTAGAAGTAACCACTTACCCATATCCACTACCACAGATAGCAAGAATGTGAATAGCAATGCCAGCAGGTTTCTGGGCACTCTTTCTTCCTGACATTCATTAAATACAGCATATTTCCTTCCAATTGGTCAATTACTGCTGTTAACAAATGGTTTATTAGCACATTAACCTGCATTAACAGAGAGTCTTGTCTGTTAACTGCTGGAGATAAGCAATTTCTCAAGCTTTATAGATTTCAGTAATCACTTTATGTAATGACGGGTACAATTTCTGCATTGAGAAAATGGGGAGGGTTTTCAGAGACCTGATTGTGAGAAGTGTCTGGCAGTACTTGCAGCAGGCCCATGCCTGTGACATTATTATTTATTCAAAGTTATCTGTTGCTCACAAGGCCTTCTGGAATATTGTGAGCACCGGGAAACGTTGGATAAAAGTCTGCGGTTAGTGGGCAAATGAAAAAGGTTGATCTGAGAGCTCTAGGAACGGATGTTAGTTTCTTGAATGTTACAGATACTTATGTCTTTTCATGATCTATGAGAAGTTTTATTTCAGTCCAGATGGGATTTTGACAGTAGGAGGCTATATTTGATTTTGTACTCAATAATAATAATAACTGGTATTTGAAAACAACTCAGGATTCCTGAGCAACTGCCAAGGTACAGTGCTCACTGAATAGAATAAAGGTAATAAAACAGGGAGACTGACTAAGAGCCATTTCACCAAATACCACCCAGTATCCCAGAACCCATTTTTGATATGGCTAATCAAACCCTATTGTCCTAGTTTGAGGTAAAACAGAACCAATTTTCTGTGCGGCGATTTTACCATTTAGCTAAGCCTCTTCTAACTCTCTGAAATTAACAGCATATTGTGCAGAAGGTATTCATTCTCAGAGTTATGAGACTTGTAGTTAATAACAAAGAAGGGTATGCAGAGAGACTCTAGCTCTGCTATAATTATTGCTATAACAACCAAGGTCAGTTCATGTTCTTATTTGCCTTGTTGGAGGGTTGGAAGTGGAAAAGTGTTGAGGGGTCCCACCTTTAGGGACAAGAGGACAGGAAAAATGACCCCAAACTGATTGACAATGTATTTCATCCCTTCTCCATCATGCTCATTATGAAAGCTGAGGGATCAAAGGATCAATGATCATTGTGTCCAAGGAGAACCCTATCTGTTCATCTGCCTTTGATCCTGATCCATGTGTTCCTGACTCCAGATCCAGAATCCCGTTCCTGTCCATCAGTGAGTCCAGTCTGGGGCTTCCCCAGAGCCTGATGGTGACATTACCATCATACTGGGAGCTCAGTATGGTTTTGTATATATCGAACCTATTTAATTGTTTTATTTTTATTCTATTATTAATATTTCATTAAAGTAGTTTAGTTCCTTCTAAACTCATAAATGTCTTTCTCTCTCTCTCTCCTCTCCTCGGAGCAAGAGGTGGGAGAAAACATCTGTTGTTTTTTCATTGGCCAAACCAACACAAACCACAACACACATCTTCAGTTTCCCTGTTAACAGCCATGTTAATTCTGAAGTGGATGAAAAGGACAGCGTCTGTGAGGACAGGACTTGTTGTATGCTTCATGGTGTAGAGAACAAGGAGAACAAGCAAAGAGAATTCACAGCTCCCCTGAATACTGAATTGATGGACAAGATGTGCAAGAAGAATCCCTACCAAAAAAAAATTACTTGCTTTAAGCACTGTGCTCACTGGTGTGCACTGGGGGACAGTCTCATGCCAGATACATGCTGCTCTACATACACCCGCATGCAAGAATAGAGAGAAGTTCTCATAGAAGAGGAGTGAAGAGGAGGAAGCAAGTCTGTGTTTTCCATTGCCTGACCTCATCGCCTAGCCACAAATACAGAACAGTCAAACTCAACACTTCATGACACAATGAGAATAGGGACTGCGAATGTGTGTGAAAATTAATGCTCCAAGCCAGCTAAAGCCTCAAGCTTGCTTTTGCAGAGGTGGTGAGCGATGTGCGTGTAACCTTTTTCTCAGCACACCAGAAAGAAAATTCAAGTCCATTGCCATCTAGTTGGTGAAGTAACAATAATATAGTAGGAGGAGATGATGTCCAAGGTTTGTTTAAATAAAATTTCCTTTCTCTCCAAAGGATTTTTTGAGTATGTCAAAGAGTCAAGGTGTTATGCAGATAGTTTAGAAAGTAGCGTTCTCATGAATATAAATTTGTTGCATAGATGAAGATGCTGAACAGTCTTTGTGAGGCCAAGGGCAGTAGTCTGAGATGTCTTCCATCAGAATGTACTGTACAATTTAGATTGCTTGAGTGCTCTGGCAAGGTTTT
Source organism: Pedionomus torquatus (assembly GCA_013398155.1). NCBI lineage: Eukaryota > Metazoa > Chordata > Aves > Charadriiformes > Pedionomidae > Pedionomus > Pedionomus torquatus. The sequence goes on along the minus strand of VZRU01010135.1, from coordinate 211,525 downwards.
GGTCTGCCAGTTGCAGTGGGAGAAGGGAAGGACTCCTCCAATTTTACCTTCACTTTGCGCATTTATGTACTCCTGGCAGAGAGTAGATTGCAGGCTGGGAGTTTTATGAGTGGCCAAATGACTTCAGATAACAAGCTCAAGGATTTGGCCTCCTTAATCATTCATACACCTTTAAAAACACCAGAGGTATCCCCATGCCATAGGTTTCCATAGATAACAGTGTTTTCATTAGCATTTTGCATCTGCCTTTCTGTGTAGCTGTGAGTGGTACTTAGCAACTGTTCCTCCCTAGCCTAGACCACTTGCCTTGTTAAACTTAATCTCAATGAAATAAAAATCCTACCTCATTAATACTAAGCCTGACCTTCCTCTAATTACCATCCTTAGCAAAGGGTTAAAAGTCACACTGTTTACTTTTATAGCTGGCTATAGTTTTTCTTGTTAGACTCATTAGCACTGACTGCCTTTGAAAATGCCTTTCAATTAATATAATTTTCACATGTTTCTTCACCCTCTAATTATGTTGGAAAGGATCTTGATCAGGAAAAGTTGTGTGTGATGGGAACTGTAGAAACGGGAAGCACCAAATAGCACAGCTTGTTTCCCAGTAAAGAGTATTAGTAATCACTTTCAGTCTAATTAAATTAATTGCTCAACTAGATAAGAATTTTACGGAGTTTAATGATGTTAGTAAGTGGTGTTTCTGCTGTATGTAGTAGGTGCGGAATATGAAAACACATGGGCGCTCTTTCATGTCTTAAGTCACGGCTACACCTGATGCTGGATGAAATTGCTTAGCAGGTGCAATGGCAATGGAAAATGATTTAACTTTTGAAAGAATTTTCAGGGACTTCAGGACTTTGATTTTGCAGATTTCTGCACCTGGAATATTCTGCCACCTACACACAGTTCTAAGCACCCTCCATACAGTGAAGTTGTGGGTGGTATTCCGTCAGAAGGAATTTCATCTGATGTAGCGGTTGTAGCTGTTGACCCCGTGTCTTTTTGCTAAGCTGAACGTTGTGTTATCTGACAAACTAATTATCCAGCTAGCTTCTTTGTAATCAACACTCAGACATGGAGAATTCTCCTGTCTTGCTTCCTCTTCTCTGATCAGATCCCTCTATGAGTCTTTATTCTAATCAGTAAAGCTGTTGAATTTACATCTGCTCCTAATACACAGGATCTGGTAAAACTAAAGCTTTAAGTAGCTGTTGAGTCCTAAGTCATATGGAGTCATCAGAAAGGTTTAATTAAGAATCATCAAATTGCATGTAGTAGAAGGAAACATGGATATTTGTGCACCATGGTGGCCTGAAACCCTCTCTGAATATGGTTATTCTAAAGAATTGCTGTACTGCTCTCTATACTGACCTTGTATGATTATGCATCCCTGTTTCTCTCCTGGCTAACAGACAGAGAGGGCTGACATAGTGAAAAAAACATTCCCTGCGAGATGACAATAGGCAGAGGGTGAATACCCTTTTTAATAGCACCATGAAGTAGTCAGAGGCATCTCACAGCCTGTCTGTGCAACAGCTTGACTTTGATAGCATGAAGGGAGCGGGAAGCAGCATTGTGTCAATGGGTGAAAGGAGATACACTTCTAGGAAAACCTAATGAAAGAGGTGCCTAGATCCTGAAATCTTGGGCTGATGTGCCAACCTCAAAAATAGGAATTTGATTTACTACAGCAAATGAAGATTCTTAGTATCATGAGTCCTCATGCAAATTCACCACACTCAAAAGGACACTCTATTTTTTATGCTCTAGAAATCCTTAACAATTTAGAGGTCTCTAGAAACTGGAGCTTTAAGAAAAGTGTCGACTATCAATAGATGCATTATATGCAGTAATAAGACAGTAAAAATGCACGTTGCAGAACAACTTTTCTTACAGCTGCATTAGAAATCATGGAATTGTTAGACTTGGAAGGGACCTCTAGAGGTCATCTAGTCCATCTCCCCTGCTAAAGCAGGATTGCCCAGAGCACATCACTCAGGACTGCATCCAGACAGGTTTTAAAAATCTCCAGAGAAGGGGACTCCACACCCTCCCTGGGCAGCCTGTTCCAGGGCTCTGTCACCCTCACTATAAAAAAATTTCTCTTCATATTCAAATGGAACTTCCTGTGTTCCAGCTTGTGTCCATTGCCCCTCATCCTGTCACTTGGGACAACTGAAAAGAGTCCAGCTCCATCCTCCTTCAACCCACTCTTCAGATACTATAAGCATTAATAAGGTCTCAGCCTTCTCTTCTCCAATCCCAGCTCTCTCAGCCTTTCCTCATAAAGGAGATGCTCCAATCCCTCAATCATCTTTGTTGCCCTACTCTAGACTCTCCCTAGTAGTTCTCTGCCTCACTTGAACTGGGGAGCCCAGAACTGGACACAGTATTCTAGTTGTGGACTCACCAGTGCAGGGTAGAGGGGGAAAATGACCTCCTACCCAGTCTTACCAGAACATAGGTGATTTTAAACATATTTTGATTCTTTGGAAGGGAATAGTTGCTTTTTGGGGCTCTTTGGCACAATTGTGCCTTTTGGGATTTGAGTTTCTAGCAAGAAAATTATGTTCTTGAAATCATTACAGGGAATCTCTTACCTCATGGAAAAAAAAGTGAAGACAAAGTGTGTATTTATATCATGGTTTAGAAAAAAAGAAGCTTTTCTCTTTCTACTTTGTGGAATTTTTGACTCTAAAGCAGAGCAGGGAATCCTTTCCGATGTCACATCTTGATCAGAGAAAATCTTCACCAGTGTTCTTTGATCACTTCTGAATGAGATTCTGTAGAATTTAATGCACGTATCCTCTAAATTGGATCTGCTGTTGTAAATGAGATCAACACATGGAATGGGGAGGAAATGAAGCGAGGGCATCAGGCTTTGGAGAGTGGATCACAGCTTCTAGAAAAATTACTTGGACATCATCTCAGCCCTCTGAGTCAGGACACAACCCGTGGGAAAGCAGCATATACGCATGTCAGTGTGTATATACACAGATGGCAACTGCTGAGAGAGATTCATCCTGACTGAGAAAACTCTTGGAGGCATTTGTGATGCTGGCTGGGCTTTCATGCTTTCTGCATTTAATCTATTTCTTTTTTTCTCTTGAGGTTTTCAGTCTCCATTTCTTCCACACTGGTGACATCATCTCCAGAACTCACTGGGTTCCTGTAGAACTCACTGGTGAGATGAATGTGCTTAATACCAGTTACTGAAGAGAAAAAGAGCTCCTACACTGTTGGCTGAAGGTTACTCATCCCATGCCCACTTGACTCAAGGGAGGCACGGGACAGAGCTCAGCATGTCACGTTCTCTCAGTACTAAGAAACCTCATTTCCAAGGGGAATTTTTATAGAGCTGCTTGGAGAGCTACAGTATTTCCCCTGACACAATGATTCATGCAGAGCAGCTTTAACAGAAAAGGATTTGTTGCAATCCAGACCTAGTGGTTTTCTTTCACAAGGAATAATGAGCAAGAATTCAGTGCAACGGTTTATAATGGCCATCAGAGGGACTTCTCTGACCTTTATGGCAGTTTAGGGTGCAAGTCAGTCTGGTTAATGTGCCAGAAAACAGATAATAAAGATTTCCAGTGTGCTGTCACCAAACCATTGGACTTAGCAGATGATCATCAGTCTCAATTTCACCATATTGTCAATGATGCATAGTGTTAAGTCTTTCAGTGGGAAGGACCAGGGCTGCTCAGCAGCAGCAATACCCTTTCAGTTATGAGTCAGAGCCTGCTCTTTGAGAATGCCAAACATTGAAATTTCATGTTTCTGTGGTGTTTGATAGAGACATCAGTCCCAGCATGGTTTCTGGTGGCTCTAATGAAGAACACAGTGAATGTCTCATTGATTCCAGTTTGATCCTTTCCCTACTTCCACTAAATAATATATTTTAGTAAGAGCAACACCACATCTCTAGCATGTGTGCAACTATCATTTGTTTTCTACACAACAGCTAGTTATTAATTCTTTACATTTTTATATGTTTTTCAATTACATTTAAGGAGGCTTGGGCAAAAGGTTGTTTGCGTGATGGGAGGATCCCAGTGACAGGACTGAGATGAGCAGTCGCTCTGCATCAGGCTCAGGGTGGATGTGAGAGAGCACCTACCTGACTGATGGGGTGTAAGTTGGGGAACTTGGGGAGAGGTTTGCATGGAGCAAAGAGGGAGTAGTGTGGCACACTCAAACAAGGGCAAGGAGCAGTTCCTTGGGTCTTTGAAGTTGTGTCACAAAGCTTTTGTAATATATATGAGCTCCATTGTAAATCTTGGCAATGTTTCTGGTACTCCTACCAATTTCTGATTGTTCCAAAACATCTCTGCCTTAAAGGTTGGAATATCTGTATCTGTTGTTGGCTTGTACATATTTTGTAAGTTTTCAATTTTTTTTTAAGCTTAAATAATTAGTTTCCCCTATCTATATTTACAGAGAGCAGTCATACCCTCCATCAGCTCACACTTTTCTTGGACAAACAGTTGCCATTTCTTAAAATAACTGCTCCTTTCCCTTCAGAAGCACTCTTTGTTCCAATTTAAATGATTTTTTTTCTTGAGCAAGAATGAATAGAATCACATTATTCTGCTATTACCTTGTACAATGCAGTTGTACAATACTAGGCTGTTTTGCTGGAAATACTTTACCTTGTCTATATCCTGGAGTCAAGATTGTCATATTCAGAGTCATATTTCATGATATTTACAGTGACGAGATAGTACTCCCAGGCTGTTGTGCTTTTTCTGTTTGTTCCAAATGATGATTTCCCATTCAATAGCACAATTGTAGTTCTGGTACAGAGCCTAGAAGCACAGCTCTGTGCTATGACGCTGTTTTTTTCGATGCTTTTGGAACTTACCAGTAGCAAGGTCTTCCTATTTAAAAAAAAAAATAATAAATAAATAAATAAAAGCTTTCATTTATGTTGACAGTGCTTCTCCATTTTTTTTCCACCAGAAAATACCATCGACATTGCCTTGTTATGTCCTGTTAATTAATTAATATATTACATTAGGCTCTGTTAGGACTGTAATCATCAGCAATTCTCTTGTCATGCTACCAAGCTCTTTACTTGTCTTACAGCTCTGAACTACATCATATCTTCTTCACGCTGAATAATAATTTTTCATCTGACACCATGATTACAACATGAAAAATTTGATTACTTTTCTTAAGTCTGATAGATTAATTTTATCTGATTTCCCTAGAAAATCAGTTACCCTAACAAATATGATCACATTATCCTTCATGGTGTTTTGTATTTACTGGTATTCCTTCCTTCATATTTTTCCTGATTGAGATCAGGCCTTGTAGCTGCCAATATTACTTTTCTGCCTGTATTAAATAAAGCCACCATGTTTCTGATTCCTGACTTGCATGTTTCTATTTTACATGAACTGACTTTGTTGCTTTAGTGCCATCTTCATCTTTTCTGAACAGCCCATCCTATTCAGTGCAATGTCCGGTCATCCTTACTGTGCTTTTATGTTTTTCTTAACGTTTACCATTATCTGGTTTCACTTCCTACATCAGGACCTGCAGTTCTTCCTTCCAGTTGTTGCCCTTGTCTTTTGTGATAAATACAACAGCTGTTTGTGTCTGCCTTGGTTCTGCATTTTCTAATGTCATACACCAGTCGTGTCACCAGCCTGGCTGCTGCTCCCATCTGGCATCCTTCTGGACCTTGCTCATCTCTCTGCAAATATCCATTGAGCTAATTAAGGACCTAGACCTTCACCCGATCTTCTGCAAAGCCTTTCTTCTCTTCATGGTCAGTTAAAATGAATACACTACTCCGAGAACCACTCATCCTTTATGTTTAAAAGTTTCTGAAGTACATCACTTTTTCTGATTCCTTCGTGGCTCATTTCTGTGAGTAATTCTTGTTCTGAAGCTCATTCACAGGCACAGGAATTAATGTAAAAATCCAAATAGTATGTCTGGATTATTTTTCTTTTAGATTTTTTTTTCCCCCTACTTATAATAATGAAGATAAGAAATCAGTGCTGAGAACCAACTAAACTCTGCACTTGGCTTATGCTCGGCCTTCAAAAACTTCTGGCAAGTAAAATATGGAGGAAGGAAAGAAAGAAGATAAACTACTATATGGCGATCTTTGACCAAACAAATCTATGCAAATACTACCAATCCCTGTCTACTCCAGAAATGCAGGATTGCTGACAAAACACACTGTCTTTGAGTCGGAAAACATAAGGAAGGTAGAGTTGCTCAGGAGTTGCTGCTCAGGAAGGTAGAGTTGGTCGTAACGGGAAAGGTTGTGGTGGAGTGCAAAGGGAGTATGTTTAAACAGCAAGTGTGTTGCAAGTACACAGGAGAGACAAACAGTACTGCCTCGTTCATTTTTTATGCTTGACATAACCCTACATTCCTTTGCAGAGAGCCCTTGGGCTTTGCAAGGAATGAAGCAAATTCTGCCCTTAATTGTTTCTCTCCATTCAGTTCAATGAGAGCAGTGGCGGAATTAAGTCTTAAAACTACTTTGTCTGCATCTGGAATTTTAAGGACCAGAATTGCAATGATTTGAACTGTGTTACCTTTTTTTAAAAAATAAGAAGGCTGACAATACAATATAGTGACTACAATTTTAAAGAAAATGCGACAGGAGAGGGGACCCTTCTCTCTCAGTGACTAACTATACTTGTCTCCATGGGAACTGTAGATCAGCCCCATGGCCTAGGGATGCTGCTTGCTGCTGTGTGTTTCTCTGCTGCTGTGTGTTATTCTTACTGTTACTCAGAACAGAAAAGAGAAAAGGTGACAGAGAAATCTCCCTCACTCTTAGCAACCTGTATTCCTTGGACATACTCGTGCTTGAGTGCCGGTAACCCTGTCAAACCTAAGTTGTACACCCAAGTTTCTTCAAACTTTCTTTCCGCCTCAATCTGCAGTAGTCCCCAAAATCATCATCCGTAATCATCTGAGTTGCCCACAATTCTTTTCAGCTGGAGCTTTTGGATCAGAATGAGGGCAGACTGTTGAGCTGTGTGAGCCTCCCATCTCCATGAGATTTACAAGGACTTTGGTTAACAGGTTGCATTCATGTTGTGCTTAATTCTCCTTCTGGGAGGGGAAAAATGGGTTCAGGCGCTATATTCCTATACTGTTTTGTTCACAAATGTTTACAGTTTTGGACACAGATTTAAATAACTAAAGTGGTAACATACTGCAAAACAGTTTCCTAGTGCCTAGAAAGCAGCTGTGCTTAACAGCTGTCAGCCAGCAAATCCTTTCGCTTTCTTCAAAACCCTGTATTTCCATCAATTTTCTCTGCCCTGGACCACTCAGATTTAGGTCTCTCTGTCATTCTGTTCCCATCTCAATTTTGCATCCTCGAAAGAAAGCCAGCATTGATGTGGATGTTTCTAGGTAAAGAGAGATTCTTTTGGAACATGTGACGTGTATCTTTTGCTTTTGTAGAAATGCCTTGCAATAACATTTGAGATCTGATACCAAGCACCCTGAAAAAGTTACTGGGCTCCGATTCATTATCTTTGTTTCTCCTGATTCAGTTTCAAACTTTTAATTCTGATGAAACTATTAGTTTCATTGCTTTACGACTTCCAGCACAAGATGGTGTTTTAAGTCATGAGCATATGAGGATTGCCCAGCAATTCACTTCTCATCAGATAAACCTTGAAGGGTGCAAATGTGTATCCAAGTGTGTCCAAAAATCTTTGGAGAAGTCTCATTAGAACAGACTTTCCTGTGAGCTTTTTGTCATCCCTGGCTGGCTGTGAAACAGAACAGAAATAGCCTCATTCATGGCTTTGTTTTCAAGCATGCGGGTTTCTTCCCCCCAAGATTTCCATTTGTAGCTTTGAGAAAGACTGGGTGACGGAATAATACAAAATTTCATGAGAAAAGTACCTAATTTTCTGGAGACAATCAAACAGTAGAGCTAGTCCAAACACTGGTCAAAATGTAATGCTGGTGCTTAATCATTACCTGACTCAAACCGCCCTCTTTCTTGTCCCGTTGTCATGGTGTTTGTAAGGGATGATTAACCAGCAGAGAACTTGTTTTAATGACAAACATAGCAATGTCCAGTTTCTAAATTAATTCACCTAATGTATTTAATGCTGTTCTGCTCTCGTCATTTAGCTATTTTAGTTTAATTGATTAGCTGTGAATTAAATCGGATGTTGCTTTTCAATTCCTTCAGCACTTTGAATAGTCTGAATGTTCACATGAGTAAATGTAAAGTTAAAGAATACCAGCAGCAAGCGGTGAAATTCTTTTTTGCACAGTAAATGTAGTTACATGACTATTTGTGGAAGTAAAACACAAAATTAAATGAGAAAACCCACAGCAGTAGTATTATAGGTCTAATTCTACATTTCTCACAAGTTAACAAGTTCATCTTGCTTACACATCCATCCTATTTTTACTTCACAGTAAAGGTAAAGACTTCAAATGAATGTGTTGCTAAAAATAAATGAAAGAGACCATGGCTATTCTTTTTTATTCCATTTTCAACTCGCTCTGTTGAACTCTTTCTTTAGTCATTGGAATAATTACACTTACCCACATTTCTCCTGAACTTCCATTGGCAACCGCTGTATGAATAGAACTTGCTTACTTGTTACAATTTTAAGACAAAATTATTTGGATACCAGGAGAAATTCTTGAACCAGGTAACAATCTTAAAAGATAAATGAAGATTTTTAAATGCGGTTCACAAGTTGTGACACTTTGGCAATTCCTTTTAACTTTACAATAGTCTCTGAAGCTCTAGGAAAATATAGACAGAACTGGACTTTAGCTCAGTGTTTCATAAGCTTTCTGGAAATGGTTTGAGATGAGAGCTTGGTCACCCATGGCTCCACACCAGAGATTACCTCCTTGAAATCCCATGGCCAACAGCACTCGTTCTGCACAGCAAAGCCAGCGCCGAAGTTGAGGCCCAAAGTGCTGCTACACAAATGATCCCTAATGAAAGCTCCAGCACAACGGACCCATCTCTGCCATCAGCCTTCTCATTTAGGAGCTGACATAATTTGTCCTCCTTCTTATCTGCTGCCCCTCATTATCCAGGTGGCCTGATGTGCCACATTACACCCTCAGTGGATGTATTCCTTTTCAAAAGCACACTCCCCAGATCAGAGCTCTTTCTTTTGATTTGCTTTCTGACTCGCTGACATTTGCAGAGATGCGCCGGTGCATCTGAGCCCAAAAACAAGAAAGTAGAAAACACATGAAGTTCCTTTTGCCTTTCATCTCTTCAGCCTTTGTAGTCAGACAAGATTTCTATTACATTGGCCTTTCTTTTCTTCTTCTGACTTCTTTTTTTTTTTTTTTTAATTTTGCTTTCATTTTCCCTGATCTTCTTATTAAAGTTGCTCAGCTCTTTCTTGACTCCTGCCAGCAGAGTTCTTAGCCAGTCTCCTCATGCTGTGACTCTCTTATGTAAAACATTCTTTAGCACTTTGTCACTCGAGTTCCTCTGAACTGTATTCCTGTTACATCAGGATGCACTTGATTGAAGCTGCGGATGCGATTTTAAAGCACTGCTGAAAAGAATTATTTTACTCAAACCCAGGTGTGTCTTTGGAGGGTGCTGTAGTCCCCTTACTCCATCTCAAAGTTATCCCTTGTCAGTCTATGACACAGGGAGTGTTTTCTGCCCCCTGTGTTGTAGTAAGGAACTGGCAGACTGTGGATTCCTGCCTTTTTCTGCTTTGGACGAAAAGTTGGCTTGGTCAGTCTGAGGTTATCCTGTACTTGTGGCTTGAGCCTGAAATAAAGCCTTATATTATTATATCAAACTAACAGCGATTATCAGCAGACAATTACTTTACCAGTCATGTATCCATGCACTAAATATCTGTGTTTATAGAAGGTGCTGACTTCTGATGCTTCATGTATCTGGTTTAATCTATGATTAGTATGTGTGTAGGTGTAACCACACCTACACACACTTCATGACTGCAGCGTTTGTTTCCAGAAGGATGGGAGATTCTAAATGGAATAATTTCAAATAATTTTCCTGCCCAAACCATGACAGGTAGTCGTGATAACAGTCCTGATAGAGATGTTTATACTCCCACAGTCTGGCCATGGAGAGTGGGCAGATTATGAGCTGAGGTAACGCTACCTCTCGGAGGTTTCTGGGCAGAAAAAGCCCTTCACTGACATCCAGAGAACAAAAATGCATCTTCTCCTACCCTGTCAGACACTTTTTCCCAGCACTTCGTACTCTTTGTGAAATACCTGGAGCAGCGGCAGCATCCTAAAATCTCCTTTTCCCCACTATAATCAAAGTCAGGAAATTTCTGTTATGCAGATTTTAATCTGGCTTTTCTTTTCTCCTGCAATTACTGGATACACATGGGTCATAAACCAGGTTTTTAAGCTATATGTAATTTTTTTTGTTGTTGATAGAGTATCAGTTGCATTTGCTGGGGGCTGTGAAACGAGCAGCATACATGCTACTTATAGAGGAGTCCCAAATACTGGTATGGTTAACTGTATTTTCTATCCCATGGCAACTCATTTTTCAGCTTTGTGTGTGTCTTGACTCTGTAAAACTCTTTCAACTCTGTGTCTTGAGCCTGCAAAACCTCCCTTTGAAGGTGAAGGAAGAGTTCGGTATATGCTTGAGTAAAAATGAAGTCACAAGACCTCAGAAGACAAACCAGTGCTTGCTGAGCAGTTCTGAAAGTCGTGTGATTTCTTTAAAGGTTGTTACTAGTTTGTTAGATTTCAGCTGGACAACCAAACTCTCCGTCCCCATCTGGGGCTCCAGCGTGGACAAACCCAGCCAGCTGAGAACTGCTGTCTGTAAAACTGCTGTGTGATCTGCTGCATCCAAATGGGTATAGGATTTATTCCATCAGTTGCTTTGGGCTGCTTCTTGTTTGCATTTGTGAGCTGGGCAGTCATCTCTCCTCCCTGGCTCTGACCCTTGCTCCTTTGTTCAAGCAGCCGTTTGGACTTTGGACCCTCTGCTCTTGCTCCATCCCTTCTCTTGTGGAACTGGGTTCCTGACCAGCAATCCCATCTTTCCTGCAAACCTGCCTTTGTGGCCACATTGAACACCTCATATTTCTGATTTTTTTGTCAATGTTGTTACCTTGCGTTTCAACTTTGTATCCACCTTAAGCTTCTTATTTCCAGACCTTACCCTTACACAAGGTTGGCATCATCCTGTCTCCCAGCTCAGTGGCTGCAACCTGATGCCGTGCACTGGGACTCACTGCTGGATCCCCTCAGTAGTTCCCATAATTTAAACATGTTCCAGCACAGTTACAGTTCTGAGCTGCAGAACTCAAATAGCAAAAAAATAGAAATAGATGACTATTTAGTGTTGTGCAGTGATTTTTACGATTGCTCCTGTAAATACAATTCTCTCATTCTGCCTTTCTTAGAACAGCCAAACTAAAGGCAATATTTTCCAAGCCTGAATGACTCAGGAGGCTCAGTTAAGGGCTTGTGTTTTCATGTTGTTTTTTTTTTTTTTTTTTTTTTTTTTTTTAAGAAAGAGCTCTCCTTGCTTTTATGCCCCAGCTAAAACAATTAAATAAGATAATCATCTAGCAAAAGGATTCTCATAAATAATAATCTGTGTTGACAACAGCACCTGTGTGTGGGGATGGGGTGGGGAGACGAGGAATCAAAAATTCTGAATACAAACAAAGCCAGTAAGTGAGAAAGGAGATGAATTTGAAGATGAAATATTATTCCATAAGGAGAACATACAGCTTTCACAACAGAGGGAAGTAATTATAGCTGTCTGGCTAACTTTTCTTTTCTGAGAGATCATCTTGATGATATGTTACGGTAGATGAGACGGTATAGAAAGTTGTTTTTCTTAACAAGAAGAAATGTTCGTCTTTGCGAAGATAACAATACAACCCTCTTGAGTACTCTCACACAAATAGTTTTCTGAAAGTTACTGGTGGCAGGTAGCTGAGTCATCTTGTGGCTTTATTCTTTATATTTGGTAGTAATTATTGGGGCATGGGAAGCACAGATTTGCTGGAAGAGTGTGGAGAATTTTTCTCCTGTTTTTTTGTCTGCCTGTTTACCACCTGTGTTCCTTAATGTTACACAAGACTTGTGAAGAGTAGAAGGCACCAGCCCTTGAGGTTGGGTTATCCATAAAGGAAAATAATGGTGTGAGGAAATTCCTGGTGCTCAGTCCTCGGAAGAGGAGATGGATGCTGATGTTACTTGTGGAGGGAACTGGAGTTGAACTTTGGAACGATTTGAATTTCAAGGAAGGCTTCTAAAGTGTCATGGGACAGTTAAAAGTTATTCCTCATGACCATTTCAATCTTGCAGGTGTTGAGGTGGCCACACAAGGGATGTCTGAGGTCTGAACTGTTTTACACCAGTGGAAAAGACAATAAGGCATTTAGTGAAAACTGGATTTGTCATGTGCAATCCTTTGCCTTTGAAACTCATTGAAGATAAAAAAGATACAGTATATGAGTATATCTGTTTCCATTGACACAGTGAAGGATGATAACTGGAAAGGTATGTTAGGGGAAGAAAGTAAAGAAATATAAAATAGTTGCATTAACTGGAAAGATGACACTCTGAAGAGAAAACAATGTGAATGCAACAAAGTGTCTGGGACTGACATGTAATTACTGAAGTCAGAATAAATTAAGTAAAGGCCACATGTGCTAGCTTTGTTTGTGTGGCAGTTTCTTCTAGAAACATTGAAGGAAGAATCACATTAATCTAGATTCAGTGAAGAAATAATCAAATTTAACTTAGGGAGACAAGAGTTACTGGAGTATAAAAGTTACTGCGTAAGACACCAAACTCTTATATCAGTACAGTTCTGAATTTCCTATTAGAGACTTACGGCTTACAGAAAGGAGACAGGAGGGTGAAAATAATTGAAAAATAGGTGCATTCTGGACCAAGTATTTGAATCATTCTTGTGTTGGAAAAAGGATGGGACTACGTCCAAACTAAGTCTATATTTTGTATAGATTTTAAAAATGCGATAATATTTCTTGCAAGATAGCTTCATGCTGTTATAAAGAAAACTTAGGATCCATATAATGTTATTAAGATAGTACAGCTTGATTAATGGTTCAAGATATACAGAATAAAATTTCAATATTTATGTTATTAAGAGAGGTACAAACCAGGTGTAATGTGTGAGGTTTAGGACTAGGACCTTGGGGAACCACTGCCAGTGTTGGGGTTTGTCTACAGTCCACTAGAAGCAGGCTTCTGGAAAAGAAATATATGCTACAGAAATATTTAAATGAACATTTGCATTCCTCAAATGAAGAAGGTGTCATTAAAAAGAAAATCTCTAATTCTATTAGAGATATGGAAATCCATCAGTTGCCCCACCCCCCGTAATGCAGTAATTTTCCTTCTGTCATTTGAATTTAATCTCAAAAATCAACAAGACGTTTGTTAATAGAGTTGACTGTTGAGCATGTAACCTGATAGAATTAAACAATGTGCAAAAAATGCTATGCTGGCTGAACAGACATGGAGAGAAGGAAAAAAAAAAAATTTAAACAAACTTTTGACAGCTGTTTCTGGTAATCCTGCTGTTGAGCTTTGTCTGTCTCTTTTGTCTACAGCACCGTTACAGTAAGTAATGGAAATGCTCCCTCCCATAGGATTAGTGCACTGTCTCAGATATGGAATTTTTCTAATTTATCACCGCTACAGCGACAAGGTCCAGATACCCAACAACAGCCAGAACACAAGATGCTTCATGTTTTTCTCCCCTGTGAGCCAGAATCAGCACAGTTCTGTACTCTAATGGCAGCAAGGTCTTCATGTTTGTGCTGAACAGACCCAACCTCATTCCCCAGCACATCAATTAAAAGTCAGTTAATAGCTCAGCCAGGTTTTTATAGTGTGTAGAATGAAGAAGGACTTTCCCCTTCCAGTCTCAGTTCCTCTAGAAATCCTTCCTTGTAATGCACAGATGTTGCTGTCAGCATCCCTTTTCTTTTCTGTTTCTTACAGATGTATTTTTCTAGTTGTTTACACGGTATTTGCCAGATTACTGGGAGGTGAGAGCCTGGCTTCCCATAGCAGAATTCGGCTATACTTAATAATCAGGTTTTTTTTGTTAACTCTCATAAATGCCTATCACCATTATGGTTTTATAACCATGAGTTAAAAAATGTAAGTGAAAGATTTAACTTTTACATAAGTAGCGCTTTGGCAGTGTTCAGTGCTTTTAGAATAGTAGCTTCAGGTGTTTTACAAGAAATACATGAACTGTTCAAAATATCATTTCTAGGATGTTAAACACAGGTTTTTATCTCTGCTAGAAACCAGGGCAGGTAACTGAAGCTGCTTCCCTAAAGCAACATGCTGAAAAAACATAAAATGATGATGATAGTTTTGAACTTTTGTGTTTGCTCTTGTATTGAGATTACAAGGCCATACCTTTCTAGAAGTCCAGGTGCTTTTGACAAAGATTTGGACTGGGAAAAATAATGAGAGTGTTCTCTGCAGCAAAACACTCAGAATGTCTCATTTCAGTACACAAATCTCCAGTGAACTGCTACTCTCACTGAAAGCATTTCATCCCATGAGACTGGAATATTCACTCTCCCATCAATTTGAATAACCCCTTTTAAAAGTTAAAGGATAGATTGCATCTTTGATGAATTGAAATATGCAAGACAGAAATGATTGTCACCCCATTGTGATACTGGCCTCCTGCAGTCCAGATTTTTCCAGACTGATTTTGGATGCATTACTAAAGTTTTGAGGTACCAGTTTGAGATACCGGAGGTAGTGTCTGGATTCCAGAAGAAAATTTTGCTCACAACATTTTGTGATAATAAGGCCCTATTCCAGTGTCTGAAGCTGAGAGGGAAAACAGTTGCGTATGTTTCATGGAGAAATCTCCCTGGTATCTCTTAGACCTCAACAGGGAATTAATAGTCATAGAGGCATTTTCCTACCAGCTGTTTGATGCGATATGAAAATGTTGATTATTAAAAGAACATATAATTAACTTCAAATGAATCTTTAAATTACATTCAACTGCAATTAACCTTAACAGAGTTAATCATCTATGGTTACTTAACATTTATATAATTGTAAGTGCTTCTGCATTAAAATAAACAGTATATTAGTGAAGTTGTAGCTTTCTTCTATCCTTTTTTTTTTTTTTGAAGATACAATGGAGATCTAAGCGATACAAGGTGAAATATCTATTGTGATGAGAGATAAATTAGCAACATGACATCTTCATATTTGGTACAAAGTCTACTTGTGTAGACCCAGCCTAATGTTAGAGCAACATCAAAATGTCTCTCTCCATCAGGAAATCCTGTGTGCTCATGCTCCAGTGTGGACAGACAGAGTCTCCCTCCTGCCCCCCTGATAACTGAGCTGAAGCCTAATGAAGGGTATAGCAAGTGGTCTTCATGAGAAATAACCTCTAAATAGCACATGAAGGAGTAGTGTTAGAAACAACCTTCAAACTGGAAAATCTGTTTCTTATCCTGTTTCTGTGTTTCCTCTTTAGTTTCCTCTGAAGCTAATAAGTGGACAGAGCATCTTAGAGAATGATTTGAAAATGCCTGTTAAGGGCTATGTATTATCATGGTTTTTGCATAGAGCCACTTCAAAAGCTTTTTGTGTAGTCTAATGCTGTGCTGTTTAAATTCAGGAAAATTTCTTTAGTGTATGGATTTCTAGTAGACATTCTGCCACTTAGTCCTTCACAGAGCGTTGAGGACACCTTAGAAAGTGAAAGACTACTACACCCAGGTTTCTTGGGTGTGATGTTCATTCTCACACTTGGAGTTTTAAAGAGTTCTCAGCTCTTATTCCTCAGGAATAAAAACTCAGGTAAAACTACACTATCCTTTACACAGAATCCCTTAGAGCAAGAAGGATGTAAATGGGAAACTACAGTGCTTGGGTCCAGAGAATGTAAAGTTCTAGGGCTGGAATAGCTACAGGCTACCTTTATTCAAGGTAGACTGCAGTGTTATGGCCTAGTCTTTAATATTTATGGAGCATTTTGAAGATGAATAGCATAATACACAACATTGTATTGCTACAGTGATTGGGACTACTGCTGTGAAATACTCTAGTATATTTTAATAAAGGTAGTAACTGGAAAATTATCCATCAGGGGTGGAACCAAGCCTGAAAATGAGCAATGTGAACAGTTCTCTTTAGAAAACAGAAAAAAGCCCTCCAAGACAAATAAATACTCACTGCCAAACCCTTATTTTATTAAATGAGCTCCCTTTGCTCTGTACTTGTTTGTCTTTTTAAATGTCAGTAGTGTATATTATATCTTTTAAGAGTTCCCATTTGTGCCTTCCCTAAAGCTCAGCTAACTTACAGTTATTGTCTGACACAATCAAACTGTGGCAAGCATTTTTTTATAGTTAGAGCACACCTTCCCTTTTCCTCAATCTTCTGCTGCCAGTGCAGTTTATAAAAACATAAATGCTGGTAAGATTTGCATTTCAGATGTTGTACTTGTAGTCCTTGTCATGGAGATGGTTGCTTTATACCAGTTACTAGTGAGGCTGCAGCCCCTCACAAGGAAGGAAAAGGGCTTTAAGTTTCTTGTGCTGTATGTGGTTATCAGGGGGAAAAAAAGTGCATTATAGTGTGAAAAGTGTGAAGATTAGTGATACAGTGGGGAAAAAAAATATACCAAGGAAAGAGAACATCCAACCAGGTTTCCTGTTTGCCGTGCTTGACTCAAAGATAAGCGGAAAGCTGTTGTTTGGACTGAAGTTTCATGTAGTGTCAGAAGTGAAATCATATGCAGGGTCTGGAGGCAAGAGCATGTAACTCCTGAATTACTGAAAGCAAGCCTTTGCATGATCTTCTGTCTGCACAAACAGCTTTCTTTATGGTTTTCTGGTGCTATACACCCAGGGAGAGTAATCCCTTTTCTGGCTTTGACACAGGGGGAAACCACAATGTGACTGAAAATACAAACAATTTGGTTCTGATTTGGCTCTTATGTAATGATTTTGATCTGTGTTCTGGAACCTTTATGGGGTCATGGGTGCTTCATCAGTCCTGCCACCTTCCACACTGAGTGTGGATGCCATATAGTTATTTATTTCTGCAGAGTAGAATGTTTTCGAATGTTTTCCAATATTTAGTCTCTTTTATAGTTTTGGTTTGCTGTCTTTCATTTGACTTCTTAGAAGCTTTTCCAGGCAGAGCTGTTGCCCAGAAATATACCTTCTCATCCCTATTGGCAAAAGCTTGTCTTGCTCTGATGAAACCTGCAAAGCATTTGGACAATTTAGGACACTTAGGACAATTACATGAAAGTACCTCTTAGAAGTCATGAGTTTAATCGTGAATGAAGAGGACAGGATGGGACAAATTCAACTGAAGGACTTAATTCAAGCCAGGTCAAGTCCCGTCATCCATAGTACCATGCTGATGATGCATATGACAGAGGAACTGGCAGAGTTGGTTTTATCACATTTCCTTGACGATCAGAGTTTAGCCTACCAAATAAATAGCAAGGGCATCTGAAACTCTACCACTGGAGATGGTGTAGGCTGGATTCTTGCTCTGGGGCTGAGGTGGATCTTAACTGAGGTGCTAATCAAAGAGAATTTCAGTCAAATTCTTGGGAATGGGTCTAGTCATTGGGATAAAGTGCTTTGGTGCATGAGGAGAAAGTGGTGAGTTTGACCTTGAGACTGTTATTGACCCTGGGAGAGTAAGGGCATAATTGTATTCTCCCTATGTTAAGCCAACTCAGATGGCACCAACAGTACTGCAAGAGAAGCATTATCACCCTGTATCCTTCCAGTGGTAAAAGAGGTGAGGATGCAGCAGCATTGCAGAGATGATTTAGGGCTTGTTGCACAAACACACATCTGAATAGTCTATTTCCAGTGTGTTTGGTGCCTAGTATTTGGAGTGTGCTGCGTTGTTTGCTTCAGACAGATGTTGATATGGCATAGCTGAGAACACTTGCTATTCTGGTCGTATTCAAGGTACACCATTTTGGAAAAGCCTGCCCTAAAGCTAAGAGAGCTCAAGGCAAGCTAGGCTAAGAACTGCTGAACTAGGTAAAGAAAAAGGCCCACTTAAAGCCAGAGACTTCATTGGAATGTTTTTCTTATGATAAAGTTGTGTGACATGGTCTTGAAAAGTACATAAGCAGATCCACAAACAGATGAACAGATCTCTTCAGATGGTTCCGAATTGCCACCTTCTGATACATTAAGCCATACGAGTTAGTCATTAATATTTTAGGATGGATCGAAGTTCACATACAAAGTGATGAGTCTTTGCAGGAAGCTGTTGACACATGAGAAGCTTACACCCCAGGGTTTATAGGCAAGAGTAGTCATTAGCAAAGTTTTACAAAGCAATATCCTCAGCTAATTAGATATCTCCTAGTTATATGTGCCTGACAAGAGGAGGAAGGAGGAGTAGAATAAAATAAATAAATAAACACCAGCGAAAAGAGGAAATTAGAAGAGCAATTGTTAAAAGTTGTTGTTAATCGAACCATTAAGTAGTTCATTATCAAGCAGCACTGTGGTAATAGTCTGCCCTGCGCTAATTGCAGATGCTGAAGCAGCACTAAACGACTTGGATCCAGCCATGAACTTTGGGCTTGGGGGGGGATAGTGTTAATGGAGGTGTGAAAGTGAGAGTGCATTGAATAGTAATTAAAATTTCTGGGTCCTGGCTTCACATTAGCCAGACCCAGTAGCTCAGTTTATTTATCTGCACAAGTATTACGGTCAAACGCTTGTCTGTCCATCTGTCAGTCTTGGTGGCCAGTGCCAGAAGTGCCGCACAGAACTGGTAGAGGCCAGTACCCCATGCAGGGTGCAGTCTTGCAGGACATCCTCTGAGAGGCAGGCAAGCTAAAGTCTTGCTTGGCTACTGAAAGCCCTCCTCAGTCAGTGCATTGCCAATGCTCTGCAAAGGTCAAACCCTGCAGGTTTGCCAAGTGCTGTTAGATCTTTGGCTGAAAAATGATGGTTTTCTTTCTAGACCGTGAGTGGGTGCTTCCTCCTTGCAGGCCTGTGATGAAGTGCACTGGCAAAGCAAGGGTAGGAGGTGAGCCACCTCTAGCTGAACTCTGAAATCTGCTATTTATCTGTGTCCCTGCCGCAGGTCATGAGCAAACCTTTTCTCAAAGACTTGACATGTGTTGCCGATGCTGTACAGGGGCCTTGCGCTGGAGTAGGTAGAGAAATCACCTTAGCTTAAACCAGATTATTTCTGTCTTTTCTTATGAAAAACACTCATTAAGAGCTAATTGTTAGTACTGGTTTGGACAAGCCTTTCCTTGCTAAGCAGCTCTTCCGGAGCCCAAATATAAAATCCAGTCGTTCACCTAAAATGTCTGGGATTTTTTCTACTGAATGAAGTATAAAGGGAAAATGCGTTTGATGTTCAAAAAGATGCAAACAAGTTTGTATTTCTTGTGGAGAGTCAGTTCATAGTGTTCATAGATGTTATATTTCTCCGTCTCCTCCCTATATTTTTGTGTAAATTCCATGTTTCTGAGGAAAGCAAGATAATCTACACAAGCAGTTCTGGTCCCTTTGAGCCTTAGTAATGAACGAATGCAGGACCAAACCTCACGGTGGCACCAGTCGTCCCTGTCCTGCAGACTTTTCCACACCACAGAAGATTTCTGCTAGACTAAGCTAAGAATGGTTTTAAGTTGCTCTTTGACATGGATAACAGTGCCTTCAACTCTTCACCAGCCTACTCTGCTGACCTGCTAAACTCTGTCTGTTTATCTTTAAAAGAGTCCGTGACTGGAAGCAGACTTGAGCCTGGCATGTACTGCCCCAAAGGGTTATGGCATGGGCTCTTCTATTAGAGAGGGCAAAACAGGACCAAAAGTTTTAAAAAGAAAAGTGGAGGCCTCATAGGGAAAAAGGTGGAACTTTGTTCTCTAAGCACTCTGTGATCCAGTTTCCCATCTGAAAAAGCAGGACCTGTCACAGGTTTGCTTAAAGAGTAAATTAGTTTATCGTAATGGCCTTGTGTTCTCTAGCCACAGAATTCACTTTTTGTCACACGTCCATACTTTAATGTCAGATTTTCTTAATGCAGTTGCATTTCTGTTACTTAACAATTGTACATCTGCAAGCGAGCAAGGGGGGAATCAATTTAATCCTGTTTGATTCTGCAGAAAGCCAGAAACAGTAGGTTGGAGAAATGAAAACCGACTCATTTTCTCTTGGTAGGGAAGACTGTGAACTCCATAACTGCTTTGCCACCACAATATGGTATTTTTGTCAGGATGTTTCAGAGCTCAGTGCTTTTGCAGTGCACTCGTCCATTTTCTGCCCTCTGGCATCCCTTGCTTTAATTCCAGTCTTAGAGCCCTGCCTGTGGCTGGTCTCTGACCTGATGCTGTTTCTAACAGAAGCCGAGAGCAGTCAGACACCACGCTGTCACCCTGCAGCCCCCTGGGAGGGGGGCAGAAATGTGCCCAAAGCCCAGGAGCAGGAGAGAACCAGAAGTTCAGCCAGTGATCAGTGCTGGTAGAATGCCCCAAATCCTGGACTCAGTGCTGAAGATAAGCACCTACAAATTATTTACCAATAAATATGTTAATCCATAAGTGACAGTGGATGTCTTTGCTAGTCTAGATGTGGATATGGCTGAGACATAGAATAAAGTTAATTTGGCAGAGGAATTTAACGGTTGCAGTAAACACAGTTTTATTTCCTCTTGTGTGAGCAAAAATGCCCCAGCTGGGGTTACAAACTTAGAGTGGTAGTCTGCAGTGTCGTATCTGATGGCAGCAAAAGGACACAAAGCCCTTGGTATTGATTGGGAGAACAAATGTATGTGTGGGTATTTTTCTCCTTTTTATTAAAAAAAAAATAAAATAACCAAAACCAAAATGCAAATCAGCTACTGCTGGTTCCTTTCTCCTGCCTGTAGGTTCACTAAATATTGTGATATTCTAGCAGATTTACCTTGGCTAAAAACCTTGATTTTCTTTCAGTAATTTAGAAACACCTAGGGGAAAATTAAAGCAAAATATTAGTGTAAGTGGTTTGGTAGCCTCTTGCTATATTCACCCTAACCCCTTCTCCCTTTATGTGCAGTCACAGGGTGGTCTCGTTTCTTTTCAGTGAACCACTCCAGCTTTGCAAATGATTTCAAGGCCAGGCTGAATGGGGCTTTGAGCAACCTGGTCTAGTGGGAGGTGTCCCTGCCCATGGCGGAGGGGTTGGAACTCAATGATCTTTGAGATCCCTTCCAACTCTAACCATCCTACGATACTATGATCTTACCCTTTACAGTTATCTTTCTTTGTGCATGTTGTTCTTTCCTAATGCAAAGAGCACTGAAGCAAGCAGAGACCACGCATTTGAGGCTAGAGAGTGGCTGCGTACATCTAAGATTAAAAATGAAATCTGCCTGAAGCTCTTAGTCCCTATCTCCTCACTCCAAAATGGCCTGCATTCCCCTTTGGAAGGAGTAAGTGTTCAGAGGAACATGCCTGCAATTGAATATTCTGCTCACAGGACATTAGTAATGTCTCAAGGTCCTATCATTCATTTGCATATTTTATTCCCTCTGGCTAAACAGGGAAACAAGTATTAAAATCCCATTTCCCTATATGTGTCTTTCTGTTATATTAGCCTGTTTATTATCATCTTGTTCTAGCAAGATGTATATGTCCGATTCCTCCATTCCCCTAAATCCAGACAATTCTTGTGAGGTAGGATGTTGATGCGGTGACTCTGTGGGTAGCATCACATGAGCCTGTGCACATCCCTGCCAAGAGGGATGCTGTCCTGTGGCATTAGTCCACAGACACATTAGATGTGGTTAGTGCTGATGGACAAAAGGCTAGACAAGAGCCAGAAGGTCACTCATATCCTGGGCTGCATCAAAAGATGTGTTGCCAGCAGATCCAGAGAGGGGATCCTGCCACTTTACTCTGCTCTGGTGAGACCCCACCTGGAGCACTGTGTGCAGGGCTGGAGCCCTCAGTATAGGANCAGTGATAGGATGAGGGGCAATGGCTTTAAGTTGGAGAAGAGTGGATTTAGATTGGATATTAGAAACTCTGATGGTGGTAGAGCAGTGGAACAGGTTGCCCAGGGAGGTGGTTGAGGTCCCTTCCCTGGAGATATTCAAGGTGAGGCTCAATGAGGCCCTGGGCAACCTGGTCAAGTTGGGGGTGTCCCTGCGACTGCGGGGAGGTCGGACTAGATGACCTTTGGAGGTCCCTTCTGGCCTGGAGGAGTCTATGATTCTATGATCTCATGATTCAGAATCAGATCCTTTAGGCTGTCCCTTTCTCTTTGCTACTCATGACCCCTTGATGTGCTGCTCATGTTTTTGATGTCAGCAGCAGCGTAGTGTGGGTTGCCCCACACACTCTGAGAAACCACCAATGAGGTGTGGCTGGCCAGCCTTTGCCTGGGAACTGCTGGGAACTGAAGCTCAGGCCTGTGGTCACAGAATTTGGGAAAGATGGTGATGTCACATCTGGGGACAGGACGATAGGATGAGGATTTTAAACTGAAAGAGGGGAATTTCTTTACTATGAGGGTGGTGAGACACTGGAACAGGTTGCCCAGCTTAGTTGTGGATACCCCTTTGCTGGAGGTGTTCAAGGCCAGGCTGGATGGGACCTTGAACAACCTGGTCTAGTGGGAGGTGTCCCTGCCCACAGCAAGGGGGTTGGAACTTGATGGTCTTTAGGGTCCTTTCCAACTCAAACCATTTTTTAGTATTATAATCCTATGTTAGTACCATTTGGGGTGTTGTGGCAGGTGTCCTCCCTGGCGTGTGACTCCTGAGGGTCACGTAGTGAGGGCACTACTGACCTGCATCCATGCTTCTGGTAGGGATTGTCTTAATAGCCCCTGAGAAAAAGATTAGGACCATGTTCTGGAAAGCTTCTGGGTGCTCAGCTGGGAATGTGGGTGTCTCAAACCAAAATGAAAGGTGAAAAACAAAGCCTTGGATAGACTTTGCAGAACTACCCTTTGTTATTTGAATGTATTGAATGGTAATACCACCTCCTGTATTTTGTGTTTTGTAGAGGTATTAAAAGTTAATAAGTGCTTAGTAAATTATTGGAAGGAAAATGTCTACCAGCTTCTCATTGCTTCACTTAGTTGGTTGGTTTTTTTCTCTATAACTGCTTACATTATATTTTGGTAGATTATCCAGCCAGAATACTTTTCACCTAGGGTTAGAAGATGCCTGAAGATGACACACAAATGTACCATGCTGTTTTGAAGCATATTGTAATGCATCAACTTCTTGAAACCTTGACACAACAATCAATTGTGGGTGAAGACTTATTTGCCTAATGAGCTGACCCTGTGCCTGCCTTTTTAATTTGGATGGAGTTGCTTCTCTAGCCTTGGAAAATGGAAAGAGTAAACATTCTCAAATGTCTATAAGTCCTTTAACTTATGCTGTTTTAACTTTAACTTATGCTTTAACTCGGTTGCTGTTGTTCTCACTAACATTATGTTGGCAGTGGACCACACAGATGAAAAATGAGTGATTCAGAGTGCAAGGAAACCACAGGTCCATTCGGGCTTCTCATGGACAAAGAAATATTACATTTGGACAATCCTTTCTTCCATTGCCAGTAACAATATTTCTACTTCTCCTCTGTAGAACAGTGAAATAGTTAGTACGTACTTGACCCATGTTTTAAAATTAATATTCTAGGATATACAAATGAATTTGATGCTTCTGCAAATTAAAGGACTTTAGAGATTCAGAGAGAATTTGGCTTATTATATGTACACAATCCCAAAAAGCATAGGGTCTCAGCACAAAGCTCTGGTAATTTTCCTCTCCAACAGTAACTTCTGTGGCTTTTTTTTTTTTTTTCCATCCTATTTACCCAAGTTTTTATAGGGTGCATATCCCTTAGGTACTTGGATAAGAATGTAACATGTCTGTACTGGCCAGCTGTGGGTGCCCAGGGATGACTAGAAGAACTGGGTTAAGCCTGTAGTAATAACTCCCTGGTGCACTGTTCCAGCATCCATTGATGTGTGGCTCAAGGACTTCATCCGCTGGAGCTTGTATCTTTGTACTTATTAAATCTTAAATCATGATGGATTTTTATTCTGGGATTTAGGCCAGTTGCCTTCTCAGTCCTTGTAAACCCGTAGCAGCTGCTGTGGCCTGTGACAGTGAGTTCAACAGCTTAACTAGGTGAGGAGAAATCCCCTACTGTTTCTTTTGTACCTGCAGCCCACTGTTTTCCTTTGATTTCTCCTTGTTCTTGTATTAGTAAAGAGAGCAAGCAATGCTTCCACGTGCATAATTTCCAGACCCATCAGCCTAATATTGCCTGTATACCTTCTTTCTGGCCTGTAAGTTGCCTGTATTGTGAGGTTGGGATGCTGACAGGTCTGTGCTGGTTTCTCCTTGCCAGTGGGTGCAGCCTCAACAGAGCTGTGTCTATATGCAAAAGAAGAGTTGCTGCCAACACAGAGCATCTTGCATGTGAGGATGCTTAGTCCTGGTTTGAAATGTTTCCCTAATGTATGAGGACCAGACTCCTCTCATGTAGAGAGCGCAAATCATGCCAAGTTGTGGAACGGTGTTTTAATCTGTGCTTGGAAGAGATATACAAAACCATTTTGCTCGTGACTTACAACTAAATCACTTAAATGGTAAATTTAATCTTGAGGTATTTTTATTGCATCAAGTTGTTTAAATAATGAAACTGGCCTAATGGGAGATGCGTTTAATAAACTGAATTTCAAATAAGGTTGAAATCCTGTAGACTGAGTTTTATCTTCGTTAATAGCAGTACTAGTTTGGTTCCAGAGCTGCATCATAATGCAGAGATGAGGTATCTGTTTGATATTGCGGTGGATATTGAAAGATGATTGCTGACACTAATTTTTATGGTGCTTCCACTGCATGCCAACTGTATTAATTGCTAATTGTTTTAAGACACACCTCTACCTATTTGAAAATGGGGAGGAGCGGGGAGGTGAATGGCTGTTCTAAAGTGACAAGTAGTAAGTGCTGTGTAGGCGAGTGTGAGCCTTTAATTTACTAGATCCAATAAGCGCTTAGATGTTGCTTTCTAAACCACAGCATTTTACACTTGGTGTCCAGCTGTTCCCGTGGCCTGTCTCAGAAAGCTGGTCAATCCTGATGACTTTCAATTTACCAGACAATAAGTAACAGGCTTAAGAAGCAAAGTCTGATGGAACAAGGAGTTGTTTATTCAGCTCTCAGCTCCCCCTGACCGTGCACTTCATTGCCTTTGGACTGGCTGTGCTCTCCATAGCTCAGGGCTGGCAGGAGCTTACATCGCTCTTCTTGCCATCTCAGGCAGAGCACCTGGGTTCCTTAATGGGCCATCGCTCAGGCTCCTTAAAAGAGACATTCCGGCAGATCCTGTGCATTTGTATGGCGGGCAGCCAAAGACAGATTGCCCTCTAGGTGACAGGGCTTTGATCTGTTGCTACCTTTCCCATAGTTGCTTAAATTTGGGCAAACTGGCCATAAAATGCCACCAAATTAGAAAATTAGAGCACAACTCTCAGTTCTACCCCTGCCAGCAATAATACAGCAGAACATTGTACATCGGTTCCTGTCTGGTGTAGTTTTTGTTTGATGTGCTTTTTGCATTGGAGCAAAGGACAAGGGTAGAATACGTTACCGAACTGGGTCATGGATAATTCTTACCAGGTTAACTTTGTGCCCATTTCCAAAATATGGTTAGTAGAGTGGTTCATTAGCAGTGTGTGTCCCATCACTGAGGTTAGTGGAGGCTGATGGATTCTGTGCCTCTCCTGTCACAGAAGATGGGAACCCAAGAGCTCAACTCTGTGCAGATTTAGAAAGCACGTAAATAAAAACAGAAGAATCTTTTTATGAAGTAATCTTTCAGATGTTTCAATCTGTATTTATCTTAAAACGCTAAATTGATTTGCACTTGCAAAAATATTCTTCTTACTACTGATCATTCAAACTATAAAAAGAAAAATTTTGCATTTTGCCATTTCTCCTTCTAATTTGGATGATAAAGGGTATCAAAGGATTAGAGCAAAAAAAAAAAAAATTATTAATCTTGTTTACCACAATGCCCAAGTCTTGCATTTCTGTTGAAACAAGTATTCTTGTTTTTCTGTTTGTGACTGTATAATAAGAAAAATTACTGAGAATGTAATCCTATGCCCCACTCAACATAGTCAGGCAATGTCTCAGTGTCTATTTAAAAGCCCTAGTGTATGGGTGGCTCAGGTGATCATGAGTGTGGCTTCTTCCAGAAGTGCCAGGCAAAGTGTAAGAGCCCCAACAATTAATCTGTGGAGAAGTCAAAGATATATTATTCAGAATCTGTGTCCTCCACTGGTGAAAGCAGCGTATGTAGGATCTCTCGCCTGTGTACTCAGTCTCACACGCTCCTGAACTAACCGCTCACTGGTGGACAGGCCATATATTGCCTGGACAGACGGACTCATCATTACAAGAGCGATGATTCCAGAGTCCACAGTAGACACTGTGGCTATTTGTCAGGAAAGCCAGCAGGTTGCTGCAATGGCTAAAGAGAATATTACCGCTAAAAGCGGTAACATTTCAATGGTTCAGACACTGGCAGAAGTGTTTGCCTACTGCTGCTCCCAGGAAAGTGAATGAAAATGAAATGAAATACCACATTTTTTTCCTGGTGTTCTTTCTGTATCCTTTGCTTTTCTCTGCACACCAAAATTACAGGAAAATGTTTTTCCCATTAGCAGAGAGCTTTAAACTCTGGATGCAGAAACTAGAAGTAAGTGTATGATTTCAGAACTGTCCTCTGCTCTCTTTGTTACAGGGAGAGACAGATCACAAAGTTCCTGTATCTTCTTTGGATATTAAGGGTTGCTCTTGTGCTTTTGTGTCCCAAGTTGAGCTGCTGAAGCAGGCAAACTGGACGGCAGTGTCATCACTTGCTGGCCTGAAGACACCTTGTCTTTAGTGGCTCCAGGTGGAGGGTCTCTTTGCATCCCTCCCTGTCTGAGGAAGAATCCCAGAGACTGGGTTGAGAACAACTGTCTCAGACTCAGTTGGCAGTGAAGCTTGCAACGCTTAAAAGAGTTGTGAGGGGCATCATCTGCCTTCACCTGTGTTAGTGATTAGGTTGTTTGTAACGGTTTAGAATTTGGGGGTCAGGAAAGAGGCTGGAGGGCACATCAGGGGCAAAGACAAATGTGTGAAGGTGGCAATAAGAAGTCAACTTGAGTATATAAGACTGCAAATTTAACTGCAGTTTTAGCTTCTCTAAATGTAGCTCTGTTAATAAGGAATCATTTGATTTTTGTAATCACTGTGGGTTTTTCTTGATTCTTTCCTACTCAGCAGTATTTAGAACAGTCTTTACTTTTGGCGATGAGAATTTATTTTGAAAAAGTAGGCTTTAAAACTCTTTTTGGGGTTCTTGTCTTTGAAGGACACCTACGTGGGTTGCATGTTAGATCATGAGGTAACCACCAGGAGATTAGATGTTGCTTCTACCTATTGAACAGCCAAATAGTTGCTTCTTTCCTTCAACACCAGCTCCTCAAAGACACTACGCTCATCACTTGTTATCATCTGAATCTTTGTACTTTGGTAGAAATAATGTGTGATACAAGATATGACGGTATCATTTACTTTATGTGCAGTGAGCCTAGTGTTATTTAGCCTGGCTTATGATTTTTATGACAGAACATAGAAGACTTGTGTGTAACCTCCCACTGATCCAGTGTTTCTGTTGCCTGCACAATGTATAGGTTCCTTCAAATGGAAGTTGCCTGAAAAGGAGCTGAATTGCAGAATCCTCACCTCACAGTCAATGGCTCAGTGAGGAAGCAGGCTCCTTTAATTGCTAGGTAATATCCTGCTGGCTGGAGCATACGGTGCACTTTCCTTGGGGTACAGTGTGCAACTGTGCAGCATGGTTGTTGGCTTGTCAGTAGCGTTTGTCCATCTGCTTTATTCCCTGCCCTACCCAGAGGCCTGAGGAAGTGGCTCACTCAATAGCGCTCCATTTACTGACTCCACAAATCAATCGCTTGCTGTATGTGAAACCTCTTACTCTGTCCTGCTGGTGGGAACTGAGGAAAGGTACTAACGTGAAAACAAGGTCTAAAATCTTGATGAGGAAAGACTAAAAGACTACTGGTCTTGTAAAAGATGATGTTTTCATGGCAAGGCACTTGAGTCGTATGCCTCAGGTTGGAGATTGTTTTCTCCCTGAGTCCTTGGCTCATGGGAGACTTATTGTCTGGGAGAAAAGATGGCTTCTCAGGTGGCTTAGGATTGGGGATCACCCTGGATAGATGGCATCCTCAGTGCCAAACATAAATGACTTTATGCCCTGGTGAGGAATCACATTTGTAGCAGCTTACACCTGTTTAACTAAGTGGAGTCTTGTCTGTTATTCCTTCATCAGGAGGAGCAATAGACATGGCAGAACATTTTAGGTAACCCTAAATCTTACTAGTTATACTAAATGAAGTCCCAAAATGGTATCTGCAGCTGATCTCTTGGGTCACTGGTTTGGTAAAGTAGGACTGGACAGATCATATAGACAACAACCTGTCTCGGCTCTATCCCAGGTAACACATGCAATGGACGTTAAGCTCCATTGCCTGAACAGACCAGTCTCAGCTCCTCCTCTCTTTTCTTGACATTTTTCTTCACACATGAAACATTACTTTCAGCACCAAATTTCATTCATTTTTTTTTTCAGGCTTGGAGTGCAGTTGAATTGGTAGGTTTGCTGCCTGACCTGCAGAAGGAACCTTCTATTGCTCTCCAACAATGAATGTTACAAGTCTCAGCAATGCCAGGCTGATTCCCCGGAGTGTGAGGCTTTAAGCACACCATCAGCTGGTGATGACTGTAGGTCACTATCATTCTGGCCAGGATGTGAATCAGTGACCTAGAGAAGGCAAGCTTTATTGTGTCTTTACCATGGCAATGGGCCATCCAGGGCTTATTTTCAAACTATATGAGGAAATTATCTGCACGGTTGTTATATTTATATCTAAGTGGAGACAATGAGATACAATGAGTCTTTTTTTTTTGCTCCCTATTTTCAATAGTGCAGTTCTGTTGTCCTTGATATACTGTTATGGGAGACCAGTGATTAATGGGCAGACAGAACGGGGATGGCTAAAGCTTGCCTCCCTGGAAGGCCAGGAGGTCTAACCAGCCAACCATTAGAAGCTCATTACTACAGCAATAAAAGGATTGATCCCTTAGTATAGCTCCCTCAGAACTTTAACAATTAACCCACGTGCAATTATATGCTGGCAGTATAAAAAGGCTGCTGATAAATCACATTTTTTATTTCTAAAGGCAAGAGGGAAGAGAGATATTAATACACTGCAGCATATGGAATTAATATAAATTGGGAACTAATAAAACAAGCTGCTAGGAGCAGTGCTGCCATTGCAAAATTTTGAATAACTTGACAGTAGCAGCCAATTCATTGCATCTGGGCAGGGACTGGGTTCTTCCCATATCAGGTGATTTGGCTCAGAGTGAATATGCATCTTAAGCAGACTACAGAGGGCAAGGGAACTGGCTGGCAAAAATGAAGTTGGATCAGCTTGAAGCAGTGACCTGAGAAACAAATAGACTGCTGTAAAGTACTAATTACTTAATTGTGTCAGATGCAAACACAGAACCAAGAAGTAGTTCCTCCTCCCCAGTGTTAAAAGTTCATAATTTTCTAGCTAGTAATGTATGGCATGAAGTATAATAGATTTGGCAAAAGACAGGTTGTGAGGGAGAAACATACAGGACAGGGAGATGCTGATTCTCTGGCTTCTTTTTTCCTAGTTTCCATGTATTGAGGGCACGTCTGTGCTGAGAGATCAGGGCTGTAGAGCTGAATCCCATCAATTGCCTGACTTGCTTCTCTGGCCAGAGTCTTAAGAAATCCAGTTAAATTACAGGTCTATGGCCAGAGTTGTTTGGTCTTCCCTAGGGTAGCTTTGCAAGACAAACACTGCTTATGCAAAGGAAATAAACTGCAATAGCAAATCAATAGACATACACTGTCTCCAAGAGAGGGCTTTAGTGGCCTCACTCTGCTTCACAAAAGGCAAATGCCCAAAGTTTTTTGCATATTCTTCCTCTGTGTCCTCTTTCAGGTGGAGTGATTGCCTTTTCTGGAGCTCTCAGTGCGTTTCATAAGGCCCCATAGGGCTTACCATAAGATTGTTTAGAAATCAGCCTGGGGCAATTCTGTCTGTTAATGTAGTTCTTTAGCTTCCAAAAATCTCAAACATTTTACCTGGAATGGAGCGAGAGGGGGCCATGCACACTAATTTCTCATTCTCTTGGGTCTGCAGGCTGCCCCTGGGGTGCCAGCCAGGTGGGGTATCAGCAGATGTGGGGCATCCTCCCTTTCCATCAGGATTGCAGCAATGCTTCAGCACACAGATTTCTGCGTAACTTCTCAGGTGATTTTAGAAGCACTCGCAGCTTTAGCATGATAGATTAGTAATAATAGCACTTGGTGCTAGCTCTTTTTACTGCTAGAAAAGCAGAGTCAGAGTACATAAGATTTGTGCAACCCAGCTGTTCCAGGTTCTGGAAACATCACTAACTGAAGTCCCGATTCTTTGGTAGCCCAATGGCTGCTAGGTATTTCATGCTGCACTCTAGATATTCCAGTCCATTTAGGATAAATGAAGTATAAATTCGAGTGATGTAACATAGGAAAATGCCAGCTTTTCATCCCCAGGATTTTTTTTTTCCGGAACAGTTTTTAAGCAGCTGTAAAGAACTAATTGAACAAACTCTTGATTTCTTCCACTTCCCCGATGACCTGTATTTATTTTACCTTTTGGATCCTACACAAAGTTGCTAAAATAAATGAGTATTGATCTGTGTGCTTATTTAATTGCATAACTGTGTGTTCCTCTGCTTCCCTTATAATAAACTTCACAGAAAACCCTTACAGTAACTGAATTCTTGCAGTTTATGAACATCAAAAGAACTGACACCAGACCAACAAATAATTTTGTTTCCCTTTCCCCAAATATATATATTTTCACTAATTTTTTTGAGATATCTACCTGATTTGCATCAGAAATGCAATGTTTTAAGAAGTCAGCAGAATCTTAGTTTTCAGTGCAACAAAGATAAATACACTTAAGATATGAATGCATTTTATTAAAAATAAAAAGATACAGGGGGATATAGGACATTTGAGAAGAAAAGTATTCCTTGACTAACTCTAATGGTTGATCTATAGAAGAAAAAGTTTATGAATTTAGGCGACTTCATCGGTCTAAAGGAAGTAGTCAGGAGCTGCTGTTGGTCTATCTAACTACAAGGGTCTCTGCAGGGTGAGCATGAGAGCATGTCCTCTCCTCCCGCCTCAAAACAGCAGCCTCCCCTGTGCATAGATTCAAGGGCTCAACTGATGTTGCTGTGGCAATATGTGCATCCACTCTTAGCAACTGCTTTCTTTTCCTTCTCCTTTCATGACCCGAGTTCCTCTTGAGGGAAGGACTGCATATTTTAAAGCCACAGTTTTAAAGCTACAAATATGTGGAGCATGAGAGAGTATTGAGGAAAGTATTGCTGTGTGCTTGCCCTAGTTTTATACTTTTCCCTATGCATTTACAGTCTCCCCGGAGACATAATATTGAGTTGGACTAACCTTTTGTCTGACCAGGATGACTGTTATGTTTGTGCGTATCTTCATCAGAATATATATCCAGTTTTAGAATTCAGCAACACTCCAGAGGTTTCCACAAAGGATTCTTTTTCTTCTTGAACATTCACTGCTGTGTGAAGCGTCTTGTTTTACTTTTGCTCTCTTCAGCATAGCAGGCAACACTACGTCTCTTCTTTTCATCTTACACTCAGAGATACAAGACATGAGGTCTTTGAGTGCCCTTGGAGGACAGGATGTGAAAGAAGAACTTGTTCACTTATTTCTCTTACGTGCACAAAGGGCAGCTCACATCCACAGAGTCTTTCAGAGTCTGGATTTAAGTTGTTGGCATCACTTGACATTTTTAGGTGGCATTTCCAAAGAATGTGTTGATGTGTGCTAGCTTTAGGTAGTCTCTGAATACCGTTGAGCGTGTATCTGCCAGCCTAGGGATTCATAATCATCATTCTCAAGAAAACATTTCAGCCCACATGCAGTTTGGTATTTAGTAGTGGTACAGGCTTAGCTAAGTGTTTCACAGAGATGCAGTGTTGTTTCTAGGCAGAGGTACACCCTGCTCCAGGAAATGGGAAGAACATTTCTCAAAAGAAGCAGCAGGTGAGAAGTACTGACTTTGCTGCGGTGTTGGTTAGTTCCTCAGGGGAGGAACTAAAAGAGTTTCTGGGGAGGTGGTTCAAAAGCCCTCACTGCGGATTTGGGATTAATGAGGCTGAGAAATATCAGAGATTGCTGCTCCTGTGACCATGCTACACCAAACCAGCAGTACCAGCTGCACCGCGTGAGCTCAATGTGTTCAGAGCTGCATGACTTACTACATCTTCTTTCCTGAGCCCATGTCCGCTCTCCCACACCCTTTCCCTGGCACAATTCCATGCTGGGCTGTGCAGATGGAAAGCAATGCTTCCATCCTTGCACCATCAAAATCCTCTTTTCCTTAAGAGTCTAGCCAAGTACCTATGACAGAGGTCATGAAGGAGACCAGAATGGGGGCAGGAGACTAACAGTGTGTGATAAGTAGATGTAAAACTACCCCCTAGAATATAACTATAACAAGCTGACTAGTCAAAGCCACCAAACTGTACTGTGTACACAGTGCAGTCAAGGCACAAGTTTAGCAGGAAATTCAGTATTACAATGTACAGTGCATGGTGAGCAGAGCTGAGTTACAGGCACTGTGGGAGCTATAACCATCACTTTCTTGGCTTTGTTTGCATTTTTGTTCTTTTTCTTCATGCATCCTTTTTGGGAGAAGAGCTATTTCAAAAACTGAAATAAAATCTTTTTGGGAGAAATACAGGTGGGAGTGAGCTGTTACAACCTGAGAAATCAGAGACAAGGGAGTCCTTGAGCTGAAAACCAAGGAAATTTCCCTCCACTTTTGGGTCTGTCTTTCTGCAGTGGGCTGCTGCCATAATCCTGAAGACTGCAGAGTTATCCACGGTAAACAAAATGCCACGGTGTTAATTCAGTGCTATCGGTTTTATTAGCAATGGAGCAAGATGCTAAAAAAGCCATAAAACCCAATTATTTTCCTCTCAGCTCTATCATCGGAGTTCTCGGCACAGTTGTGTGCCGCTTAAACCTTATCCACCAAAGCAATCCTTGATGATGTGCAAACCCTTCAATGTCTCCTGCCAAATGATCTGCCTGAAGCAAAAATGATATTCTTTACACAACAAATACCCATTTCCACCAAATCATGAGTCACTTTCACCTACTTCTTTTGTGATAGTCATCAGTGTGCAAGTTTGCAGAAGTTTCACTGGTTTATCAATTCTATGCTCTTCTCACAGCCCATCGGAACCCTCCCTCCCAGTGCTTTCCCTTAGCTCCCCAAGACTGGACTTCATACAGCGTCTCCTGAGCTCCTGATCTAAACAATTTCCTCAAGAGCTGCTACAAAGGTGCCTTACAAGTTTCCTCTTTGCTTCTGGTTGAGGGAGGCTGTTAGATGGGGAAGAGACCAGTGGAAAGGCAGGCTGGGCAGGTACGGTGGGAAATTCCCACTGTGCCTTCTGATGGGGTCCACAGCACTGCCTTGGGTGCAGTAAGCACCAGAGAAATCTGATAACTTCCATGATGAAAGCGGGCTTAGGCTCTACACCAGCATCAGCTTAATGTTTAAAGAACTCTGAGCAGAAAATTGAAGTAACATCCAACCAGACCTTCTTTGTTGTGGGCACCAGGTTGAAATCAACTCTGACCAGTAGCCCTGATTTTCAAGAGGAGAGAAGTTAACCCAGATTTCAAAGGCCATTCTAATACAACTTTCTGGGTTTGTGCCAGGACCTCGTCATGCTCTGAAACTGAGGCCCTAGCTCTGTTTTGGATCAAGGCCATAGATCAACGTCCTGCCACATCCAAGCTAGACACCTCCTGGGTCCCGTCTTCTTTTAGCGTTTGCTCTTTACCATGTTGTCCCACTCACAACGCCTTCCCCACCCCACCCCACCTCCCAGCATCGCTACCAGCAAATCCTTTGCCCAGTACGTTTCTGGACTGTTAGTTCTTTTTGCTGTGGCTGGTCAGGCCTGGCTGTGTCACTCCTCCTTTCCTTGGACTGCGGCAGGAGTGCTCGGAGTGTGCTGTGCTGGCTGGGCAAAACGTGTTCTGGGTCTCTGCTTTCCCTGCCAGCTAGAGCTGTGGTGCCATCAATATGCTAATTCAAGGCAGCTGAGAGCAGAAATCCCTACCTGCAGCTTTTTAAACTCAAACATTTTTTAATCAGCTTCCTAATTGGGACCTAGGGGACCCCATTATGCTTTAATAATTCATTGGACAAAATCTATCTCTTTTTCTTTTAAAATCCTTAATTATGAGGTGCATTTTAAATGAGTTTGATCATGGTGAATAACTATGTGTTCCAGGCTTTTTTTTTTTTTTTTTTAGGTCTCCTTTTATAAGATTGGCACACAGAAATGCTCTGTAATCAGACCTAAAATACTCCATATGGACAGTTTATTTAGGGCATTGCTATTGTCTGGATCCAGTCACCCCACAATGATAATATTTTTTTTCTTCAGTTGTTTTCTTTACCTTCGATTTATGGGTGGCCACAGTGATCGGTACTGATTATGGTCAGAGAGGTCTGTGGCCCAGACAGTTTAAAGGACTATGTAAGATACTGTGCTGGAAGTTTGGGACTGACAATATAGACCAATAATTTTGGTGGTATATAGACACTACAGGAGAATAAATCAGTTCATCACAACTCTCCTGTTAAGCAATTTCTTCATGACCTCATCTCGCACTTGGCATCATGCGGTCTCTGAGATGGAGGACTGAGAGTTACTGCTGCTGAAGATTCTTATCCTATAAAGATAAAAGCCTTTTTCTGGCACGTAGGCAGACACCATCAGAAGTACCCCTCCTTGTAGGAGGAAGCTCCCATATACACACAATCACAGATCTCTCTTATTTACTCTATATACGCTGCTGTACTGACTGTCCGGTTTGTAAATCATCTTTTTGTTGTTTCTCAGCTTACAAAGTGAAGGCAGAGTTTCAAAACACTTAGACTAACTATGACTTTAGCGGTTAGTCAATTTGCATGCAATTTCTAAGATACTGATTAAACTCCAAGCCCAGGTAATTTTCGCGTGAAGGTTAGATTAGATTTTCCTAGAGACTATCTTGCCCTCCCTTTTCTTGAGTCCTGATGAGGGACTCAGCAATGTTGTCCCCAAGATTTCAATGACCGTCTTCATCATTTCATTTCTGGGTGAGTCCCCATCTGTACCAACTCTTTCGACTGGAAATCACCCTAGTCTAAACAGCGTGCGCTTTGCTTAGTGACTGCTCACTAGAGGCACAGTGGTCAGTCCTTAGAGGTATGAAGACAATGAATGTCTTCTTGGTATGTCTGTAACCCTGTGTATGCCCTGCATTTTGCTATTTGTTAGATAATTGCATTCTTTGAAAGAGGGCAAAGTAGGAATGGTATCTATCAAGAACAAGAGTGTGCTTGTAGGGGGATTTGCTCCCACTGAGTGTTTGATGTCTGAATTCTCATTTGTTGGCAGCTTCTTGAGATTGTGGAGTTAATACCTACCTCCATAGGTCTGATTTATAAGGTGAGTAATAAATACTCTGAGTGATGACAGAGAACCTGAGGTTGTTACTATAGAAACTAGCTGCCAAAAGATGTGGGAAGTGTTTGCTTTGGAACTTTATACGAGGCCTGGATTTTGGCCCTGGGGAAAGAAGGGATTTGCTGATAGTGAGGTCCAGCATCACTGAATTATCTACCTTTAAAGTCTTGCGTTAAGGGACGTGATGGAAGTCTTTATTTCTTTTAGGGGCTGCATTTTCTCCTAGTTTTAAGCAACAACTAGTATGCTCAAATAAGATTGCTTTTGGCAGCCATGTTAGAAGAAAAAATGCAGTTATCTACAGTAAATAATGCAGTTCTGAGGTGACTTGGCTTAGAGAAATCTCCCCATCTCTTGCTGTTGAACACACGGGGAGCTGAGGGTGACTTGTGTATTTGGCTGAACTTCTAGGATGAGGTGGGGCAAGCTTGGAGTTAGGTGTATAAGCAAGGTAATGTGCTCAGTTTGAGGGAAGAAAGAGAGACACTGGAATTCTCTGTGGAATTACTTCTATATTTGAGGAAAGGAAATCCAGTAGAAGGTTTCCAGTAACTACTGGCTAGAGGCAGCTGTGCTGCCACCTGGGACACAAAATAAGGATGCCTAATAAATCTGCTACAGAAAGCTACCTAAGATTGTAGGAATGGTCACAGTCAAAATCTATATGTGCATGGTGTTAAATAAATGAGGGCCAAAGAAGAAGTATTGCTTCTGCGCAACCATCCCCACTATGGAGATGCGTGTTTTCTCTTTGACTCTTAAATGGAGGGAAAGCACAAAATGATTGCAATTGTGTTGTGGGACCATGGAGAAATCATATACAGCTGAAAGGAGACCCTGAGGGAAGTACTATGCAGTGTGAATATGGTCTGTATGTTTTAAGGCAAGGCAGTTCTAGATCAGGGGTACACAAATCAGCCTGAACTACTTGCCTTGGTGCCAGAAAGGGTTCCTTGGTCCTATTTTGCTGAGCTTTAGACATTTACTAGGAGGAAGATGTGCTGCTGGTACCAAAACGAACTCAAATAGTTTCTAAGGAAGAAAAAGGGAAGAACGCGGTCTAGAAATAGCGGGAAGCAGATAGGTGCCGGGGGGATGCATCACCATTCATCTCAATCTTTCTTCACCCAGGCAGGAGGAATCCTGACTTCCCCGTTGTCCTAGGACATGCAACATGCCTTGGTTTGGCTGGCTTGCAAATTTTGTTTTCCTGCTGTAAACGCAGACAAATCAAATCTCTATGTCCCTGACACTGCTTGTTCTGCCATCATCCGAACTGGGAAAGCAGCTTCTGCAAAAGCAGCAGCAGACGTCAAACTGCATGACATATCCTCTTAAAAGAGAAAGCAAGTCCCTCTGTGTGAATAATTGCATAATAAATAAAAGCTCTTCTTTCTCAAACTGTTGACATTCTGGGTCAAACCTCTCCCTGGTGTAATTCCCTTGTCTTCAGTGAATTTACATGAGAAGAAAAGTGGCCCTCTCTGTTTAGAGATGGGGGCGGTTCTGCCCATGCATTTGTCCCACAGCTTGGGAAATTTGTTGTAACCTTGTGTCTGTGCGTATAATATATATATATAATATATCTGTACATGTGCACATGCAGGTGTCTGTATGCATTACGGAACTAAACTTCAGCTACATTACAAATGTTAACGCTCTAATTTATCTGTTTAAATGCATCCTGCTCATCTGCCAGGCCCATTTTACTTGCTGCAATTTGCCCGTTCACTTTTGATACAAACATTAATGTCACTTAACTTGCAGTGAAACAGGATTCTCCTGGTAATTTTTAGCATTAAAGAACAAAACACTATAGATGGAGTTTAAGTACCATAATAATCATAAAAGTGACTGTAAAGCAGCAAGTTCCTCTATGACTTACCTACTTTTTTTAGTTTTGTCAAGTCATAGCTGCTGATTAAAATGAAGTTTTCACTTCTCTTTGCCTTGTAGTCTAAACACAGCTACAGCAGGAAGAACTGAATCCTCCCTGCCTCACAGAGACGAGTTTGAAGATCCAGCTCCGAGTTCGAAGATCAAGCTTAGTTGCAGAATGCTTATTGTGGTGATGAGGTGAGAAATAGCAAATACCGACTGGATTGCCAAGTGCTGCAGCTGACTGAAGCATTAGCAAAAGGGGAAATCATAAATTTGACCTCAAACCAGAATAAATGGTCAGCCACTTTAAAAAAAACACACAAAAGTTGCTTTTTTGGGGCTTTTACACATGCAGTGGGAGAGCACAGGTAAAGATAAGTCTCCAGCACAAACTGAATTGCCTTCCTTTTCACTGGAAAGAATCAGGATGAGACCCACCTAAATATATCTGCAAGAAATAAAGGCCATCTTAATATTTGCACCAATGGAAAGAGATCAGAATAGGTCCAATGTGAAATAAGAGCTGGTGTAGGAATCTGGGTATCTCTTGGGTAGAATACAAGGCTGTTGAACAATCTCTCTGGGAAAAGCATATATCCAGCAAAAACATTGCTCTTTAGTGCTCTGATGAACATTTTTCATCTTGTCTGAACTGTCAATTTTACTAATATTATCACATTTCTATAGAAAAATGTATCTGAAAGTTTATAGGGAAATATACTGAGAAATTCAAAGCAGAGATAATTGTTTTTCAGACAGGCGATCACACCATGAAAATGACTATGGCAGATCATCTCTGAAGTCAATAGCTTCTCAATCTATGAGAAAATAATATTAATCTAAGGAACAAAATGACCAGAGGTTTTTATAAGTGCCACCAGTCTCACTGGGTGTTTTGGGAAATGCTCTTGAAATGTTTTCCTCAGGGCCTTAACCCAAAAACCAAAGTCTGAAATGGATGCTGGGGTGAAGGAGTGTGTTACTGTTACTTTCCTGCTGTGACACACTCTTAATGCCTTCTCAGAGCCGGGCACAATTTTAGGTCTCAGCTTTTCACCGGGACATTTAGGCTTGAGGTGAATGTCTCATGTGTGCAACCTTCCTTTGGAGCATCTGATGCCAGTCAGCGGCAGAAACAGGACTCTCTGTGCAGCTGGATAAGGCTTGGACAATTTTCACGTTTGTCTCCCAGGCAGCTAAAAAACCCATCCTATTTGAATTCCATATATAAGGTATTTATGTGGGTTTTCTCTTTTGTACCTCCCTGATATCTTTCTGTGTCCTGTAGAGAAGATCTCACTGTAGAGCCATATACCTCACTGTGATGAATGCTGATGTATTCATAATGTGCAGTCTGCTTTTTACACTTACATATAATTGCAGCTGCCTAATTAGAAACGGTATTATGAAGGAGGGAAAGCATTAAAATTATCAGCTCTGTTTTATGCACTGCAACACAGAAGGAAAAATGCTGCATTTTAAATGAAATAAAAATGGTTAAATTAGCACTGCATGGTGCCACCCTGGAAGAATAGGTGTTAGATGTACTGCAGAAGGGTGGCTGTCTTGCATATTCTTCAAAACATCAGGTTCATCCCCACCACCCAGTGAGTGCTGAAGCCAACAAGGTTCAATTGGTCTTTGCCACTAAGGCCACTTTTCCCTTGAAAAAGTAGAGTTTTGGTGCTACCAGACCATCTTCCTTTTCTCTACTTTACCGTTTTTCAAGGCATAGACTCGGCGTGTGATTAATGATAGTGAATAGTATATTCAATAGGCATTTTCCATGCTAGAAGCTATCATGCTACAATCTAACTTAAAGCACTTCATGCACAATGTGGCTTTTTTCCCATTGCCATCAGAAATGTCTAAGGGAGAGCAGTGTCATGCTCCAGGGAATGGGAAAATCTTTTGAAAAGGTTTGTGATAAAACTATTTTTAATGTTATTCAGTCACTAGGCTTCATGAATATCATATCCAGCTACACAGGCTGTAACACAACACTTAGATGGAAACGAGTGTTTCCCCCATCTGTATGTATTTAGTGTAGCACAGCCATTTAAACACTTTATTTAAAGGATGGGTGATCTCAAGCTAAATCACAAGGCTTCTCATCTACTTTTTAAGAGTTTTCAAAGAGGTGGCTGCACAAAGAAGGATCTGGGGTTTACTCAGACCTTACTCTGACTGTGGTGGCTGTTTTGTTCATGAGAAGCCTGTGTGGATTTGATCTTGAGTTGGCAGGAGCTGTGCCCTCCTGCTTCCCTGCTGTTGCCCAAATAGGTTGTATTATACTACTGCTACTAGCGTTACTAAATGTGATCATAGATATAACAGTGGTTAGAACTAAAGCCTTTATTGGTCTGACTGGAAGAGAGACATCGGGGACCATTGCACCATAAGGTACGCTAAGCACACTCTCTCCTTTCCTTGAATTAACCTTAACACTATTTCACAGTCTGCCCTAAAATTAGCACACGCCTTGATATACACAGCAGATATTTGTAAGGCTTCAACATGACAATACCACTGTTTAAAAAAAAATATTACATATTGCTATTGATTTGACAGCAGGAAGAAGCTGACAAGTAGAGATGGAGCATTATTTGTTTTGTCATATCCCATTTCCATTTGTTGGGCTGCTTTTGTGAGGGATGATATGTTGGAAAATAAAATACAACATCTATCATCATATACCTGAGCATAAAAAGTTGCATTCACAGTCTTTCCAATAAGGCAATGCATTCTGCTCTCCATCACTCTGCAGTAATTTTGGACTAAATCTCTAGACTTCGGCAAGGCTTCTTGAGATGATCGCAGAGTAAGGTTGCTTACCCAGTCTAAGTAGGATGACACTGGAATTTCCTCAGCATTCAAAACTTTAAAGTCCAACACTCTGTACAATTTAGCACTGTATTTGAGAATGGTTGCATCAAATACAAATGAAATTGGACAACAGAATTTTTATTGTATGCAGTGTTCCTCAAATAAAATAATCTCTCATTGTCTACTGCACAGGGTCATAAAAAGATACAAGGGACCAGCACACAAAATGCCTTCACAAACATGACTTAAGAGAAAATGTTTACTCAGTTGCAACCAACTCTTGGGAGGTATCTGAAGGTGAGGGAAAGCTCTGCCAAAAAAGAGGTCACTGACGTTTTCCATGGTTCGGCTTTAGATGTTGACTGTTTTATATTTTTAACTTTAGAGCTGTGACCTGCTTTTAACCTGTGACAGAAGGTCTGAGCGACCAATAGGAAAGAAAGATGATCGATTATGACCCGAATCTGCAAACTCCCAGCACATGTTTATACCCACCAGTGAGAGAGCCCAGTTAAAATCTGTGACCCAGAAACAGTTGTACTAACCTAAGCAGATACATGCTGGGAAACCCATGAGATTCCTCTTTCAGCTCACAGAATAGTGGACTATTTTTTGCAGTG
Source organism: Pedionomus torquatus (assembly GCA_013398155.1). Classification (NCBI taxonomy): domain Eukaryota; kingdom Metazoa; phylum Chordata; class Aves; order Charadriiformes; family Pedionomidae; genus Pedionomus; species Pedionomus torquatus. Next base: position 170,471 of record VZRU01010135.1, on the reverse strand, counting down.
TCTGTGTTCATGCACAGATCCAACTCTCGGGATGCATGGGTCAGCAGTGGAACTGCAAGTCTCAAAAGGAGTGAGAATACTCCTGGAAATCTTTCTCATAGTTGAAATAAAGGGTAATTTTTCCTCTGAATCCATAATCAGGCTCAAAGTAGGGAATACATTTTCATAGATTTCAGCTTTTGTGTATCTTATCTTAAGGAGACATTTGTTTTATCTAGAGTGCGTCTCACTGGCTGAGTGAGAATATGGTGAAAAGCCTTTGAAATACCTAGACTTCTTCTTTTCTGGATTGCAGATTTGTTAGATGGGCTCCTGCAATGCACTTCCCTTCATTTTCTTTCCACTCGCTCCTCTCACTCTCCAGCGCCTGTGGCAGATTAGAGAAAAACTTTGACTGACAAAATATAAGTAGTTTTTATAAATAGGAAACTTAGGAGAAAGGCTGCCAATACCTCTCAGAATTGGAGAATTCTGGAATGGTATTTACTATAAAGTGAAGTTCAGATAGGTGCTGAGAGGTAAACAGGTTATGGCCACATCACTTCTGCAGCAGAGAAAAGTAGTCTAAAGGGGCTAACGGCCATCTTCCCTGAGGAACCCACAAATATTTTGCAGGGGAAAGTGGGTTATTTTATTTTTGTGTCTATTTTTGACATTTGTTTGAACATGCTGTGCACCTTTCATTGAAAAGATTCAAGATTTTGGCAACTTTTATTGACTGTCTGAATGTCAGCAACACAGATTTATAGTGTGTGTAAAATGATCATTGTCGTCATCAATGAATTGCATCCATTTCTGGAGAGAAACACAGCAGGTGCTTCACTGAACACAGCAATTCTAAGCAATAACATAAGATAAGATGAAAAGCCTGTCATATAGTAGAAGAGTAACAGAAAGAATAGTAGTAAGTAAGAATTAGTATCTTGAGGACAGCCCTTTATTTCTAAGAAAGGGATCATTGTGAAAAATTGTAAGTGGTCAGGATATAGCAGCAGAGTTCACCTTATAATCAAACCCCTAGTAACTTGGAAGAGTGTGACCTTTATTGAATTTATGAATTCGTAAATCCATTGTTCCTGAAACCAATTCATATTAGAGGTGGCTTTGAAAAAGTTCAAAACTGGATACTAGTGGAGAGGCAGGAGTATATCTGTGCTATATCACTTCTTCTTCTTTTTCCCATATACTTTTAGAATTGCATCCAATTTTATGTAAGTGCAGTGGCAAAAAACATAAACTGATAAATAAGACAGCAAGTGCAAAGCAAAAAAAATCCCATTTGAAAATTCTGACTTTGTTGGTGCCCTGAATTGACAAATTGATTATAGTCCAGGTTAGGAGTATTTTCTTTCACCATGACTTGAAGTGGAAACCCAAGGAATTTTGATCACCCTGAATTGTCCTGTGTGTCACAGTTCTAGAAACATCTGCAAGAATCCCTCTCTGCTGATTTGCTCTTACAATTCACAGTGTTCAATGGCTCTTGATTTGTTTCATTTCTCATGACAGATGTGATGGTCCAGTGATTGTACATGGGGTAACAGTGTACAGCACATAAGCACAAATCAATTTTTTTTTTCCTGCAACTGTATATGCCAGATTTTAAAAGGGAAAAAAAAAAAAGTGGTTTGTTTTTCTGTGCACTGATGAATACTTCTTTCAGATCTCAGATGCATGCAATGACATAAACTCAAACTGTGCAGAAAATGAAATCTTCGTAGGTACTTTCATAGTGATGGAACCCATCTACTGAAATGTCCAAAAGACCTTCTGTGACACACAGAATCATAGAATTGTCTAGGTTGGAAGGGATCTTTGGGATTATCTAGTCCAACCATCAACCAAACTCTGATAAAAAGCAGCAATCCATCACTAAACCATGTCACTGAACACTACAGCAGCCTGTCTTATAAGTACCTCCAGGGATGATACCTCAACCACTTCCCTGGGCAGCCTCGTCCAACGCTTTGTAACCCTTTTAGTGTAAAAATTTTTCCCGATATCCAATCTGAAGTTCACTTCACCACAAGCAATTTCTTCTTGTACTATCACCTGTGACTTGGGAGAAGAGACTGACCCTCGCCTCCCTACACCCTCCTTTCAGGTACTTGTAGAGAGCAATAAGGTCTCCCCTCAGCCTCCACTTCTCCAGGCTGAACAACCCCAGCTCCCTCAACCTCCTGTCCTCATAAGGCTTACTCTCCTTAATATGTGAATTCATCAGTACAATTTGGGATAACTTACAGTAGCTGCCCAATTCTGCTGGCAATTTTGAGTAGATGATTCATCTTTTTTGACTCATTGCTACGTAATAATTTTTTTTATTATTAAGGATCTGCATTGGTCCTTTGGGATTGCACATGTCTAGTTTCTGTCATACAGAAAAGACTTGCAGAAGACCAAGCTGCATTCCTTTCTTACCTGTAATGGGGCTCATAATACGTATTAACAATTAAAATTGAACAGCTTTTGGGACATGGTCTTTTATACTTGATTTATTCTGCCTTCTGCAAGGAAACTGTCTCTGGCTTCAGAGCCTGTGTGGCTCACTGTTGTGGCTGAAAAATGAATTCCCAGAGGATAGCAATGTCAGGACCCTGCCCCCCTTTTCTGTGGACTTTGTTAGGGGACAAGTGTCTGTGCAGCACTGGGTTTGGAACTCCTCTCTTTCCAGTCAGGCTTAATTCCCAGCAAAGGCCAAAACTCACTGTTGTTGGCTGGGCTAAAACATCTCCCTCCTTGCTCATATGAACTGTTGGAAAACAAAGTTTTCAAAGAAAGTTTTCTCACTGTAAAACACTGTGAGCAAAAGAGCTGTAATGACCTGTACTCCTCCAGACACTTTAGATGGAGGAAACTGTCTTCGAGCTTACTGTGAAGTGAAAGAGAGGCACATTGAATCAGGAACCTAATGAGAAGCAAAGCCTGAGCAAGGGACGGAATCTCTAGAAAAAAGAAAAAACACTGTCAAAAATCGTCTCTGAGCCTCAGATAACCAGTCAAGTTCATTGCTGCTCTTTGAAAACCCTTTGACAGTGTCTCAAGGAAGACCACCTGCTCAGGTCAGCTTCCATATCAAGAGTGAAATATTAAGGCGACTGATTTGAAAGGAAACACTCCTGTCCTGAAGGAGAACCTGAAAGAAAAATAGCACCATGAACCCCAGGGTGTTTTTTGTCTTGTTTCTTGGCCAGCAAGTTTCTGTAAAACTTTAGTTCCTATTTCATTACAGAATTGGGTCTATGGGGAATCTGGCTGCTGAAGTGTACAGCAAGGCGGGTCGACAAAGGTTTTTTTCTCAGTCATGTTTTAATAGCTCAGCTCCTGGTGGAGATGAGGGAGAAGTGACATCCTGGGAATATTTCATTGCTGTGTCAATGTGGAGAGCATTTTGGCTTCAACCACACTGCTAGGGCATAGCATCAGTGCTATTCTAACTTATACAGTCATAGACTCATAGAATCATTCAGGTTGGAAAAGACACTTAGGATCACTGGCTCCAACTGTAAACCTCACACTGTGGCGTCCGCCACTAAACTATGTCCCTAAGTGCCACATGTATATGTCTTTTAAATACCTCCGGGGATGGTGACTTAACCACTTCTCCGAGCAGCCTGTTCCAACACTTGACAACCCTTTCTGTAAGGATTTTTTTCCTGATATCTAATCTAAACCTCCACTGTTGCAACTTGAAGCTCTTTCCTGTTATCACCTGTTAGCTGGGAGAAGACACTGACCCGCCCATCTCACTACAACCTTCAGGTAGTTGTAGAGAGCAATAAGGTCTCCCCTCAGCCTCCTTTTCTCCAGGCAAAACAACCCCAGTTCCCTCAGCCGCTCCGCTTGTTCTCTCTATATACATTTTAGTACTTCTTTACATCACAGATTTTTATGTACAATAAAGATGATGACATGCTTAGATATGACATAGTCATACTACCAGAAATGCATGTTATTCATACAGATTGGATTGTATTTCAATCCATGTAGAAAGAGCCTGCATAGTGTAGTTTAGCTATCAAAGATAAATAGTATAAGGAAATAAAACCTGACTTTATCGCTGTGCTTAGCTAAATCAACTTAAAATTATTCAACTGTGCATTGCAGGTCATGTAATAAAGTCAAGTTAGAGTCTACTAAACTAAGCTGACTTAGACACAGTCTAGCAAGAGCTGCACAGAGAAGAGGAAAGGCTAATTTATTTTGTTTCTCAGCCCTCTGCAGCCATTGTGTAGATTGGTATTGCTAATAATTGTTGTGTAATTGGTATTGCTATATAACATTAACAGAGAAGAAATATGACCCGAGATCAGAGAGGTCTGGGTCTGATCTTTGCTGCCACCTGCAATGGAGTAGTGTGAAATTCAGAGGTTATGAAATCCAGCACATCTCTTACTGGCTTGTAACAGTCACGATGTTTTTCCCATTCTTCCCATAGTCTGTCTTTCAGTACACATTGTAAAGCGTGCTTTCCTTTGAGATTGCATTTAAAATATTAATATAAATATTTTTATTTATTATTTATTTTATTCATTAATTATTTATTAATTAAAATATTTCATATACAAATACCTGCCGTAATTAAAGGCTACTCTTTTCTCTGAGCCTTTGTTGATGGGAATTTAAAGCTGGACTCAGGTGCAGGTTTTCCATTCCCAGCATCTGAAGCCCTCCTTCCTGCAACAGGTGAAATACAGGTGAATGAATTATGAAATCTGGACTCACCCCAAGCCCTTTTTAAATTTCCTTGCTTTTCTGCTGTGCAGGTCATTTCATCATCTAATAGGAACCGAACACAGATTGTCAGCCATGTCAATTAAACTAGTGCTTTGGGAGTAGGTTTAGGTTGCTGCATGACAGAAAGGTGGATCCAGACATGGATTTCCCTTCACCTTTGAAAGCAAAAGCATTTCCATTTAGGCCTCCCTCATCAGGGTGTGGATATTTTTTGCATTTTATCTTTAATGGAAAAAGCTGTACTTGGGCTTTTAATCTCGCTAGGCTATGAGGTTTTCTCTCATCCCTTTCTCTCCTTTCAAATTGTGTTTTCTTTGTTGTCCAAAAAATTTTTCATGTCCTGCCAGCCCCTCTGACCCCGAGTCCCATTGCCAGGATGCAGGAGGGGAGCTCAGCTCCTGGCAGTGCAGGTGGCAGTAGATGGCAGCAGCATTCCACGCTGGGAGCCCTCAGTGGCAAACCAAGCGATAGGATGGGAAGCAGAGGGGCTCACAGGAGGCTGGCATTTTAAATATCATCCTTTTTCTATATTTTTTACTTTTTCCCTGGCACATCTCTGGTTCTGATTTTTTCCTCCAAATCGCCTACATGTTCTATAACAATTATCCAGAAGGCTTTTTTTTATTTTATTTGCTGTTACGCTTCCACACATGGGTGATCGATAGAAGCCTGGCCACGCACCCTTCAAAGCATAAGCAAGAAGAGAATTTGGGAAGCTTTTGATGATTTCACTGGGGTTTATTCTTGGTTTTCCTAACACTTCCCTCCCCACATACATGCTTACAAACTAAGGTGTTTCCAAATGACTTATATGGATCCTTGTGCCTTTCAGGCTGCTGATCTGCATTAGAGCAGAGAAACCTGGAAGAACAGAAGTTTTTTTCCTTTAGAACACTCTCTTCAGTTTTAATTGCTGTAGCTCAGTACCATGCCTCATAATGAAGGGAAAAAGAGATTGTGTTTATTTATACCATGAAGTATGATCCCACAGGACAAAAAGATGGCCTTTAGCCTGGAGAAGGCTGAGGGGAGACCTTATTAATGATATATAATAATAATGATAATGCTTATAAGTATCTGAAGGGTGGGTTGAAGGAGGATGGAGCTGGACTCTTCTTAGTGGTTCCTAGTGACAGGACGAGGGGCAATGGGCACAAGCTGGAACATAGGAAGTTCCATTCAAACATGAGGAAAACCTTCTTTAGGGTAAGGGTGACAGAGCCCTGGAACAGGCTGCCCAGGGAGGGTGTGGAGTCCCCTTCTCTGGAGGTTTTCAAAACCCGCTTGGATGGAGTCTGAGTAGTGTGCTCTGGGCAATGCTGCTTTAGCAGGGGAGTTGGACTAGATGATCCCGAGGTCCCTTCCAACTCTGACAATTCTGTGATTCCATGATTTTGTAATCTTACAAGCTAATATGCAGTTTTGAAATATGGCTGGTTTGACCCCTCAAGTGACCACAGTGGCCAGAGATTCAGCCACTGAACCTGCCAAGCAGATGTTGTCCTCTGGATAGATTCAGGCACTGCTCCAGGGTCCAGGCCTGCCGGGTACCCATGCAGACCCTGCCAGTCTGGAGATCACAGTGCCTTTTTTTCCCCCAGAAGCGATGCTGATTTCTTCACACTCTTCTGTGACTTAAAACAACTGCTTCCCAAAAAACAACTTGCAGATTAACAGCTTCACAAGTCAGGCATATGCAACAGCTACACAGGCAGAGACATTAGCTGGGAGCAGACGTCAAGAAAGTGCCAGTGTTTTACCTTCCAAACAAAACAAGAGGAGTTGTTTAACAAACAGTGAAGTAGCTGCAAGGCCAGGCCCTTCACTCCTGTCGGACTCTGGGTGCTGCTTGACTCCAGGAAGGCAGGGTTATCCCTGCTTCATCAAGCTTATTCTCTTGCCATGAGCACCCGCAGTCCACCCGGTTTGTAAAGGTCATAGAATCACAGAACAGTTGGAGTTGGAAGGGACCTCATCTAGCCCAATCCCCAAGTCGTCTAGTTCCAATCGCCCTGCCATGGGCAGAGTCACCTAGATCAGGTTGCTGAAAGCCCAATCCGACCTGGCCTTGAACACTTCCAGGGATGGGGCATCCACAAGACAGCTCATTGAAACAGAGTAGTTCCTGACCTCCTCACAGTGATTCCTGGGTCAGTTACCTCTTATAATCATAGACCTTTGTGGGTCATTTTGCAAACAAAAATGACCTCTCCCTGAAAAATTACTTTTCTGGGGTATGATCCTGCCTGTCGTTTAGAGGTTGCAGGTGTAAAAAGAGAGCTGCATAAATTACCAGCACTTTCGTTAAGCATTAGACACGTGTGTTTCAGTAACACTGAAAACAGGCCTGGTATGCAAAAATGGAGTCTGTGAGTTTTTAAGGATACGGGGAGGGAGCTTGGTATTTCACAGAGAAACCATAAACTGCAGGAATGGGTTTCTTATTCTAGTTGTAGAAAGTCTGTGTGTCGATGCAATTTCATTCCCTGTGGCTCCATCTGCCTTATCACTACCCTTCAAGTGCTTTATTCTCCCCTTGTTTTAACCAGTTCTCCACAGGCTGCGTTAAGCCTAAAGCAGGCAGCAGGGACAGACACAGATGTCACTAGAAGAGCCATTCAGATGTTTTTCAAGTGATAATGTCCTATGTTATTATAACTGTTATGTTCCTTCACCTTACTTTTGGTCAGAAAGAACACTATTTTTGGCACTGGAGGATAGTTACGTGCTAGTTGTGGGAAGTATATTTGGATGCTGAGTATGATACAGAGGTGTAAGAGTGAGCTATGTATATTTTGCCATTTTTGTGGCTGCCATCATATGCAAGATCAGAAGTGTTTCCAAGAATAAGACAATAAGAGTGGTTATAACAAACTATTAGGTCAAAACAGGGTTTCTGCTTGACTTATGTAGGAAAGCAAAGCTAGATCAAACCCCATATTTTTAAAGTAGTCACACAACAAGTAGTCCAAATACATGTAATGTACAATGGTATTAATTGTTTAGTAAGATTTCTGCCACCTTGGATGTCTGACGTTGGATTTCTGCCAAGGTGCTGGAAGTCAGATGTCATGGATTACTTCCAAAGAGTAGCAGTAGCAGTAGCCTTTCCCAGTTTGATTTGACTGGGATCCAGAACTGAGGAAACAGTGTCCACGCTTTGGATTTTTGGATGTGGGATCATTTCTCTTGCCTTGGAAAGAAATACATACTCGATGCATGGGTTGCGATAGACAGAAATCAGAAGAGTAGGTCCACACTGCATTTGACGGTTCCAAAGGTTGGCAGGAACTTGGGAGTTGATCAGTCTCTGAATATTAACACCAGTTTTGTGCTTAGTGGAAACTATTGTCCTCAGCTGCTGCCATTAACGAAGGTTATACAACTTGTCACTCACAAGCTTACGGTGACAAACGGAGGCACACAACCTGGTAGAAGTTTCTGACACTCTTCACAGCAGCTTAGCAGTTGGAGGTGTGGATCTGTAGTCTGCTGCCAAGTGGTAAAGCACACAAGTTGCACTTAAAAGTTTCCAGATTATTAGAAAAAACTTTGAAGGGGATTTGAAAGTAATATTAAAAATTAAAAGGAATCTAAAGTGTTCCTTAAGGCAGAGTAACCAGCAAATCCCACTGCATTACCCTAAGCACAGTGGCTGGACTTCCATCATAATTAGCCACATATCTTCATTATCTGGACTATATCTTACAGGTGAAAATGCCAATTAGTACCCACTTTGAAGAAGAAGCTTATGAAAAATAAAAGTAGTATCTGTGAAGGTTGTACTGACCAGCCTCAGTGTAGAGAGTGGAATTATCCCTCCAGCAGTGGATATTTCCATCCTAAGACATGACTGCGTGTAACTCATCCACAAAATTCTTCATTTACATAATTAAAAATATAGCAGCACTTATTATGGAGTTTTATTGTGGCTTAGCAATTTACAGGGGAAAAAAGGTTAATAAATGTGTTGAAATAGACAAAAAGCCTGGAAATTTCCTTGGAGTGTCTGAGGTTGGTTTACAGGTGCATAATTGACAACATTGCTGTGTCCCGGGAGGGATCTCTAGAAAATGATAAACAGAAGTATAAAAGAATTACGTGGAGCTAAGTGAATCTGGAAAGAACATCAAAGATGGAGAGTCTCCCTAGGTGGTAAGAACTGTATCTAGGAAATTCTTGAGATCTGCACAGGAAACACTGAGCTACATTCACTACAGAAATATAGAAAATAGTCTACTTGTCTTAGAACTATTGTATCACAGAATCATAGAATGGTTAGTGTTGAAAGGAACCTCAAAGATCATCGAGTTCCAACCCCCCTGCCATGGGCAGGGACACCTCCCACTAGACCAGGTTGCTCAAAGCCCCATCCAGCCTGGCCTACAATACTCCCAGGGATGGGGCATCCACAGCTTCTCTGGGCAACGTGTTCCAGTGCCTCACCACCCTCACAGCAAAGAATTTCTTTCTAGTGTCTAATCTAAATCTTCCCTCTTTCAGTTTTAAAGCATTACACCCTGTCCTATCACTCCACTCCATGATAAAGAGTCCCTTCTCATCCCTCCTGTAGGCCCCCTTCAGGTACTGGAAGGCCATTGTAAGGTCTCCCTGGAGCTTTGGGTAACCTCTTTACTCTGAGTACGGATCACTGTAGGTGGCTGAGAGAATGTGCCTTTGTAGTATAAGCAATAGTGGTTCTGATTTTCAGGCATGGAAAATAGGGCTCAGACCTAGTGTCAGCCCAACTATTCTGTGGTGTATTTTAGAGCTGAATTTTGGATATTCTTTGTCAAGGAACAGAGAACCGATTAGGATGAGAAGAAATGAGGAGAATATAGATAAGAGCATATTTGAAGTGTATTCAAGCAAACAAGTGAAACATATCTGCAATTAAGGAGTGAAGAAAGCATCAATCAGCAAAACAAGCTGGTAACTGTAGGAAAAAAAGGAGAATTGAAGAAGTCAAACTGAGTTAGGTCTTCCACAGGGCAGCGACGGGGTCCTAAAGCATTTAGAGAAAATGAGAAGATAGAAAACTGGAATCGTTCTTCAGAGAGGATGATATTGAGATAGTAATTTAGATATACTTGAAAACAAACAGAATTCTTTGCTACAGATGTTGGATAATAATAGCGATGGTGATGTTGATATTACGGGTACAGAAAAAAAAAGATTAGTAAGGGTGAAGAGATGAAAGTGGAAAACATTCCAGTAGGTTAAAAACAAAACTCAAGAGCATGAAACACTGTAGTTGAGAGATTGTAGTAATAGGTACTGAAGACTTGTAGCCTGCATTTCAAGTCAAATACCAGGAACGATAAAAAATAATGCAATTTAAAAGAGGGAAAACACTGTATGAGCAATAGATACAGGCTGTTACTAAAAATGTTAACTGAAAGCATAATTAAATACATGTAGAGGAGTGGGAAATGGGATTAAAAAAATCTCATGTTGCTCTAACCTAGGTATTTTGGTTTTGTAAGAGGTTTTTGGGTTTTCCTTTTTTGTTTTATGATGCAAACAGAATTTGAACTGAAAAAGAACCAACATGTTGGATGCAGATAATTAGCAAGTTTCCTCAAAGATTAGTCTTGTAGCTAATCCTGTTTGATATCTAATTAGTAGCTATGACAAAAGTGTAAGGAGTTTGCTAATGAAACAACATCTGTAGGAATATGTTAAGGTAACATTTGTAACTGGAATGTCCTCAAGATAAGTATGTGACCAGAAGCAAAATTAAAACCATGGAGGGTAACACTTCAGCAGATGCTGAAGCTGCCATTTAAGTTGTTGCAGGAGATATCCAGTGGTTGAGGTTCCTTGGAGAAAAATATCTATTTCTCTGTAGTTAGGACAGTTAAAAGCAGTATCAATTCCTCTGCTTCATGCTGGGAAACAATCACAAATAGCGCAATTGGAGAAAATGCCCTGTCATGGACACGTTATTGAACAGTGGAACATTCCAGCATGTAACATTCTGCAGAAACAGTTCAAGGGACAGAGGTACCGGTACCAGTCATGGTACCATTGGCTGGATGTAGGCAACAACGTGTCTCTGTGCAAGATGGGCTCCAACAGCCTGGAGAGTGACTGGTTATGAATTATATTTGCTTAGTAGTAGAAACACGGGAGTAAGTCTGGAGGACTCCAGGCAGCTACATCGCTGTTCTGGTGATCTGCACTAAGGATGCTGCATGACATAAAAACTCGTTGGGTTTTAATTCTTTTCATTGTCTGTTATATTGAGAGGCAAAAGACTGGAATTCAAAGAGGGCACACCAGCTTCCTTTCCTGCAAGGCACTCACAGTTTTTAAGTGAGCCCACTGTTTCATACCTTAGAAGTAGCAGATGGAGAAATGGTAGAAGAACATACATGGGAATAAGGAAAAGATATAAAACCACATCCAACGTGATTCCATGTCAACATGTGCTGCTCATTCAAACAGTTTGCAGACCTTGGAAGCTGAGAGCGGGGTGAGGGGGATGAGAGGAAAATGATATGACATTTAAGCCAGACAAACAATGTTGAATCTTTGAATAAAAAAATTGAATTAAAAGGGAAATCTTCTTCTCCTGAAGGCAATTATATTTTATGAAGTCTTCATTTCTTCCAGTGCCTCACCTCCTTGAGATTATCTTAATTAGCTATGAGGGTAATATAGCAGGAAAGTAAATTTTGGAGCTGCCAGAAGTGGAGCTGGCAAGTAGCTCTTCTGAGACTGCACCTGGTGCATGATGCTCAGTCAGGTTATACCTAAAAGACTTTAAAAGAACAGGAATATTCCTATTTCATGCCTTCTGATACATAACATTCTATCCATAAAGGATCCCAACTAGTTGAGGAAGCTGTCAAGTATGCAAAGGGTGTAGCATCTAACTTGGGTAGCAACTATCTAAATTGAGAAGGCAGAAAAAGGGATGTGATGAGGTGGGTAGATGTGAACAAAATGATTCCTTAAGGTCACACAACATAACCCAGTATCAGAGCCAAGAACAGAAACCCAAATTTTCCAACTTTTTTGTAGACTGTAGAATGCAAAAGGTGTTTCCAAGCTGTGGCATTTGTCACGCTAGTTGCCTGCAAGCCACTTCAGAGTCACACTTAACACGTTGCAGGGCTGAAAATGACCACTGGTGCTGCTGACATGGGTGGCCTGTAGCTACCCTGGAGTAGTGTCCCTGGTGTCTTCCTATTCCAGCCTTCCTTCCCTGCAGCTCATTCTCTAGTAACATACACAGAAAGGGAGGGCTTGAGGCTGGATAAGAGAGGTTGCTGAAAGCTAAACATTAAGGCCTCTGCCACTTAGTGCTATTTATTCCAGTACACTTAATATTTCCCATTAACTGCTGAACAAATGTAATGACTCAGACATTAATGAAATCTGTATAAAGTGTGTGTGGCTTAAGTGGGGGTGGCCTAAAATGCATAAAAAGCATAAAGAGGCATTCAGCAAGAGATGGAGAGGGATCACCCGGGTAATGTGTGTGTTTGACAGCAGGAGATTAGGCAAACAGACACACCAGGATGCATGTCTAAAAGCAGATCATACTTTACCCTGCCTATAATGTTAAATAATTCTCTGGTCATTCAGAGAATCATAGAACGGTTAGAGTTAGAAGAGATCTCAAAGATCATTGAGTTCCAACTCCCCTGCCATGGGCAAGGACACCTCCCACTAGGGCAGGTTGCTCAAAGCCCCATCCAGCCTGGCCTTCAACACTCCCAGGGATGGGGCATCCACAGCTTCTCTGGGCAGCCTGTTCCAGTGCCTCACCACCACGCTACTCACAGCAAAGAATTTCTTCCTAATACCTAATCTAAATCCCCTCTCTTCCAATTTAAAACTTTTACCCCTTATCCTGTCACGACACTTCCTGACAGAGTCCTTCTCCATCTCTCCTGTAGGCTTCCTTCAGATACTGGAAGGTTGCTCCAAGGTGACCCTGGAGCCTGCCATTATGGAAGGGTATTGCACAACAGCTGAATCTTGGAGTAAAGTTAGAAAGACTTCAAGAAAATAGAATATTCCCTTTGTTCTCTCTAAGTCTTTAGAGCAACCTGTGTAACTTGGTGCAATTTTTCCTTCCAAAGAATTCGTTCATCCCTCTAATCACTTCATGGCTAGAAATCTGCTGGTAAGGATGTTATGAGTAAAGGAGACTCAGCCCTTGAGATCAAAGGGTTTAGTTGCTGCTGAGCAAGGAGTAAGACTGTGGATTTCAGGTTTTACATTAATGATTATTGTAGATTATGACATTGGTTTCAGCTAAGTATTCTTGTCTGTACTTATCTGAAGCATATCACTTGTACACTGTTATCCAAGTTCAGTGAGTTATCCTAGCTGTCCTATAGTCTTTTGCTGTGCATGTGACAAAAAGACCTTTCTAATCAAGAGCCTTTGACTGACTTACTACAAAGCTCAGACAAGACAGAAATCTGCCCAGATCTTAGGAGATAGATTCGAGCATGCTCGGGCTGAAAATGCATAGTCATGTGCCCTTTGTAATGGAGTTACATGTTTGTTTGTGCCTGTGCGAAGCAGAACTTTTTTCCCCAGCTGTACTTCATCTCTGGAAATGCGGTGCCTGCACTTAAGACGCAGTGTTGGGGGGTGTGTTACAGCTACCACCAGCATGTCTGGGCCAGGATAAAAGTAAATCCACAACAAAATGGCAAATGCACTGTAGGAATATCATATTTCTGCTGTTCCTTTAACTTCACTGCCCTGACCACGGTGTGTCATTAAATCATGAGCATGGCGAGGGATCTGGAGAGCAAGTCTTATGAGGAGCAGCTGAAGAACCTGGGGTTGTTTAGTTTGGAGGAAAGGTGGTTCAGGGGAGAATTTGTCTCTCTCTACCTGAAAGGAAGTTGTAGAGAGGTGGGGATTGGTCTTCTCCCAGGTCATGGGTGACAGGACAAGAGAAAATGGCTTCAAGTTGCACCATGGGAGGTTTAGATGCTATTAGGAAAAAAATTTACACTGAAAAGGTTATTAAGCACTGAAACAGGCTGCCCAGGGAAGTGGTTGAATCACCAACCCTGGAGGTATCTAAAAGATGGGTAGATGTAGTGCTTAGCAATATGGTTTAGTGATCTTTTTTTGTCAGAGTTAGTTGATGGTTGGACTAGATGATCTGAAAGGTCCTTTCCAACCTAGGCGATTCTATGATTAAGTATCTATCACTGAAACATGTTTTGCTGCAAAATGCCCTCACTACTGTCGACTGTTGGAGCTGCTGGATGATTTGGGTGAAGACATGCCTAGTGTGAGACCTGGGTTTAAGGTTCTGTTCTGTTGTGTCTTTCCAGGTGCATTAGGGAGGCACTGGAGATTTGTAAAGAGAGAGAAAGTATCTGAATTTTCCTGCCTTTGAATTCTTGTCTGACTGTGCTACTTTCATGTTGAGCTACCTCCCTGCTTGATAATGGTTCATAAGCTGCTGGACCACCACAGAAAACATCAGGATAAGTTATTTCATCGAAATAACTTTCACTTGGCTGAGGATTTCTCCCTAGCTGAACAGGGAGGGCTTAGGAGACTAGTTAACCNCAAAGGGGGGGAGGGGGGGACATCTGTCACTCAGGTTTTGGTGAATTTGGCTGAAACCACGACACTGACTGTGCTACTTTCATGTTGAGCTACCTCCCTGCTTGATAATGGTTCATAAGCTGCTGGACCACCACAGAAAACATCAGGATAAGTTATTTCATCGAAATAACTTTCACTTGGCTGAGGATTTCTCCCTAGCTGAACAGGGAGGGCTTAGGAGACTAGTTAACCCTCATTGTTTTCACTTCTGAATCAATGAGAGTCAGGGAATTTTTAGAACTGACATGATCCACTAAAAACTACCAGTTTTTTCAGCTGAGTTCCCTGGGAGGAGTAACTTCTTCCAGGAGTCAGCCCTTCCTCAGCCCCCATGCTCTTCAATCGCATCTTGGTGCTTCCTTTTGCAGTGGCTTTGAGGTTTTGTAGCTGCCTGAATAGAATCCACCAGTAGCCAGCACCGACACGGTGGTTTAACATATCATGAAAATTACCAAATGTCTCCTCTGCACGTGTGTGCTAAAGGTAAGCTTTATTGCTTCATCCCAAGAGCAAGTGAGTTATAAAGTTATATAGAGTTATAAAGAGGTTAACACTGTGCCTGGACTGGGAATTGAGCCTTCATCCACTGAGCTGCAGATCCAGGGAATTAATTAAAAATTGATTCGGGCCCTAACAATACTATCTGTGTTAACAGAAAGAAAAAAAGCCTCAGCAACACAGCTGCGCCCAAAATAGAGTACGGTCTTGCCCGACAGTGGAGGTTGTTAAATTCTTTTCTCACCTCCCTGAAAGCGCTGTAGTTGGGCACAGTGTGGTGTCTGGATGCCTGTTGTGTGCCATTTTGTGGTTACAAAACCAGAGGACTTGTGTCAGATCAATAATCTTACATCCTTGAGGTATTTATATCTCATCTAATCTCCGTGTAATGGATTATACACTGTACTTGCACTAGGGCTTTGAATTTCATTATTCTTATTAAGATGTTATTTTCAGAGCTGCTTCATTCATTTTCATTTTGCAAAGGCCTGCGCTGAAACTTTGGTGGTTTTGCTAACCAATTACAATAACGTCTTTCAATTATGCTACAAATAGAAGACTCTAGCAGCTAATATTTAGAGTGTAAAATGTTCATCTTTTATTTGGCCTGACACTTGAGATGTGCAAGCATCCTCTGCTACTATTGTTATGCTAAAACATTTATGGAGTGGGATCAAATCACACACGTTTTAGACACATAGAAAGAGACATGCTACCTGCCCCAAGGAGCTTGTATTTTAGGATAAGGCAAGACAAATATAAGACAAGACACTTGACAACAGATCGGTTCAAGAAGAGTCTGGAGGAGGAGAGAGAGAAGCAGGTTGGGAGATGGGTTCCAGAATGATGTTTTAAATGTATGGCAGCAGGTGAGAGGCACAGCGCTCTCAGTGGGAAGGGAAATCAGGTGCTAGAATTAGGACCTTTGACTGAAGAGCTGCGCCTCTCAACAAGGTTGTTGCAAAACACTTCAGATACTGCTGTCAAGGTAGTTTTCATGGGGAGTGAGAAGTAGCTATGTCTGTCTAAAGACAAGCAGGATGTAGTGAAAGCCTGTCTCTCCTCAGCATTGCCAAGGCTTTGCACCAGAGCTTCTTATGCCATATTTCATTCCGATCAAATTTTCTTCCTGTTAACATCTGCGTTGGTTATGTGTCCCAGGGACAGTGCCAGCAGGACCTAACAGGAGTCAATACTGAGCTGGTTTTTCCTTGCAGCTCATGGCTTGTGTTCCCATAGACCCAGAAAGCAGAAATACCTGCAGTTAGCCCCATTTTTTTCTGAATGCAGAGAGTCAGGAGACAAGAACCGTGAGCTCAGATTCATTACCTCATCTGTGGCAGTAGTATTACTAGTTTGGAGAATGAAATGGAGAGACAGACGGGAGACAGCCTGAGATCCGTGACCTTTGTGAGTCCTTGGGATGAATCTGTCTCCTCTTGATGTGGGTTTTGAATGAAGAGCTTACCCAGGTGAACCATCCAACCACGTCTTGGTTTCAGGAATGCCATAGGTGTGACTGACAGTTAAAAGGCACAAGATGAGAACTGTATCCTCAGGAGCTTGCAAGCCATTGTTTCACTGAAGCTTTCTGCTAAGAAGTGACGTCTCTCTAAGGAAAACTAACTGTATTACTTTCCATTAATTTGACACAAGTGTATGACCTTTGTCTCAATTAAATAGGATCGGGGGAAAGAGATGCTGCAGAAGGCTCAGCAATGATTGCACGGTCACAGCTACTCTGCCCTCCTTCTCCACCTACTGTCTTAATGTCTGAAATCCTCACATGCCATGGAAAGAAATGCAATGGTTGGACTTAAGATTTCAGAGAACTTTATTAACATTAGTAGTTTATGCTAAATGCCTTCTGTCCCTGAGGCTTGCAATGAGGCTTAGATTAAATCTTATGATGACAGGGCAAATGGGACAATATAACTTTGTGTTGGCCCTATCAAGTCCTTTTGTGCTGGTGGTGTAATAAGACAACCCTGTGCTTTGGTCACTGTGGAGACTGTGACTTTGAGTGGGCTTTCTCTTTTGAATGGACTTTCTCTTTGTGGCTGGGGTTGGATGGCTCTTTAATTTGGGCTGAGATTGCCCTCAGAAGTGGTATGGCTCAAGCTCATGAATTTTAAACTGATTGGTCAAAGCAAGGGGAAAAGCCTAATTGGATTTATTAGCCACAGATCTGTGAAAGACAAGCTGCCCTTCCCTGCATTAATCATTTGCTGTCAGATTACCTGCAGTGATTATTTTGCTAACCAAAAGCAGGGGAAGGAGAAGAAGGACGGGGAACTTTTCTGTGGTGACCCTGCAAGGAGCGTGCTGTACAGATGGACAAACGGCAGGTGCTAGTGACAAATGCACGCACCAAATGGTTCCTTGGTACATCCCGATTATCCGGCCAAGGGAAATGACTGATGTCTTCAGATGCCAGAGGGGCATGTTGGGTTTAGCATAGCATTGATATTATGAAACCTACCATGAGAGGGAGAAGGGAAGTCAGGTAATGACTATGACTTAGGAGATCTGGTTTCAGGTCTCTGTTTAGCAGCTTGATTAGGCAAATTACTATATACTTTAGCACCTGGCCTACCTGAGAAGAGCAGATAACGTTCCTAATTGTAGCAGTTATATCAGACATTGAGGGGCCCTCAAGTGCTATGTTTGATAAAAGTTCACAAAACAAGCTCTCTTGCACCCAGGACAGGGAACAAAAAACATTTCAAGTACTTCAGAAGCTATAGGATGTTTGTGTTTCCTAGTTATGAAATGTTTTCAGAAAACTCTTGTCACACACACCTTATTTATGACTGTGGGACAGATTCCTTGGCCCAGCAGATATTTGGTTTCATGCCTTGCACATCACCAAGAAAACCCGGAAAAGAACCTATGGTTTTCCTATGTTTTTCTAAACCTGGAAATGGTTCCTAATGTTATTTTAGCTCTGGGATATGAGTCTTTGTTTGTGAGAAACTCTTTGTTTAGTTAAAAAACCAACCTGCTGTGGTGCTTCCTTAAAAGCTGTGGAAGAATTTAAAATCTTACATCATGATATTTAATGAACGTAATTGACAGACTGATGAACCCTTAACACAGTATGCAGAATGAATTCTTTTTAACAGAGATTATAAATTACTTCTTTGAAAAGCATTTATTTGAAAGAAAAACCTAGAGATGTTAAAGAAGCAAATTTATGACTCGTGTAATGAAACTTAACTTCTGTGACAGAATAAGCTGAAAACACATATTTGTCCTTTTTTAATTGGTTCCTGTCTATGTAAGTGTTAGGTACATCAATAAGAAAGTTGTACACCAGGTAGCCAAGCAGTAAAGGTGTAGAATTTAAACTGTGCTAGATGTGAATCTGCATGGATGTGATTCCCATGCCTAACAGTGCCCATTTGAGTTCAGGTTTTCAGAAGCCACCCCAAGTTGAAGCCTTACAACAACTGAAAAGGGAAGAGTTCAAGCACATTGCTTTCAGACCCCAACTGAGTAAAACACTGAGTGAGCCAGTGTAATTTCAGTGTTAACCCTGCTGTGATCAGAAGGCTGAGTTGAAGACCTCCTGAGGTCTCCTTCCAACCAGAGGGATTCTGTGAGATATGGAAGAAGCTCTCTGCCCTAATGATGCCTCTTCAGGCAAAATCCTGCATCTATGAACACATAGAGACTGAAGTCAAAGCTGCATCTTACGGCATAGTCTTGTGACCGTGAAGTTTCAAAATGGTATAAAACATAAAGAAACAGATAAGAAAAAAAATCTCTAATATGCCATGATTCATGAGAAGGAGACAAAAGATTCTCTGAATGTAAGTTTGGAGCATGTGGAAAATCATGAGATAACAACTTCTGTCTAATAATATTAATTTTCAGGGAGCGGTCAGCTATTCTTACTTCTGCTACAAGTATTGAGATTACAATGATAGACAAAGGTTTTTTTGTCTACCAGAGATTCTGGCAGCCTGTGATTTTGTGAGTCTCTCTTCTCTTTTTAAAAACATTACATTTCTCATCTTTGGCTGGAAGAAAAAGACCTAAATTATTCTTCTGCATTTCAGAGTAACACAGAAATATCATTAAGTATAGAACCATATGTTTTGAGAAATGTATTTGCTATGACAAAGAAGAAAAAAAGCTGTGAGTTTCATAGTAAAATGTGCTTGCAGAGGTGATGGGGGATAATGGTCATCTCCACCATCAGTTCATGGAATATTTCTGGGACTTTTCACGTTTTCAGACTGTACTGTGTCTTGATTTAAAGTAACTTTCCTGCTGCAAGATAGGAAAAATCCTCCTTTACATTCACCTATTTCCTTCTGTCTGAAAAGCCCCCAAATTGGCTGCTGCAAAACTGCAGTAGTGGTTATAACGGCTTTTGCGGTTACATTTATATGTGTTCAGGTAGAAGAATTGTATATACCTACCTTCACTAATAAGTGCTTATGTCTTGCTTTAAGTCTTTTCTCTCTAACGGTGGCATACTGGCATCCCTAAGTAATTCATGAGGCAAGGTAAGAGTGCCCTCAGCAATACTACCGCTAAAACTTTGTAATACTTTTCTCCAGAAAAGTATGCACCTTGGAAGTATTGTTGTCATATATTGTGTTTCTCATATAGGACTCCACACTAACTTTTTATTTGCTCATTAATCAAAAAAACAGAGAGTTTTTTTCTGGAATGCCAGGGACCACCTGTGACTAAGACCAGAGCAGAAAGAAAAATTTCTAAAAACCTGCAAGAGAGTCTGGAATGGAAGTTGCGTCTGTAGCCTGTGCTAATACTGCATATCATTTGTTTGTTATCTCAGTTAGCTCTGAATGTTATCAAATGCAATACATATTTAAGAAAAGCTCTAACCATATCGTACATCCTACAGTTTACAAATCTATTCTAGTTATGTAATGGAAGTGCAATAATAACAGTTCTGGCAAAAGCAGACACCCCCCCTCAGGGTGCTGAGCAGCTGGAAAGAACTGAGGGAACAAAGGGAAAAGTCTGAAGTTTTGTGGGCAAATGTATGAAAGAGATGAAGGTAATACATTTAGATATACTTGATTTCAGGCTTTAGTTTTTAAGATACTTCACAACTTGATAAGAAGTAGATATTTTTGCATGCGTCTGCCAAGTTTTTCGGTATTTCCAGTTTCTAAGCATATATTTCAGGGCTGGGATAAGATTCCCAGGACTCCTAGCTTAGCAGATACTGCTAAATAAAAGGTTATATACAGCATGATATTTGCTGTGATATTTGTGGAGACATACCCTGGTAAGAACTGGAAGAAAAAAAGAGGAAATTATCAGGGACATTGAACCTTATTCATAATGGGAGTAAAGCCTGTGCAAACCCGACTGTACAGCCTGTGCTTTGTGCGAGAGATACGCTCAGGATGGGCAAAGGGAAGAAAATTCTAGGTGAAATACTATCTTTGGGCAGATATACAACAGGATGTGTTAAATACCAGCAAGTCTAGCAGCTTCAGATTGACAGGATTCATCTTTAACGAGAGTAAATACTGTTGGTGAGGGCCACCGGAGGCAAACTCTTTTCTAGAGAAGATAAAAGAGTAGGAGCTTCTCTGAGAAGGTGAGAAAAGCTAAGGGGTGTTTGCTAACAAAAAAACCAACCCCATCCGAACCCACAATAGGAAAGGCTTTGCAGATGACATTTTAGCATAACATGTCCTGGGGGGAAGCTGAGGAGAGAATGCTCTGAAAATCCCTCTGAAAGCCAAGGCCTCCCTGGTTGCTAATGGTGGCAGAGACTGCTGAAGAGGGCAGGGTCAGGGAGGAAGATGTGGCTCCTCATGACAACAGTGTGGTCTGGGGAAGGAGACAGGATCTATTCGGAAGGATTTGGCTTTGTTGGTATAAGGCATGTACTGAGCCGACTGCTTTCTTGAAGCCCTAGAGGTAATGATACAGCAGTTTGTTAGTGAAATTAATGATTGCCAGGTGGTTTTCTACAGCAATATTTACCGCTGGATAGTTTGACCTTTTCATTGAAAATAAATGAAGGGATTTTCTGACATGGATTTCTTCAACTGGATCCATAAATTGCTTTAAAAGAACAAAGGAATTCAACTCAGTCTTAAATTGCATCCTTTTGTAGTGGAGGTTGCATAGATTAAATCTTGTCCCCTCTAGCATGTTCATCCACAGGTAGAGGTAGCATATAGCATATCCAAATAATATTTTTAGTGGCCTGTGCTTTCTGTGCTGCCATGTCTCTTTCTGTTGGGGTCCCCATGGATGCAGAAATAGCAAAAGCAAATGCAGAAGCAAAAAAGATGCAGGAGACACTGGAGCAGTCAGACAAAAAAGCAAGCAATCGGCACTATAGCTGCATTTAGAAAATATTCTCAGATCAAACACTACAATGGTTCTGCAAAATGGGGAATCTTTTTATAACCCAAGACTTTGTTTCAGTTAGATGCATGATAACCTTAATTCTAGAGGTCTGCATGTGAAGAAAACCCATTTGGAGTGGAATGAGCTCAAAAGTCCTGCCAGACATAAAACTGTGTAGCTGTAACTACATGTGCAGAGTCCAGTGCCATCTGTTTGAACACAGCACGTTCAAGCACTGAGAACCGCTTCAGACATGCCCTGTCTGCAGTTTGTTTGTGTTACACACAAGGATTTAAGTGTCTAATAACCAGATTAAAAGTTTTGTCATTTTTTTTCAGTAGCAAGAAGTCAAACCTGTGAAGGGAAGCATTATTAGTGCTGATAGTTCATGGGGATGGATTCTTTGAAGGACTTCAGTAGGGAAGGATATTCTTGATGACTTGATTGTGTGCAGAAGACAGGAAACACATTTTGGCTTTTATGAGAACCTTTATGGACCTGCAGCTCCAGAGATGTACACTTTCATAGGTCCATGCTGTCAAATTTCACCTGTCTGCTTCGTTGCTGGAAATCTGCTGAAGGATTTCACCTGACAGAAGATCGAGCATGCAGAGAAGTACAGCTTGTAAGTGCCCTGTTTAGGAACTCTGAATTTCACCTGTGAACCTTTGCTGAGGTATCACTGCTGACACTTTAGAGGCGAATGGGTTGTTACTGTGTATGAAAGACTGAAAGGGAAAAAGTAATTAGTGTTCTGTTGGTCCTTTACCCGGTTTGAGGTACTGTGGAGCTGGTGTCAGTGTTATTGGAAAGACTGTGAGGTGCTATAGGGACATTGCTGTAGAGATGCTATAGACAATCTGAGACAGCAGTGAGCTGGGGAGCAGAAGGGGAATTTCTTGAATGTGTTGAAATAAGACTTTTGACTTACATAGAGAACTGGCCTTTTAGTATATAAGTACTCTGTAAAAAGAAGGGACCAGAAATTTATACTGTTAAGACAACATCATAATCCTTTTCAGTGCATGATCCAGGCATCTGTCTTGACAGCTATTTACAGCTTTATGTTCTTAGTGCATCATAGTGCTTCCTCCTCGGAGCAGGAATAGCAGTCAGGTATTCATCTCCATCTATTCAGTAGCTACTGTGTATTGCAGACAAAAAAAAAACCCCATTAAGCTATGCTATGAGTTTCAGGGTGAGGAATTAAAAGAAAGTCTTTCTTTTTAGGTGGTTATGCCGTAAATAGACAGGAAATCTACAGAACTTTACTTTATTTTTTCCATGATTGTGTCTCCTCTTACCCTAAAACAGAGTGAGAACTTTAAAGCGATGTGAGAGAATGCTTTTCTTTATTACAAGATACACAAAAGGCCAATTATCTCAAAAGATGAGAATGTGCCAGTAGAACCCACTGGGAGCACAGGCAGAACAGCATGGCTTGAATTGGGGTGAGAGACTGGGGATTTCTCTGTGAAAGACTGGGCTGTCACAGCCCTTTGTGCCCAGTTATTCACTATCTGCAATGAAGAGTAATTGTGTAATTTTTTCTACAGAGGTAAAGCTGGTGATAACATCTATTCCTATTTTTTTGCTGCTCCACGCCTTTCTGTAAACAAAAGCAGGGAATATTATATTTGGCATCCCAAAACTTTTTATGACGCATTCTCTTCCCTCAGTTATTTTGGGATTTGACAGCATTAACATGTGCCACATCTCTTCCCACTTGCATGGGCAGAATGGCAGATGATTTCGATCAAACAATTTAATCAGTGAGCCAGATTACCAAATTGTTCTAAAATTCTTCATGTTGTAAATGTGGCCAAAAAATTAGCCTTTCCTTTTTATAGGACTGTCATTGATCCCAGCAAATGCCTTAGGTGTTCTCGCTCTCAGTAATTATCAGGGTTCATTCTACAATCGTAGATGTGATGAAATGCTTTGCCTGCCTTTGAAGCATGCCAAAGACGGTTACACATTAGTAATGAAAACATTTTCATAGCCCATTTCACCCCTGCTTATAATCGCTTCGCATTTTTTTATAGAAATGCAAGATTATTGCCAATACCTTGACAGGTGATGCCACATTCATGAGTCATAAGGGAGACTTGAACCATTCATTGGGTGATTATTTGAGGGTACTCATAAATGAGGTCCCAGAAAATCAACACATCATGCTGTGTGTGTCAGCAGGACCGAAAAAGTATGAGTAAATGTCAGGTAGAAAGGAGTGTATACAAAGCAAAGGGTTTATTCTGAATCAGGAAAAGTCAATTTTGGCACTTTTGAACAATTCAGTCTCAGATTATGGTGCAGCTCTTAAGAGAAACGGCCTTTAAAAAAGCGAGAGCCACTGCAGGTGCCAATCATTAGGAAGAACACTGCCAGGCAACAGAAACAAAAACACTTCCAGAAAAATCCTTAGCTCAGCAGTATTCACAATTAGAGCCTTAAACCCCAAAAGATAAATCACATTCTGATGCCTATCGGAAATAGGTATACAATGGAAATACCCCTTTTCCTGAAATATTACATGGACCACCAACTTTGGTAAAAGTTGTTCTATGAAAAAATTACTGAGTAATGCCAAGTGAATGTAGTTTGTTAGGGTGGAGAACAAAATGACTGTTACAATAGTTGGCAACTCCTGCATAAAAGCCCTGCTTTATAAATATCCTTTTATTAATGCTGTAGAAAGTTTATCTTTTGTTTTGATTAGCCAGCTGTTCTACAGCCATGAAATAAATACAAGTTATTGTAGATTATTTGATGTGGTCTGCTTGTGAAAATGATGAAATTGGGACACAGAGTAGTGGATAGGTAGTCCAGAACATAGTCTCGGGGAGAATAAAACAAGAAAGGAAGATAGAAAGAAATTTTTAACACTAATTTAAACACAAATTACATCTTTCTTTTAAAAATCTCCCAGGATAACATGCAAGTTACACCTACAAGGAAACTGATTTAATTCTTTCTAGAAAATTTTGAAGATGTTCCCAAAAACAGAGTGGTTAATTGCTGATGGATTTAGATGTTCTTATACCAGAAGCCTTTAGATTAAGAGTAGAGCTTTTCTGTCAGAATGGCTAGTGGTTTGTATATTAAAAAGGACTACTGCTGGGTGTAAAATGAAGATGTAGGAACAGACTCTTTTAAAGCCTGAGTCTGCTGAAGGAGAACACATCCAGCTGTGTGAAGAGAAATAAACCCCATCTAAAGCAACTCATCCAGTCTTTTCTCCCCAACAGAGAAAGCTACATGCACTTTGCTCTCACGCGGTTGAACAGCAACCGCTCCAGCAATATCCTGTAACATCTTAACAAGAAACATTCTTCATATGGGACTCAAAATTTACCCCTTAAAAAGGGGTAAAAAACCCATAGAGAGTCAGAGGAATAGAAAGCTTTCTCTTAAAAGAAGCAATGGCAGTGTAATATTTGGGGAAGGGATGTAAAGCAGACTGTTACGAAATTTTTCTGTATTTTTAATCCAAGACATTGAAATGAGTGCACAATCCAAAACAGATCTGGTGTTCACTCGCAAGAGAGGGAATGAGAGGCTTTTCTTGGAAAGAGGGGAAAGAGAACTGCAGCATCTCAGATGCTGGCTGCAGAGGTGAGGGCTATTTTCTAAAGACTACATTTAAATTAATTTGAGAAAGTTACAACTTGCTTCTTTATGCTTCAGAAACGCTTGACATTTGAAACAGGATGATGGGAATAAAGGAAAAGTCGATACGTTTCTTCTAAAACAGGCAGAAAATAGACATCCTTAACAAATTCAGTACCTGCCTTGTAAGTAAGAAAGCCTTGTAGAGCATGAAACACATTTTAGGAGGAAATGTCTGTTCAGGAAGATGCACCAGCAGATACATTTAATCTCTGGATAATAAAGGGCTCTCTTGTTAATGGTTATAATATGCACAATTTAGTTTGTTGTGCCCTCCAGGCTCTAGTCTGTGTCATTAAAACCCACCTAATGCCGGGGATGCTTTTATGAAGCATGAGGATATTTGTGTGAAAGCGCTACTCTGACTGAACAGCTCTTCTTCTGCTACACTCAGATGTACTGAGAGGGTCATATCGGAACACCCGAATGTCAACTGCATACTATAATTCTCAAATATAACAACTAAAAGGTGGAAATAAGTGAAAATAGTTGTCTTTTTTTTTTTTTTTTTTTTTCTTTTAGCATGTATATAAACCTTTCTTTGTTTCCTTAGCTTGTTCTCTGTTGTTACTGAGGTTATCTGTAAGGGTATAAAAATAAAACAAAACTGCAGCAGTGTATTTTTATTAAGAAATGTGGCACTTGAAATGACCCACACTGTCAAAAACTCTCTGTAGCATATAGTGGATATATAGTATAGGAAGTTTATGTAGCATATGTATTTAGCATGGATAGATTTTCTACATCTGTAATATTTATTTTATATATATTTATGACTGGCGTCACTGCTACTTTTTTCATACTAAACAATCAGGATATGCATTCAAAATGCATTCAGAAGCCAACCCTTCTTTCTGTGACATAGGAAAAATGTACAGCAATTACTTCAGGCAACAGAGAAGTTTTAGAACTCTAGGCTGAAATACTTTGTATTTCTCAGGGCATTCCTGCATAACCATTTCACAGTCTTTCTAGAAAATGTAATCGTGAGAACAGGGTTGGGGGAGAAGCAGGATGCCACTGGGAATCAAAGCTATTTTGAAATAAGGACTTATGCACTAGAATTTGCCTGTGAAGTTTATGGTGAGTGGGAGTCCATTTTCACATGTAGTCAAAATTATTTCCTTCTCTATACCAGCGTTTAAAACTTCATTGATTAAGTTCTTGAGTTGTTTGTTTCTGCTTTAAAGTTTCCCATTTTAATAAGTGACCAGTGCACACATCTGATCAGGAGACAAGACAAATGCAATATATCCTTTGGCAGATTCCTCCCAATCAGTGAATGTGGCCTGATCTACCTTGTATTTACTGGCCAGGTGCCCTCCTGCGTATGTTATTTTGTACAGCCGTCAGTGTCAGACCTGTGGAACATGGAAGGGGTTGCTCTCCACTGATGTGTGACCGGTGTGAAAAAATTAATATCATCTGTCTGAAGCTGAAGGGATTTATAATGCATTTCTTGCTAAAGGCATCATTTTCTGTCAATCTAGTAACAACTGTTTTAAGCAACTATCCCAAGAGTAAGTTTTCTCAATTACTGGCCTGGTTGCCAAATGCTTTCAACAATCTTGGTTCATGAGATAGCTGACAATGGCTGCAAGCAAACCTCTACATCCCCAAGCAGATTTAAGAGGCACATGTAGGTTCTTCATGGCTTTTGAGAACAGGGAATCAGATAATATTAGCAGTTGACACTGACCAACTGCAAGGTCAATCATTTATACAGAAGGTGCTTTAATAAAGGGAAATTTCATTTTTGCTTTCTCCCAGCTCTGTCTGGGCTGTCAGGTTGGCATGTCCTTCAGGAGCCATGGTGCTGCTCATCATTCGGGGTTGCTGCTCATCATGCAGTTGCTGCATGTCAAGTGAAGGTATCTCTACAAGTAGGCTAGTCAAAAATTGAGTCACCAGAATGTCATGGTTTTAATTGAGCAACAACATCTATGGAGGCTCTGTGGGCCTCCTGTCTGTGTGACAGGAGCTTCTGAAATGATAGTCCAAGCTGACATCCTGCTGCTGGAAGACACTTGGGGAAGATTAATTTACTGCCAGTTAAAAATAGAGTAGAATGGTGAGACGCAGAGACAGAACTAAAAACACCTTCTCCCCTTCCTTTTCCCCCAGCTCTGTCCAACATGGGGGCAGCATCTGGTATCTTCTCATAGAGTATTGTGACACACACACACACCCTACCCCCTGCTAACAAAAGCTTGCCACATCTACACTATGCAGGTTTAGTCATCTTAAAGTTACTTTTCAGAGAAAGTACAGTTGTCTTACAGAAATGACAAGTGTTCTTGTCTATCTGATGGGTTTCTCCTCGGGAAGGACATGCTCAGCCTGTACTTGTGTAATAGCCCTGCTAGAAGAATGCGTTGACAAGGTCTTTCTGCTGTCAGATTCTGCTTGTTAAAGCCCTGGAGGTTTCAAACAAAGGTTAAGCTTGTTGATCACCTTACCAAAACAAAATAAAACTAGTGTGTTCTCATGTAACAGTATTTCTGTGATAATGGAGTGAGAAGAATAATTCCCTTTACGCTCCCAGGTGTTTGTCATATACAATGGGTTCAGACTTCAAATATCGGCACAATATAATAAAGGGGACAAGAGATTTCCTCCCAGACTGGCTTTCTACAGTGTTGGTTTATGCATTAGAAGAATTGGATCCTCAAGTCATATCCGCAGTGAGGGGAAATACAGAAGCCTTGCAACTTACTACTTCTAAAATACTGACTATTTTGACATCAGTGGAAAATGCATAATCACTACCAGAGCACAGCTTTCCAGCCAACTTTTCTGTTTAACAAACTTGATCAGGAGCACTTCAGGAAATGCAGAATGAATCATCTGTAATTGCTGAAGGTTTGAAAATAGCCTCATCATACGAATAGATAACTTTTCCGGTTTGAAAAAGAGTTTTGAAAAGAAGTGAGGTAACTTATATACCCTTTTATCTGTAATTGGGGAGTATTTCTATCAAAACTTCCACACTGATGTGAAATAGGTACATTAATTATTCTCTTCCAGGAAGTTGGAGAAATTAAAGGTGTAAGTGGAACAGAGTCAGATCACATAAAAGCTTTAACTTGAGTATTAATGATTTAAAATATTTATGTGTTTTACATACAAAGCAGAACTTTGCATATAGGTGTATATAAAATGTGACTCCTCCCTATATATGTATAAATATATATATTTTTTTATATTTTATATTCTATATATATATTTATATATATATGTGATTCCTCCCTATATATATATAAAATGTGACTACCCATGTAGTTTTGAATATGAAATGTTCAAAATTCATAAGGATGTTGATAGTTTGTACACTTTATAAACAAAATAGGAAATACCACTCACTAGTAATAATAAACATCTTAACTCACTGGCAGTAGTAAATTAGGAACAAAGTTAAATTTGTCTCTGGGGTCGTAATGTCACTTTGTTTTTGAAAATGGGCACAAAGCAGAGCTGGATGCGAGACATTGCAATCCAGAACAGCTGACTGCTGCCATGTGACTTTGCTTAAGTATGTCATTAGTTGCTTTGTTATGCTGTGTGTAAAGATCAAGAATGAATGATTCAGAGGGGAAAAGAATCACTCCTTGGTGTGGCTTGCAAAGGGGGTATATTCTCTTTCTCACTCAGCCCCAGATGCAAGAGATCTACTGAAGGGAAAAGATGGAGACAAGCATCACTGGGATGGAGGAGAGATGTGGGAGACATCAGGGAATATGGTGCTTGCAAAGAAGATGTTGAGGGTCAGGGAAGTTTTCTGTAATCATTTCAAAGCCCATGTAATACCAAAAAAGTCAGCTTTTTTCCATTTGAGAAAGCGCTGGTAAGGGACTTAGTTTAGTTTCTTCAGAATTGTTTGCCCTTATGTCCCCTTCTTGATCAACCCCCGCGACTGAATAGGAGGTAAGTCCCTTTTAACTTCATTGAGGTCAGGACTTCCCTTATGATTTCCAGGTTTTACGTAAATGCTATTTATGTAATTTACATTTAATTTACATACATACATTAAATTTATATTTAAAAACATGCTAGTTCTCAGGTGAGAAGCTAGGGATTTTCTCTTTTTGTGGGTGAACACTAGAACAGCCACAAAAACAAAAGATGGAAAACTATCCCGCTTATGTGGGACAGCAGCTCTCCTCTCTGCTGAAAAGCCATTTTCCCTGCCTACCATGGAAATCTCTCAGTCCTTCTGCAGACTACATCAACTGAAAACACATTCATCTTTCCACACCATTTAGGCCATTGCCTACTTAATGGAACATATAATGGGATGAAATTGCCACCTGGTAGTTGAGATATGGGACGGCTCCCAAGGGTATAATTCTATAGGCTGTTTTTTAATATTCCAGTGGTACTGGGTATGGAGATGTATCCCTGTCTGTGGATTTAGTTCATATTATGGCTTGCCAAAATCAGTGGCATTATTTTCCTTTGTGTTTTCCCTAATTGCTGGAAAATGTCTATTTCAAATATGAATTAACTGTATGTATGCACGGAGGTCTATGGAACTCTGGGTTAAGTGTGGTTGAAGGATCAGAGGACAGAAAGGGTAATAGGAACAGTAATGGTTAATTTGGAAAGAGCTAGTGTCAAGTGGAGCGCTGGACTAACTTGGTTTTACACAAGACATTCGTTGCTGATCTAAGTAAGTGGAATACAATGTCTTTTTATTGGAATCTGCAAGTGTTGCCAACAAAAAGAATTAACATAAATCCAAATATTGACAGTCAAGAAGCCCATACCTATGTATTTTTTGAGAGATTACTAAGGCAAGGAAGGAAAAAATTCAAGTTGAAGGCAAAAGGAGAGAGAGGTGGCATCCAGACCATGTTCATTCACACAGTTCTCTTGAACCAGAAGAGCAAGATTTGCTGGGCAGGTAAGATGACCAAGCACAAAGGCATTTACTGAACATGAGACAGCGGGTTGATTTAAAAGGAGCCTCCAGAGAGACGGGCCATTGCTTCCATAGGTGCCTGTGTCACTGCCATGCAATTGGGAGCACGCACGGAGTTATCCTTCAAGAAGGAAAAGAATCTGCCATGCATAGTAGGAAGGAATCAGACACGTTCTCTGAGAGATGCGAATCCATCCAAAGGTGTAATGCCAAAAAATATGGCTGGTTGTAAATTGCGTCTGAAATTGCATCTGAGTGTGATATTATGGAAAGATTTGGAAAGACATGTGCTGTCTTGTCAAGGAACAGAGGGGACAACTGACTCAACACCTGTAACCTAAGTTTTGTTTAAGCACTTTTCTGAGAACTTTGGTTGGTTTTGTTGCTGTTTGCATGGGGGCTATGGTACTACGCAATGAAGTACTTTTTGTAATCAGGAAGATGTGATCAAACTTGACGTTTAGGAGGAAAGAGGAATGTTTGAAGGCAAGAATACTCTGGGGCCTTCAGTGTGCCAGGAAAACTTAACTTGTGCCTCCCAGAAAGATGACGCGTTGGCTGAACTGCTGCTCTCATGAGAATAAGAATGAGAGGGAGAAAAAAATGAAACTGCTGTGCTGTGCCGGGAAGACAGCTGTGAAGAGTCAAGTTTGCTGTTCCTATGAGTGATTGATGGCAGGAATCAATCTTGTATTGACTGCTGTTCCAAAACTACTGTTCTACTATATCCTTAAATTTTCCTAATTGATGGTGGCGGCAGCAGCAGCAGCAGCCAGACTGGGCGAAATAAGCAGAGTGTCTGTTTGATCCTTCTGGCTGCTCTGGACAATAGTTTACTTTGCTCAGTTCTTGGCCAAGACCATAACTTAGTTGTATACTCTGACTTCTTAAGAGGGATTAGAGTCTTGACGTAAGGCTGTGACAGAAACAGATTCAGTATAATGAAAGAATAAAGCCCTTCTGAACCTTTTTCCAGCATGGAAATATCCTTCCAAGAACTAAACAGCATCTTTGCGTCATCAGATCTCTCAACAGGCTCTGCTTTTCAGCGCTGTCTCTCCCACCTTCTATCTTACTGCTTTTCCTGACCTCCCCCTCCTTCCCATTTCTGTTCTTGAAATTGCTAGGTTAGAGAGCATCCTTAGAGATTATATTGGTGTAGTGCTCATGATACAGTGGTAGCATTTGGAAAATAGCTAATGGTAATAAGAATCGTTTCTGTGGCAGATGTCTGAGACTGCAAACACCAGCAAGGAGTGCAAGAAAGGAGTGACTTGAAGTCAGTCTTAAGGGAAGTGAAGTGAATCTTAAGGGAATATCAACACCATGAAAACTCAGAAAAGATTAAATTGAATAGCACTGAGAGGAAAAAACCTCCTTGTTGTTACCAACGGTGGAGCCTGCTAGGCTCTGCAATGGTCTCTTGAGGAATTACTGTAGTCACTTGAAAGTGGACTGAACAGAGCCCTAAAGAATACACAGTTTTGTACGAGTCTCCAGGGAGACGGGCTAAGTGTAATCTAACAGGCCATTTTTATCTTTTCCTTATGTGTCTCCAGGAGTTGTAGCCATGCACTTCATTACTTCAGTGGCTGGGTTCACTGAGTGCGATCAGCAATCCGTATTTCTTCTGCCAGCCTGTGGATTTAAGCACTGTGTTCACCAAGATGCTCCTTCCTTTCCGAGGAGGAGGAGTGTGAGGAAGGAGGAGGGCAGGGAAGCTGATGAGCTGAAGGCTGGTGGTTAGTATGCTGTGCAGACAGGCAAATCAATCGGCCCCTGCCCGCGCATCTTAATCAGAAGCGTGTGGTTCACTACAGCGGTTAAGTGCTACCGTGCTGGTGATGGCATCTTCTTCAAGAGACACTATTGATTGCTCTTCTCTCTCTTCTGCAAAGAGATTCCAACTGTGTAGACAGCATCAGGGAGAGAGCTGGTGGAGAAGTGCCCTCTTACAGCTCTACAGGATTAGGATCGACAGTTTAATTTCCCTGGGGGCCGGCAAGCTGTCATTCTAACGCAGCCAGACTAGTGTGGGAAAGAGGAAGGAGACGACTGTTTGAAAGGTCCATTGATTATCTGGATGAGCCTGGTGTAAGGCCAAAGATGATGCAGTGCAAGGACCATGCAAACTGAGGCAAGGGGGCATGTGTTTGGGAAATCTCTTTTGAGGGAAAACCACTTTCAGAGTGAAATGGAAGAGAGCAGTGTATTGCAGAGAGACACTGGTGAGACACTGGAACAGGTTGCCCAGAGAAGCTGTGGATGCCCCATCCCTGGGAATGTTGAAGGCCAGGCTGGATGGGGCTTTGAGCAACCTGGTCCAGTGGGAGGTGTCCCACATGGCAGGGGGATTGGAACTCGATGATCTTTAAGGTCCCTTCCAACTCTAACCATTCTATATTTCTACAATTCTATGAAAACTTCAATTCCTTCCTTTTTCTTAAGAAAAAGTAACAGCAATCCTTGTATGAAACATATCATGCTGACAACAGATGAAGTCTATCCAGTTACCTGTCTAATGTAGCCTCTCCAGTGTGGCTCCTGCATCAGTACCTCAGCTGCAGATCTTCTTAGAACAGATACATGAAGTCACCTCTATAGTGTTTCATTGTATCATGTCAACAAGAAGAAGACAGCCGGGTCTGAAGCAGCTTTATAGTTTCATGCTTGAAGGCCCTGCTCATAAATTTACCAATTAACTGCCGGCTTCATTTAGACATGAATTTTTTTTCATGTTCATGTTNTTTTTTTTTTTTTTTTTTTCAGTTGTGAAGCACTTGTTATTTTAATTTGAAAGCTATTGAGAGTTAGTAAACCAGCTACATCTTTCTGCAAATGGAAATTTTACCAAAGATAGGACCTGAAAAATGCAGCTGGTGTTTCTAACCTTGTGCCCTCACCCCCCTCCCCAGAAACCAGCAAGGATGTCACACAATATAAGAGCAGGAGAGAGCAGGGGTTTAGCTGGAGGGCGTGGTACGTTGCATGAACTATTATTAGGATGCAAGAGACTCAGGAAAATATCAGTGAATGGAATCTCTTCACCAAATAGATTTAGGTTGAGTTGAATACATATGAGGAAATACATGTTTATCTAAACTACAGGCAGTTCTACAAAGAACCAAATTATACTCACGTTGATTGAAACACTTCCTTAAATGGGCTGTTGATTTGCACTTACGCAAAGAGCAGCACTGTCTTTGCTGTGGATTTGTGTGTGAATATATACAATTAAGGAGAAGTGAGTGCTGTTTTCATTGCATTCCCCACTTTCTTAGGTCTTATTTCTTCCTTTATACCAATAAATCAACTGCAAACCCTGTTTTTCATTTCTGGGCCCCTGTTGGCTCTGTATTGACTGATGTGCAGAAGATACTTGGCTGTGGGAGCTCACTGCTAATGCAATAATGAGGAGTCTAAACAACAGCGCAGCTCTGAGACTGACCTGCCTAAATAGCAACTTTGTGGTGAAGCTCTCACTATTCTTTATGTGCGTGCACAGCATTGGAGAGGCTAAAAAGGAGAACTACTTTTTGAGAAATGATGTTTCTCTGTTTGAATAAAATGGGATTGGATGGACATGGATCCAAAGAGCAGTTCTGAGATAATCCTGAGGCCAGCAGTGGCACTGGTAGACTAAAACGGTGATGGTGGTGGCTAATTGGGGGAAGGAGCCCTTGTCCTAATCTGTTTAGCTGAAGCTGCAGAGCTTTGTGACATGTAAGAAATTAGAGTTGCTCAGTGGCGTTCAAGTGTGGTAAGATATTCACTCACATGAGACTTAAAGTACTCTGTGAGAGGAGACATGATTGACCATTTTTCATAAACCTCTTTTATTCCCTAGGTGAAAAATAGCCTTATAACAATTTGTTTCGCTCAGCATCTTTACAGCATGCAGCTCTTTTTACTGAAGCCATTTTCAAATGTATATCTCTGATTCAGCCTCAGTGATAATTCCAGACCCCAGCATAACTGCATTGTTCAGAATGAAGAGGAGCAGTTAGCTCCACCAGACAGCAAAATAAAAACCAGGCTGGGGAACAGCGTGTGGATATGGTTTTGAATACTGTCCATTTATGCTGTGCCGATACTAAAGCTCAGTATTATCAACTGCTGGGAGGCTTAAAGGATGCTATTTTTTTTCCTTAATTTTAGGTTCAAACCTTGATGAAAAGATGTGTAGAGTTTGAGAAGTCAGTCTCTACAGTTAGAGATTGGAAGGCCCATCTTAACAGTTCTCAGTCTTTTCCCTACTGTGCCCTATCTTACAGCCCTGTAAAGCTTTTTGGACTCCCTCACCATCTGATCATGCAGGAAAGGCAGTTGTCACATCAGCCTGGGTCTGACTGGGAACTTAGGAGCTTGGGGTCTCTACGGTGGGCTGTAGGTGTTGACAGGGATTGGTGTTAATGTAACCCATTGCGTGGGATTTCACACTCATTAGGTGGAACTGCTGTTTGGCCAGCAACCAGTCTGACCAGTAGAGCACACTGGTGGAGTGTAAACCACACTTTATATTACAAAATGACTTTGTAGTGTATTGTAGCATTTCAGTCCACCTAACCTACAGCTGTGGTTGCAGCTCGTGGTCTTGCTGGCAAAGCCCAAGGACTGGGTCAGAAATGAAAAGTGGGACATTTGGCTCACACATAGTCCTGTCCTGTGCTCTTGCAGAGCAGCACATGTCTTCTCTGAGTGTTAGTAATGGCATGGTAGTGGTACTGTCTTGTGGCTTTTGAGCTGGATTGTGCTGCTGGGCTCTGAAATGGTGAAAATGCTTCAGGCTCTTGTATGTTAGACTCAGGAGTTTACTTATTTCCTGCACAGAGGAGATAGCTTTTTTGAGAACTTATAGAGGTTAAGCATAATCTAATGTTTTATTCAACTGTGTTCAGGGGAAAAAAAAAAGTGGTAGGTGTTGGGCTATACAAATGAATGGACCATAGGGTGATACCTCTGCCATGACCTTGTCTCGCATGCTCTACAAGACAAACTAGACCCTTGAGACCTGAATCTCAGTCTTGGCAGAGCTGTGAGGATGAACTATGTGTGTTTGTGCAACGCACTGAAAAAATAAATCTAGGTATTTTTACCTCATTGTTCTTAACCAATGGAACTTGGGACAAGGCTATCTACCTCAGTACTACAATATTCTTTGCTCACTTTTGGCCTGTTTTTTTCTGAACTGCAGGAACACAATTACACAGCAGGATTTGGTCCTTATTTGCCTGAAGCTGACAGGAAAATGAACATCTGATGAAGACTGAATCAGTTTAAATGCATAGTAAAAAATAGATTCTTTCTTTGGACAAGGTAGAAATAAGAGCCAGCCCTGCTGCAGAGCATCTTTGTAAGCCAAGGAGCTTGCAGTGTGTTTCAAAGTGACCTCCCATTCCCCCTCATTATCTTCCACTTATTAACCCTGATCTAACTGTTATTGATAGCTCCATTATTCTGCTTGGGACAGCAGCGATGGTCTCACTGACCTTGCCCTGGGTGATCAGAAACTCATTTAATGCTCAGCGTACTCTTTGCAGAAGTATACTTAGGGGGAAAGTATATTCAGCATGAGAAGCAGGCGTCTGTTTTTACAAGGATTTCTTGTGGTGCTGTTAATTATCTCAAGAGGTGTGTTGTGTTCCTCTAAATATGTTGAAATCTTGTCTAAATTCCTCTTTGGTCTTAGAGATAGAGGTTGTAATAAGAATGAGAGAATAAGAACTGCTAATCCTTGATGCTGCATAGTGTTAATTGTGGGAAAGTGGCCCAGGAAAGCAAGAATGAATGAAAAACTCAGTCTCAGCCTTTACTTGCTTGCATAATTCTCTCTTTCTAGCCTGTCTCTTGGGCAGTTTCAGTAGCTGCTTTCTAAACACTCACTGTCACAGAGAATAAAATTTTACCTCCCACCCTCAAAACTTTGCATAGTGAATTTATTGGTGATGTGACAGCACTTCTGTTCCATAAAGAGTTTATAATCACAAGTATTGCACTCTGTCAGGACCAGATCCTGAGCACTTCATGTAAGTTGAGAATAATTAATGCTCTTAGGAAAAATGAATGAGAATTCTGGCTGGCTGGTTCTTCCTTAAAGACTGGAATATTGTGGTACACTGGCTTGTGCTACCGAGGCATAATTTTTTACATGTGAAGTTGGAACACTTAGGCTATAAGAAATATGTCTGTGAGTTTATATTGATTTATTTGAGCTTATAGAGATATATTTATTTATTTTAAAGTTATAATGCATCTTTTAGTGATGGAAATGGATTAAAAAGTTCATTTTCTGTAGCAATTATTTCCTTCTTTTATTGCTCTCAGTTACAGCAACGGAACCAGTCGGTTGATTAAACATTGCTTTAAGTTCCCAGTTTTGGTATGCTTGCATGTAGCCCCACTGCTTGTATCACACATACTATGGAAGAGTATTTAATCGCTTTAAAATAAGGTCATTGGTGGAACTAAAACAGATGTGCTTTCCATCTGCTCACACAAACACGCATACTAACATTTTGGTTTTAGAAAAGTACTAATTCAAAAATCTAGTTTCACGATCACACTAGACCTTTTAATTTTAATGGAGATAATACTCTTGGTGTGCCTGCTCAATTGGAGGCAAGAAGGGGCCTTTGGAACTTTCGGGTTTTTGCAATATGTCCCAGCCGAGCATGAGAGCTGTAGTTTTTCAGACTCTTATCAGTTCAATGGGATGTTCTCATCACATCCATAAAAGCCACGTCTCTGGTTGAGAAAGAAATCCACGGGCTTCCCTGCCAGACCTCTGTGCCTGATTGAAGGCAATAATGCATTTCAAAGAACAGAAAGCCTCAATAATATCTTAACATGGCTGAATATTTTCTTGTGGATATATTCTCAGAAACTGCTTTTGGTAAACTTTTTGTTTGTTAAACAGTAGTAATGCTGATCAGCCTGGCATGCAAACTTGAATTCAAACTACGTAAGTGGCATGACACCGTAACCCCTAAGGATACCAGACAATTTTCATTATCATGATAGGCAGCACTGTCAATTTGGCTGATGATGAATGGAGTTTATACAGGGCAGCCTGCTATTTCAGGAAAGAAATGTAGATGTTCATTTGTTCACAGAAGGGCCACGTGCCATTTTCCCTGCTCAGGCCTTATTTCATGAGAAGAGCTGGTGTGGTGGTCTGCTCTCCCTGTTTTTCTCCTTCCTTCCCCCCCCAGCTTCTGCTCAGGCCTTGGCCATAGCAACATGCG